>JAFFSR010000378.1:92500-552500 GCA_017163975.1 Anastatus disparis
ATTCGTATTCTTAATGTTAATTCAAGCTTTTTACACTTTAAATGCACTTTCTATTTAGATAAACATAGAATTTCAGGTGCACACAAAAAAATACGAAATAACTCGCGAACGTGTAATTTATTGAAAATGAATAATTTTACGTAAATTAAACCACAAATAACCTACTAATAATTTTTTAAATGCACTTTAAATAAACAAAGTTACTGTAAACTGACCATACAATCAGTTGAGACTGACTATCATGTAGCGAAATAATACGAGTCAAAAGCGCGAACGCGCGGAATTCAAATTGATAAAAAATTACATAAATAACTATGTGCCATTCGTTTCCTTACAAAATCAAAACGGAATAAAATATGAATGTAAAACTTTTTACAGCTTAAATTAAGATAAATATTTTGTTAAAATTAAAAAAATAAACTCTTTTTTTTCAATTAAACCTAAAAAAAATCAATAAAAATTTAAAAAATTTAATTTAAAATAATTCTTAAAATTTTTTTAATTTGTAAAAATAATATCATTATAGATTTAATAAATAAAAACAAAATTAATCTCTTAAAAAAAACTTTTTGGAGATTAATTAATGATTTATGAATTATTGAATCAAGCAATAAAAAAATAAGATCTTATAGTGTTTTAATAAGATTAGCTAAAAATTTGAGAAAAATCTCAAAATAGCAAAATTAACAAAAAAATCAATTAAAAGTTTATCCTACTAATTTCTTCATAAAAACGAAACTAAATGAGATGGGGTAAAAAAACTTGTTGGAGCTTATTCTACAGTAAATTTCCTATAAAAAAAGCAATGAACCCAAATTCGATGGTGGGACCAAAAAAAAGGTGTTTTGTGCCCTTAATTGAATTGATTTTAAAAGAATTCTGAAAGAAATAAATGTCATACAAATAATTATGTAACTATTAATATTTGAATATTAAAGGAAGTGTTAATAATTGATTAATTGTTAATTAATTCGGCTCTGAATGGATTCTACACATAAAAATTGTACACAAATTTATAATCCTCAGAATACTGTAACACATTTTGTATACATAATATTAATATAAAATTTTAATATTTGAAGATTGTGCGCATGAAATTGTATACAGTAATTAAATCATAATAAAATTTTTTTCTAAGCACTAATATTTTTTTAAATTCTTGGACAATAACATAATATGCTCAAAAAAAATATCTAAAAATATTTGTGCTTATAAAAAAAATTTTTATGCATTAATTACTGTATACAATTTCATGTGCATAATTTTTAAATAATAAATTCTTATATTAGTATTATGTGTACGAAATTTGTCTTAAATTATTATGTGCATAATGAATTCTGCAATATTTTCATTCTTTCATATCTTATTTTAGAATGAATTCAAAATTAATTCGTGCTGTGTGCACAGGCATATACCATCTTACCTCATCATCAACAAAAGAAATCATATTGTTCGTTATCACACATAACTCAATTATTTGGGAAATAGGTTAGATATTATTGCTACTGTTTGAAAATCGAAGTACGTAAATTTAAATAATAGATGGCAATGCAAGTCTTATCATGTTGATATTATTTACTGTTTTATTATTTTATATTGAACGGTAAATGATATTGAATGAAAAAATTTTATAACAAAAAACAAAACCAACTTAAAAAAAGCACTTAACAGTTACAAATAATTTATGATCTTCAATAATTATACGCATACTACGCATCTAACTCAATACGTGTGTAGCAAACATATTATAGATTATCTAATTATTTTTAAACAGCACGAACGAATTATATTTTTAAGTGAATCCCCTTACTAAAAGCGCAAATATAGGTAGACCCACTAATTACGCCTAACTTTCATTATTAATTCATACCGCATGCATTAGTACACTATACCAAGCAATGTATAGGAGAGAAGAGAGAAGGCTTGACGGCACAGTGTCGTTGTGTGTGCATATATACATATTCAAGCTTAGGTAAGAGAGGAAGAGAGAGAGAGAGAGAGAGAACGTCCTATAAATATTGGCCCAATAATTATAGGACACGTATGGGACCTTTCTGCAGACATCATCTATCAGATGCAAAAAGTTTTTTTAAATCGGTTAAGGAATGACGGAGTTATAAGGTAACAGACATGAAAAAAAAAAATTTAATTGAATTGAGAGCCTCCTCCTATTTGAAGTCGGTTAAAAATAATAAGTTTTAAACAAATTAAATTACTAATTAAATAAATTTTTCTAGAAACAAAGTTATTGAATTAAATAAATATTATCAAAAAGATAAAATTATTGGAAAAGAAATATTCAATTTTAAAATTTTTCATTAAATTTTTACTAATAAACAGCATAATATGATAAATTAGTGATGCTGCAGTTTACACCATTATTATCTATAAAAATATGTTGAAAGTATTTAAAACGTTAATAATCAGTATTGAATATTCGTTAAAATAGATATGAATATTAAGTTTATAAATATTTCATTGTCAAAAAATACTGATCTGAATATTTTTTTATTTAATTCGTCAAGGTCCATTTTCATACGTATTTTTATAAAGCGCTAATATTATAATTTTTCAACTTTTCAACACGTCGTAAAGTGCGTTAAATTTTGCAATACTTACTTAAGGATATACAACCCTATGTACTTTTATGTATAAGCGGATATTTTATAGAATTTTTTCCTTAATTAATTCGTAAACATTGGTTAAAAAAAAAATATCAAAATATTTCTCGCAATTCATAAAACAATATATATTTTAAGAATTCTTAAACAAGGATGCAACTTGGAAACAGCCACCTAAAGTGAGATGCTATTGCATTTCTATTGCCGTTGTACATTAGTGAAAATATTTTAAAAATAAAATTCAAGAATCTGTTGAGTGGTAATATTAATTTTTTCTTAGATAAGAAAAAATTACAGTAGAAGATTGATATAATAGGTTCAATGGGGTTGTAGAAGAGGACGTTTCTTAGTAATTGTGTTATACGGAGTACCTCTACTCTACGAGTCAAGCGTCTTTCTCGTTTTCATATTAGATAGGGAGATATATACTCTTAATCACAGTGGGGAAACCACTCGTCGACTAATATTTTGAGACCTGGTAAATCAAGCTCTCATTTTAATTTTATTATTTAGTTTTAGAGGAAAATTTGAAATCTCTCAAATTAAGCTTAAGAATTATTATGCTTTTACAAAAAAAAAATATATATATATTAAGATTAACCCGTTGAACCAGAGACCCTTTCCCCACTTCATAACTGAACATTTTTCCATACATTAGATTTATATAGAATTAAGCTAAAGTGTCTTTCGCAAAGTTTAGAAGCCTGTAGTGTTCGTAAATCGAGTTTCCATTATTATCACTCTTGAGTCGAATAAAAAGTCTAATTGGCGAGAATCAATTTTCCCGTTCTTGTGAAATATCAATTAGTACAATTTTAGAAAAGCTTAATAGCATAGTATTAAAGTTTCCCAGAAAAGCAACATAATATGTTTTAGAATACTTTATTTTAGATATGTCATCTTGAGAAATTCTTCGTAAAATAGATTTTGCGACAGAAAATAGAAGCTGTTACCCTATCTAAGTGTATATTAAATCAAAGATTCATGTTTCTTAACGGGATGTCGAAGCTGCAGTAATCAAGTTTTGTCTTTTTTATTTTATTGATATCTTTTTATATACATAAATTAAACAAATATAATGATTTGTCAGCACTAAAGCTATTTTAATACAATAACTTTTGTTGAATTAAAAAATCATTTGGACTTGTTATTTTTTTATGAGCTTAAATTGGAAATTAGATATCAAACTCGACAAACCTAACCTCGAAATATGATACATTGAAAGTTTGTATTATAAATTTTTATGTATAGTATTATGGTAGATTTCTTGAGTTTTCCGCATTAATCTTATGAATTTTATTGTAACGACAAAACTCGATTAAACACACCATTTACCCATAAACTACGATTAAAAGTATTATTAGAAGGTCGGCTGCTTCATGCTCTTACAAGCAACATCTATTGATGGTAAAACGATCATTATTCAAAATAAAAGCCTTAGACTCAAGAAGCAAATTTGCCATTCTTGTAAAAAACTAGTTATTATAATTCAAAAAGATTAAATAACTAGAAATTAGGTTTTCCAATAAAGCAACATCTATTCAAGGTGAAACTATCTTTAGTTAAATAAGTAGTTTTATACTTAAGATTTTAATCTACCATTGTTTCAAAAAACTAGCCCTCTGAAAAAAACGACACGAGATCTTACATGAGATCTCATGTGCCGAAAAATTTCACATCCTGCGAGATTCGATCTCACGTGAGATCTTACATGAGATTGCGTGTTGAGGAATAATAATTTTTTAGCACATAAGATCTCTCGTGAGATTTCACGGGAGACCGCGTCTTGCGGGAAATAATTTTTCGGCACATGAGATATCATGTAAAATCAGGTGTTGAAAAAAATAATATTTTTAGGCACATGAGATATCATGTAAAATCAGGTGTTGAGAAAAATAATATTTTTAGGCACATGATATCTCACGTAAGATCGGGTGTTGTGAAAAATAATAGTCTTTGGCATACGAGATCTCATGTCATTTTTTTTAGTAGGGACTTATTACGGTTACAAGAAAGCTGAATTAAATAGATATTATGATAGGTATAGTCTTTTTAACAATTGAACAGTTACATAATACAGGTGTATTATAAATTAACAATTTAATTTCCGAAAAAGCAACATCTATATAAGATAAAACTATCGTTGTCTAAATTAAAAATCTAGTACTATAAAATCTAACATGTCAGTATTACTAAAAATAAGTTTTCACTATTACGAATATACTGATTGAATAAAAATATGATTTTCCGAAAAAGAAACGCGATACTTTCATAGAACTGTTTATTTCTGGAATCTGGTCTTGGTAAATTTTGCGAAAAACAGTAGAAAATGCAGGTGTATTATCAATCATAGATTAATTTTCCCAAAAAGCAGCATCTGCATAGGATGAAACTAGAGTTAGATAAATTAAAAATCTAATACTCGAGAATCTAACTCTTGCTAAACAGAAGTTTTCATCATTTTGAATATGATTAATTGTTACAAATAAGATTTTCCGAATAAACTCGATACTTTCCCAGAACTATTTATTTCTGGAATCTGGTCTTAGTAAATTAATCGCGAAATAGCTTATTCGACAAACTACAGTAAAGATACATTATCCAGAAAAGCAACATCTATTTATGGCAAAACAATCGTTAGTTTAATTAGTAGTCTCATATTCGAGAATTTGATCTGCCATTATTGCCAGAATCCAGTTATCATGGTTCCAAAAAAGTTTAATTAGATAAAATATCGATTTTTCTGAGAAAGCAATGTATTTTATTAGAATTCTTAAATTCAGAAATGAGGTTTTAATAAATTTTCTACGTTATAGTCGTTTTGACAATAGGCAAAACACAACTGACAGCAGGTGTTTTTTCAATTGTTGATTAATTTTCCGAAAAGCAAAATCGTTATAAGGTTAAGCCATCGTTATTTAGACTAGAACTCTAACATTTGAAAATCTGTCCTGTTATTCTTACTGTAAAAAAGTTTTTAGTATTTTAAATATGCAGAATTAAATTAAAATTGAAATTTTCCAAAAAAGAAACACAACAGTTTTCAAGAACTGTTTAGTTTTGATATCTGGTCTTGAACTTTTTGCTAAATAGTCTATTTGAAAGAAAAGTACTAGTTACGCTTACTTAGTGTATTTTTAATAACAGATATATTATCCAGAAGAGCAAAATCTAATCATGACAAAACTATCGTTAGTTAAATCTGTAGTCTCATACTTAGAAATCTAATATACTATTATTGCCCAAAACCAGCTATAACGCTCCTGGAAAAGCTTAATCATTTAGGAATAAAGTTTTTCAGAATAATATATTTAATTAGGTTTTTTTAGTTCAGATATAGGGTATTTGTAAACGTATCACAGTTTAGTCTTTTCGACAAAAAAACAATAACTAAATACCGGTGTTTTCTCAATTGTTGATTAAATTTTCGAAAATGCAACATCTGTAAAAGGTTTTACTATCGTTATTTAAATAAAAAGTCTCATAATTTGAAGGCTTACTTGTTCTTCCTGCAATGATGAAAATTTTAATCATTTTAAAGACGCTAAATTAAATACAAATAAGATTTTCCAAAAAAGAAACATGACAATTTTCCAAAACTGTTACACTTTTTTCCAGACTTTTTGCCAGATGATTTGCCTCACTTTTCGCAAAACTTTCTGCCAGAGTTTTTGCCAGACTTATCGAGATACTTTTCACAAGACTTTCTGCCAGACTTTATCCTAGACTTATCGCCAGACCAATAAAAAATCTCTTAGCGAAACATTTTGCTATACTTTTTAAAATAATTTCAGCAAGACTTTTTGCCGAATTCCTAGCAAGACATTTCGCCAGTATTTTTGCCAGACTTATCACTAGACTTTTTGCCAGACTTATCGCTAGACTTTTTGCCAGACGTTACGCAAGACTTTTTCCAGACTATTTGCCAGACTTTTCATCAGACTGTTAGCTTAATATTTCGCCTGAATTTCTGTTACAATTCTTTCCAGACTTTTCGGCAGATTATTGGCCTCACTTCTTGCAAGACTTTTCACCAGGCTATTTGCCAGACTTTCCGCCAGACGTTTTGCAAGACTTTTTGCAAGACTTTCAACCAGACATTTTGCTATATTTTTTGCCATTATCTTAGAAAGACATTTTGCCAGTGTTTTTGCCGGACTTTACGCAAGATCTTTTACCAGACTTTACGCAAGACTTATCGCTAGACTTTCTGCCAGATTTTCTACTAGTCGTTTTGCCAGATTTCTCGTAAGACTTTTCACCATACTTTTTGCAAGACTTTTCGATGGATTTTTTCCTAGACTTATCACCAAACTTTTGGAAAGACTCTTAGTGAAACATTTTGCTATACTCTTTGGAATAATCTCAGCAAGACATTTCGCCAGTATTTTTGCCAGACTTTATGCAAGACTTTCTGCCAGACTATTTGCCAGACTTTTCATCAGGCTTTTAGCTAAACATTCTGCCAGAAATTCCGTTACAATTCTTTTCAGACTTTTTGGCAGATAATTGGCCTTATATTTTGCAAAACTTTTCAATAGGCTATTTGCCAGACTTTCCGCCAGACGTTTTGCAAGTCTTATCATTAGACTTTCTGCCAGACTTTCCGCCAGTTGTTTTGCCAGACTTCACGCAAGACCTTCCACCAAACTTTTCGCAAGATTTTCCGCCGAACTTTCTCCTAGACTTATCGCAAGACTATTTACAAGACTCTTAGCCAAACATTTTAATATAATCTATTATAGTAATAACTACATAACTAACGTTATTACTACAGTATTCTAATTAATTCTAGTCATTACTACATTACTATAGTTATTACTGCAGTATTATAATCTATTATAGTAATTACTGCATGATTATAGTTATTATCACAGTAATGTAATTAATTATAGTAAATACTACATAACTATGATTGTTACTACAGTATTATTACTTCAGTATTACAATCACTTATAATAATTACTACATAACTATAGTCTTTACCATCGTATTATAATTAATCGTAGTAATTACTATATAACTATAGTCATTACAACAGTATTTAAAGTTATAGTAACTGTAACATAATAAAGCAATTACTACATGACTATAGTTATTACTATAGTAATGATTTATTATAGTAATTACTCGGTAACTATAGTTATTACAGTATTATTATTACTTATTACTACATAACTAGATCTTATACTGCTATATTTTATAATTAATTATAATAATTAATATACTAAACTATTGTTATTATTGCAATTTTTATGATTTTTTTTTGGTGGTCAAAAAACGGGTAAATCTGCTATCAGACCTACAGCGGCATAGGCTACAGCAAAATATCTCCAGCCACAGTGCAAACCACTAGTGTGACGAGAATTTAACACTGTGGCTGCTTAGACAGAAAAAGAAGCCTGGTAGGCTTACATTCGCCCCCAAAGAATCCGCAGGCATTCCCCTTCACCCTGGCCGCGAAACGAGGACAAAAAAATGTTCTCGTTACACGGACAGGGACCCGTAACGTCCACCGTACTAATATTACTAGTTACAACAGAATATAGCAATTACTACATAATTATAGTTATTACTACGGTAATGATTTATTACAGTAATTAATAAGTAACTATAGTTATTACTGAATTATTACGATCAATTATAGTAATTACTACATAATTATAGTTATTATTATTGTATTATAATCAATCATAGTATTTTCTATATAATTATAATTATTATTATCGTATTATAATAAATCATAGTATTTTCTATATAATTATAATTATTACTACAGTATTATAATCAATTACACTAATCACTACATAACTATAGTTATTACTGTCGTATTATATTCAATCATAGTTATAAGTTTATGACTATAGTTATTACTACAGTATTATAATCAGTTATAGTAATTACTACATAACTACAGTTATTATTGTCGTACCATAATAAATCATAGTAGTTACTATATAACTATAGTTATGACTACAGTATTTTATGTTATATTAATTACAACATAACTATCGTTATAACTACAGTATTATATTTAATTATAGTAATTACTAAATTACTATATAGTTATTACTATCGTATTATAATCAATTATAGTAGTTACTATATGGCTATAGTTATTACTACGGTATTATAATCGTTTATTGTAAATACTACATAACTATTGTTATAACTAAAGTATTATAATTAATTATAGTAATTACTACATAACTATGGTTATTATTATCGTATCATAATCAATCATAGTAGTTACTATATAATCATAGTTACTACTACTAGTTACAACATAATATAGCAATTACTATATAACTATAATTATTACTATTGTATCATAATCAATTATAGTATTTACTATATAACTATAATTATTACTACAGTATGATAATAAATTACAGTAGTCACTACATAGTTAAAGTTATTACTATCGTATTATATTTAATCAAAGTAGTAAATACATGACTACGATTATTACTACAATATTATAATCGGTTATAGTAATTACTACATAATTATCGATATAGCTATAGTATTATGATTTTTTTTAATCCTATCCGTCCTCTATTCGTCAGTCAGGTTAATTAGAATGCTTTCAGAAGGAGCGACTGTTTCCAGTAGCATCCTCCGAAACAGAGCCTTGTCCTGTTTGTTAAGGTTCCACCGTGGGGGTCTCACCGTAACGTTTCGTGACGTGTCCGTCCGTTTTGACACTTCAAAGGCGATGTACTGGTGATCGCTGGCCGTATAGTCCTCGAGCACCTGCTACCCCTTTATCCGTGTCTCCAGGTTTTCTGTAACCATCGTCACGTCGGGTATCGAGTAGCCGTAACTTGGTTGTTTATACGTCCAAGTTCGTCCTCTGTTTGACACCGTCAGTCTTAGCCTTGCGGCCATTTCTAGTACAAGCCGTCCGCGTCTGTCCGTTGTTGGCATGCCCCACTCAATCGCCCTGGAGTTGAAATCGCCAGCAACCACAAGATGTTCCAGGAGATCTCTAAGACAATCCTCCAGTGCCTCGACCTTTAACTCAAAGTCCCCAGATGTACAATTTGGTGAGAAGTATATGCTAACGAAAGTAAAGTCACCCACCCTCGCCCACACGTAATCCTCTCCAACACCGGAAACCAAGGGTCCCCCCACGCACGCGCCCCTGACCCAAATAGCTGACGAGCCAGAAGCATTCGAGAGCCATGTCCGTTGGTTCAAGTCACGGTGCTGTTCACTGATTATTAGTACCTCTACGCTCTGTTTTGTCGTGATATGGTCAAGCAAAAGCTGTGCCGCCTCGCATATGTTCAAGTTTATTTGTAACGTCTTGGTCATGTCGTGCTCTGCTTTCTCCGCTTTTCCAGCTTGGCTCGAAAGACAGCGGATGTTCTGGAGCCCGGCACATGCGCGCACCCCGTGAACTTAGCCTCCACGCAGAGATAGTACGTCAGGCCTTCCGTGGTACATCCCCCACTCATGTGTCCTGTCATACCGCACCTATGACGTGCTTCTGTCCTTACCCTTACAGTCTCGTTGCTTGTGTCCGAAGCCAAAACATCTGTAGCACCTCGGTACCATCAGTCTCGTCCGTATGCGGCGGTTCATCCAGCCTATCTTGATACGACCCTTCCGGAGCAGGATTTGAGCAGCATTCTCCTCTACGCTACAGACGGCCATTCATACTTTCTGTTCATTGGGACCGACGATATGCGGCTTTGGGTCCCGCGCTGTCCCTGTCCCGCGTCTTATTGCGTCAGTAATGTCCTGTGTCTCTGTAACACAGTCCAGATCGAGAATTTCGATCTGCACCACTAGCGTCAGGTCACATACTGTCATGTTGTCACCCAGTTCCTGCTTAATCTGCTGTTTAAATTGCTGTCGGTCTTCCGTCTTGCATTGCAGCTAAATAAGCATACCATCGTCCTTCGTCCTGCGACAGCCTTGCACCTACACTTTAGTCTCGTCAAGCTTCACGTCCCGTTTGAGTTTGCGTAGAACGTCAGTAAAAGTAAAACCCGCAGGCAGCCCTACCAAAACAGTGCCGATGTCACTGCGCAAGTTCGATTTCCGCTTGGACTTCCTGCGGTCAGTCTTTTTCCTCCGTTTTTCTGGTCCTTTTGAGTCCTCTGGTTCTTCTGTTCGTTTGTGCCGTCAATAGATGTGCTAGCAGTTCTAGAATTACACCTGGCACCGACCTTTTTCCATCCAGAGCCTTCTACCACCCTCTGAAAGGCTATAGACTGCTCCGGGCTGGCACCAGTCAGCTCTCTTTTGCGCTTCTGGGCATCGGTAGCGGCTCCTGCCACAGCCGTCCGCTGCGCAGCCATCCTACCACATTAAATCATTGCTGCCTCGCATGCGTCCCTGATAACAGCCCATTCATCCGTAATTCCGGTGCTTACTATTCTGATCTTTCTTTTAACTTCTTCTATCTTGGCAATGGATGCCAAGATCGTCTAAAGGTGCTCCCTGATGCGATCAGGAGGCGATTTTACAATCCCTTCTATTTAGGCTAGGCGCCAGATAGGTCACAGTAGCCTCTTTAATTTAGATTGACCCACCAAGGTTTTTTTAATGTATTTTGACCTCCTGAACACGAAAATCGATGGTGGATTTCGATCCGGATGTCGAATAAATTGTTATAAACAATTTAATTGTTTATAACGCTATAACGATTAAACAAAAAGAGATACAAGAATCTTGTTCGATACATTTTTCTGTGACTTTTTAAATTAAATACACCCGATTTTGAATCGTGTTATTTGGATAATTACAACTAGAGATTTTGTTAATTTATTGCAAATTGACGAGATAAACTCGTCGCGCTTGATGAAATTCGACTATATCTCAGGTTCTATCAAATATTTTTGATCGATTAAGGTCTCATTTTAAAGGTAAAAATATTTTTCACACAGCTATACTACTTGAAGCTATTTATAAACATCGATAGACAAAAGGAGACTGATCAAAATTAGAATTAAAGCACTTTTTTGCTATTTCAATTGTTTATAACGCTACAACGTTTAAATAAAAAGAGATACAAAAATTTTGTGAAATACTTTTTTTTACGTCTTTTTAAAGCAATTTTTCCACCTCTTGATGACTTACTAGGAGAGTGTCACACCTCCAGATCACGGATTTTGCTCAAACTTCAGGATAAGTTTTCAGATGATAAAATATGGAAAAAGCTAAAGTTATAGTCATAAATACTCAATATTTCTCTAGTTACAGGCAATCAAAGAAAATCACTAAAAAAGATACTAGATTTTTAAACGCATATAGTTCTTTAGCGTCGAAAGCTACAAGCTTGAATCTTTTTTTAAATTAAAGCTGAGCTTAAATTCTTTCGAATTAGTAGTTATAGCATGTAAAAATATTATTTTTATCCCAAAGTTAGAGCGTAATAAGGATTGGACCTAATTTCAGCTTTTATTATTAATTAATGTTTTTAAAAGAAAAATCAGGTCCAATATTTATCACGCTCTAACTTTGGGAAAAAATAATATTTTTACATGCTATAACTACTAATTCGGAAGGATTTGAGCTCAGCTTTAATTTAAAAAAGTTTCAAGCTTGTAGCTATCAATGCTAAAGAACTATATGCGTTTAAAAATCTAGTAACTTTTTTAGTGATTTTCTTTAATTGCCTGTAACTAGGGAAATATTAAGTATTTATGACTATAACTTTAGCTTTTTCCATATTTTATCATCTGAAAACTTATCCCGAAGTTTGAGCAAAATCCGTGATCCGGAGGTGTGACACTCTCCTAGTTAGTGCCACCGTGTCATTGCAAAGTTTGTAATACAAAAGCTTGCTTTTGTAAAAAAAAACATCATGTTGTTCTTTTTGTGCATGCATGAAAAATAATACATGTAAAAATAAGTAAATTTTCCTTAAGTTGAATAAATAATGTAATTTTTTTCTTAATATTTCAATGTTACCTCTTTATTTATGTATATTTCTTTATTTATTTTTCATTATTAATAAAAATAGATTGATAGATTTAATTTTTGTACCTAATTCTTTACGGGTTCGTACCGTTAATTTGCAATAAATTAACAATATCTCGAGTTGTAATTAACGAAACAGCATAATTCAAAATCGGGTGTATTTGTTTTAAAAAGCTGCAAAAAAAGTATCTCACAAGATTTTTGTATCTCTTTTTGTTTTAACGTTGTAGCGTTATAAACAATTGAAATAGCAAAAAAAGTGCTTTGATTCTCATTTTGATCAGTCTCCTTTTGTTTATCGATGTTTATAAAAAGCTTAAAGTAGTATAGTTTTGTAAAAAATACTTTTACCTTTAAAATGAGACCTTGATCGATCAAAAATGTTTGATGAAACCTGAGATATAGTCGAATTTCATCAAGCGCGACGAGTTTATTTCATCAATTTGCAATAAATTAACAATATCTCAAGTTGTAATTAACAAAACAGCATGATTCAAAATCGGGTGTATTTGTTTTAAAAAGCTGCAAAAAAAGTATCTCACAAGATTTTTGTATCTCTTTTTGTTTAAACGTTGTAGCGTTATAAACAATTGAAATAGCAAAAAAAGTGCTTTAATTTTCATTTTGATCAGTCTCCTTTTGTTTATCGATGTTTATAAATAGCTTTCAGTAGTATAGTTCTGTAAAAAATACTTTAACCTTAAAAATGGGATTTTAATCGATCAAAAATGTTTGATAGAACCTGAGATATAGTCGAATTTCATCAAGCGCGACGAGTTTATCTCGTCAATTTGCAATAAATTAACAATATCTCAAGTTGTAATTATCCAAATAGCACAATTCAAAATCGGGTGTATTTGTTTTAAAAAGCCGCAGAAAAAAATATTTAACAAGATTCTTGTATCTCTTTTTGTTTAATCGTTATAGCGTTATAAACAATTAAATTGTTTATAACAATTTATTCGACATCCGGATCGAAATCCACCATCGATTTTCGTGTTCAGGAGGTCAAAATACATTTAAAAAACCTTGGTGGGTCAATCTAAATTAAAGAGGTCACTGTGACCCATCTGGCGCCTAGACTAATTACCCTGCTTGAGTTTTTTGTACATACCCCCGAGGCCAAGACGGCCGCCTCTGAGATATGTGGGCCTGGGGTGTCCGAAGCGCGGATGAATGCTAAAAGCTTATCTTCTGTCGTTTCCATCAGCAATTTGTTTTCTTTATTGCTCTATTGTTTCTCGTATAATATATGTTAGTGGTCAGAGTCAACTCCCAGTAAGGTCCAGCTCTTGCACCGTCCGTCAGCCTTCCCCCTCAAGAATCACCCCGCCATTGGTGATCTCGGAGGAGCCCCATTCCCTATTGTTGGCGCCCAGTCCGGATGCCACCCGGCACTAAGCAACAGGGAGATGGATTTTTCGCCGGCTAATAGCGCACCCAGTTCAGAGTGGCTAGTTCTGACTGGGCCCCTGTAATATTCGGCGACCCGCAGCATCCACACGGTTTTTTCCCTGTATCCTCCAGTAGCGACGCATTTTCCATCCCGAGTCAGCCTACTTACGGCCGTCGCTAGATCCCAGGGCGTTTCTGCTTTGTCAGTATAAGTGTGTATACACCCATCCATTCGATGAATCATACTAAGATTTCCAGCCATCCAAGGAAGAGTTATAGGGTCCTCTATCCTTGCACTTCCGGGAAATCTTCTTTATAAAGTCCCCGCCTCACATACAATTGGCAGGATAAGAAGTGTAAACCATCCTCATCCCGACCTCTTATAACCTGACATGCAACTTTCACTGCCTTTTCATCACATTCTTACGCACTTGGCGATACTTGTTTATAAATTCCCCAGTGGCAGCATCCACATGCATGCATGCGTCAGGTAGAAATCCGTTTATAGGATCCCCAATCCACTCACTTGGCCGTTTACTGTTATGTGTCTGTAGTGTGCGAGTAAGGTGTCTGTGTCTGTGTAGTCTGTAAAGAATGTTTAAGTGGTTGTGGGCATCAGCAGTTACCACTATATCTGCGTTATCCGACAGTCAGAGCTTCTAACTTGCCGTCTTCGTTATAGCATTGCTACTTTGGGCATTGATGCGACGAAGACGCCCGGGAGCGGGACATGGACCCTGAAAGATTACATTTGCCCAGGGGGGCTCCCCGAGCCAACTCCCCATAATAGTATTATAATTAATTATAGTAATTATTACATAACTACAGTTATTATTATCGTATCATGATCAATTATAGTAGTTACAATATAACTATAGTTATCACTACAGTATTTTGTGTTATATTAATTACAAGATAACTATCGTTATAACTACATTATTATAATCAATTATAGTAATTACTAAACAACTATCTAGTTATTACTGTCGTATTATAATCAATTAAAGTAGTAACTACATAACTATAGTTATTGCGTGCGTATTATAATCAATCATAGTAGTTACTATATGAATATAGTTATTACTACTGTGTTATAATCGTTTATAGTAATTACTACATAACTATTGTTAAAACTACAGTATTATAATTAATTATAGTATTTACTACATAACTACGGTTATTATTATCGTATCATAATCAATTATAGTAGTTACTATATAATCATAGTTACTACTACTAATCACAACATAATATAGCAATCATTACATAACTATAGTTATAAGTATTGTATTATAATCAATTATAGTATTTACTATGTAATTATAATTATAATATAGTTTTATAATAAATTACAGTAATCACTACATAACTGAAGTTATTAGTATTGTATTATATTTAATCATAGTAGTGACTACATAATTACAATCATTACTACAGTATTATAATCGGTTATAGTGATTACTACGTGATTATCGTCATAACCATAGTATTATAATTAATTATAGTAATTACTATATAACTATAGTTATTACTATCGTATCATAATCAATCATAGTAGTTACTATGTAATAATAGTTATCACTACTTATTACAACATAATATAGCAATATCTACGTAACCATAGTTATCACTGTATCATCATGATCAACTATAGATATTACTACATAACTATAGCTTCGACTATACTATTAAAATTAATTATAGTAATTACTACATAATGATAGTTATTAGGGTTAATTAAAATCAATCATAGTTATGATTGATTTTGATTCACTTAGAATACTGTTGTAACAACTATAGTTATTACAACAGTATTCTAAGTTATATTAATTGCAACATAACTATCGTTACAACAACAGTATTATAATTAATTATAGTAATTATTACATAGCTATGGTATTATGGTAATATGATTGATTTTATTAATTACAACATGACTATATTCATTACTGTCGTATTATAATCAATCATGGTAGTTGCTGTAGAACCTTAGTTATTACTGCAGTATTTTAAGTTCTATTAATTACAACATAACTAACCTTATAACTACGGTATAATTATTTATAGTAATTACTACATAACTATGGTTACTATTATGGTAATATGATTAGTTATAGTAATTACTACATAACTATAGATATTACTATAATATCATAATCAATTATAGTGAATACTACATAACTATAGTTATTACTATAGTATCATAATTAATTATAGTGATTACTACATAACTATAGTCATCACTATAGTAATATAATCTATCATAGTAATTACTACATAACTATCGTTATTACTGCAATAATCTATTATTGTAATGACAACATAATTATAGTAATTACTACATAATAATAATTATAACTGTATAATTATAATTAATCCTAGTTATTACTTCATAACTATAGTTATAAATGTAACGATATGATAATTACTAGTAATGATTTATTATAGTTATTAAAACAAACCTAAAATTATTATCATACTATTATTATCAATTATTGTAATTACTACATAACTATAGTTACTACTACAGTATTTTTACTACAGTATTATAATCACTTATAGTAATTACTACATAACTACAGCCATTACTACAGTAATGTAAGGTTATAGAAATTACAACACAATATAGCGATCACTACATAACCATGTTTATCACTATAGTAATAATTTTTAGAGTAATTACTACGTAACTATAGTTATTACTGCACTATTATAATCAATTATAAAATAGCATGTATCATTTTTTGTTTTGATCGTTGGTTCAAACCTCGGTACACAAAATTTTTTCAAAAATTTTTTAAAAAATTTTTCATTACTAAATTATTATTAAATTATTATTTCGAAAATAAAAAACTAAATTTAATTGAATTATAAAGGAAAATAATAAATAACAAATAGTAAGCAAATAAAAAATTAGTAATTTAAAAATTAATAATTAAATCATATTTAAAATTTAATGAAGATAATATTTTTTCCGTCATCAATTAAAATAGCAAACTAATTTATTTTCAGTTTCATATTACCTAAATGTGCATATTTTTGTAAATTATCGTTACGTTCTTGTGTTATCTCATCATTGTTTTTATTTTATAATTTAAACAGTCTGTCAAAAAGTCTATGAAAAAATTTGGCTGAGAGTCTGGTAAAGTGTCTAACATAATGTTTGGCTTAGAATCTGGCAAAAAGTGGTGATAAGTCAAGGAAAAAGTCTTGCTTAGATCTTGGCGAAAAATCTATCATCATGTCTTGCTTAAAGTCTAGCAAAAATTCTAGCAAAATCTCAGGCCAAGAGTCTTTTAAAAGGTCTAGTGATAATTCTTGAAAAAATTCTGGCGGAAAGTCTAGCGAAAAGTCTACCAAAATGTCTGGTTAAGAGTCTTGTAAAAAGTCTAAGGGGGAGATAGAAGTCTATCTCCCCCTTCTATAGAAGTCTATCTCCCTCTTCTATAGATAGAAGTCTGGAAAAAAGTCTTACCAAGAATTTGTCATAAAGTCTTGCTAAGAGCCTAGCAAAAAGTCCAGCAAAATATCTGCTATTAGCAAGAATTTTAGCCAGACCCTTAGCAAGACTTTTTGTCAGATTTTTTCATAGACTTTTCACCAGATATTTGAAAAGGCTTTTTGAGAGACTTATCAATAGGAAGAACTCCTAGTTATTTAATCTTTTTGAATCATAATAACTAGTTTTTTTACAAGAATGGCAAATTTGCTTTTTGAGTGTAAGGCTTTTATTTTGAATAATGATCGTTTTACCATCAATAGATGTTGCTTGTAAGAGCTTGAAGCAGTCCGCCTTAGTTATTGTATTAAGGGGGTATATACATATTGGACACTAAGAAATAAAATATAATTTTTTTATTAATGTTTAAATTAATTTTAGAATATTTAAAATTCGACCTAAAAGTAGACATAAATACCTTTATTTTAAGCCTTATAAAGCTTATTTTACTCCAGCCATACTTCCATGATCATTCGATAAACCTTCGAATCCATAATTCCTGCACCGTAAGGTTTCTAGGCCATCGTCTCCAGGATGAATATTCATGATGCGGCCCAGAGGCCATTTTGTTGGGGGGTACTGTTCATCTTGACCTACAACCAGTTGCCCGACACTAAAATTTTCTGTTATGTCTCGCCACTTTGATCTTTCTTGAAGGTGATGCAAATATTCTTTAGACCACCTCTTCCAATAATTGTTCCGAAGACGTTGGATTAATTAGAATCTGGTAAGTTGATTCTCGGGTATTTCCGGGGGTTCGGCTTCCGGCACGAACATTGAAACACTACCATATAGCAAATGAGATGGTGTTAGTGCATAAAGATCATCTGGGTCATTACTTAAAGGGGTCAGTGGACGAGAGTTAAGGCAGCTTTCGATTTGTATTAAGACAGTGGTTAGTTCCTCAAATGTGAGCGTATGATCCCCAATAACCTTAACAATGTCTCTTTACTGACGCCTGCCTCCCACAAACCTCCAAAATGTGGGGACCCGGGAGGTATGAAGGACCACGTTGTACCATCATTAGCTATAGTCGCAGCGACCTTCTTATAGAATTCTGAGGCAGCGTGGAACGTAGTAGCAAGTTCTCGAGCTGCGCCCTGAAAATTGATGCCACAGTCGCTATAAATAATTTTACATCCTCCACGCCGTCCGACAAACCGACGGTGCGCGGCCAAAAACGACGCGGTGGTAAGGTCGCTAACCACTTCTAAGTGAACGGCTTTTGAGGCAAAACACACAAATAGTGCTATATATCTCTTATAGGATCTATGACCTCTTCCCTTGCTGGTTCTCAATCTTATTGGTTCAGCATAGTCTATGCCGGTAACCGTGACGGTTGGACAGCAATGACGGCACTTTATGCATCCTCTTACATATTGCTTCACCCTTCTGGGGCCACCAATAACCCAAACTTGGCTTTGGAGTACACTCAACGTAACAGACGGTCCACCGTGGAGTGCTAAGAGATGAGCATCCTTTATGTAGAACTGGGCCAAATGAGAAGCCTTCGGAAAGATAGGGGAATGTTTAGATGCATGGTTCAAGTCTGAGTGCTTCAGACGTCCACCAATACGGATAATCCCTTCTACGTCTACAAACGGGTTAAATCCTTTTATGGCACTTCTGTTCGGTAATTGACGTTCACTACGTAAATATATTAAATCATGATGAAAAGCCGTATTCTGTTCTATCCTTAGTAGTGTGTGACGGCTTTGCTTCAATTCATCGGCTGACAAGAATGAAGTGGTAGATATTGTATTCCTTCTCCCCTTGCGGCTATTTTCTCTAAATCGTAGAATCCACGCAGTGACTCTAATTAATCTAGTCAGACTAGAGAAACAAGTCAAATAGTCTTCCCATTCTGGGTCTTGTAGCCGCTCTTCCACTGCAGTCACATGAAATACCTGTGTTGAAAGTGGGGTTGACAAGGGAAGTTGCTTGGTTGTAGGCCATAAGTCTGACGACTTACTGAGCCGTATTGGACCATGCCACCATAACCGTGAAGTTCTTAAATTGTTAGGGCTTGTGCCATGAGTAGCCATATCGGCTGGGTTATCCTTCGTTGGCACATAATGCCAGTAAGCGGAAGGTAATTCACATTGGATATAAGCGACCCGATTTGCAACGAAGGTTTTCCAATTGCTGGGATGACTTTGAATCCAAGCTAACTTGACTGTCTGACCACGCATGAATTAGTATGGTCTCCAGAAACTTTAAGTGCTGTAGGTACTTGATGAGCTTCGTTAGTAGCGCAGCTGGACAAAGTTCTAGATTGGGCAGGGTTACTGTCTTAACAGGAGCCACTTTAGTTTTCGCCATTAGCAAGTTGACCAGACTCGTCCCGTCTCTTTTGACCGTTTTTAGATATACTGCTGCTGCGTATGCGCGCTTCGACGTATCTGCAAATCCATAGAGTTCAAGTTTAGACCCATGGGTGCAGCCTAACCACCTGTTAACGTTAATATTTTCTGATTCGAACCAGGATAGCTAAGTTTCGGCCCATCTCCCCAAGGTCTGATCAGTTAACGGTTCGTTACAACTAATTTTCTGAATTCACAGATCCTGCATCAGAATTTTAGTTGTTATAGTGACTGGAGACAACCAGCCTAGATGGTCGAATAGTCTAGAGATGTTGGACAGTATTATACGTTTAGTGACCGTATGTAACGTTTGTTCAGTTTTAGGTAAGTTTGGGAATAGGTAGTCTGAATCCGGATTCCACATCAACCCCAAGGTGCTTACGTAGTCCATAGGTTCAATCAATTTTAGTGAATTTCGCATGAATCCCCCGGAGAGCTTTATTGGGTAATTAGCTGCCCACTTAGCCAACTGGAATCCTGCTTCTTGTAGTAAGATTGTTAGTTGGGATTGGATGTCTGAGGCAGAGCTAAGACTATCTCTTCCTGCGAATACGTCATCCACATATGTATTGTGAAGCAAACATTCCGCACCTCGTGGAAATCGTTGACCTTCGTCGATGGCTAGTTGCTTTAGTGTTCGAATAGCAAAATAAGGAGCACAAGTGGTCCCATAGGTGACGGTTTTGAGTCTGTATTCCTTGGGAGGTATGTCGGATGATTCTCTCCAGATAATACGACGCATATCTCGATCTTCGGGATTTAACAAGACTTGTCTGAACATTTTAACGATGTCAGCTGTAAATGCAAATTTATGTTGACGCCGATTGGTTATTACTAAGGCTATCTCTTGTTGCAAGGGTGGTCCTGATACTAAGTAACTGGCTGATTTCATTTCAAATCGAACAGTCAGTATACACTCAAGTAACCAATTACTGCGCTAATGGAGTATGTTATTCTACCCTAAAAATAAGGGTATACTTATTTTTTTATTTAGCTGAAATATCAAAATTGCATCAGATATGCACTTTTGAAAATTGCATACAAAAGCTGAATGTTAAAACTGAAAATGTTCAGAATAACTTTAGAGGGCTATCGTTTTACCAATTTTCAATGAATTTTGGTAAACCTTATTTTGTTTTATTATGTTTTAAACCCTCTTTAATTCAGTGCAAGAAATTTCAAAAAAGACTAAAAAATGACTAAGATATGTGCACTTTACCAAAAAATGCACTTTTTATGCACATGCATTTTTCTCGAAAAACCCATTTTTTTTTGTTGAAATTTTTTGTGCTCATAGAGGACCAAATTACCTATCTAATGGTACTTGGTTGATCCCGTACTTATTTGTTTGAAGCGAGAAAAAAAATTCACAAATTTTATTGGTGAAAAATTTTTGTATATACGTTCGAAAGTCTTAAGCAATGTTCATTCCAACGCTGTCGCATGCTTCGCTCATTATTTGTTTACCTTTGTATGTATGTATATATCATCAATAGTGATATATATATATATATATATATATATATATATATAAAAATTCGTAATATAAAAATTAATATTAAAAAATGGAAAATAATAATTCTATTCGTGTATATCTATATTATGTATGTTTCAATGTACAGACAATAGGAGGCTCATTCGCGGACAAATACCTCGCGTAACCAAAACAGCATATAAGAATTGTTATATACGAGCTAGTTATTCTTACGTCTGCTTTGAAAGGTACTTTTCGGACTTGTGAAAAAGTAAACAAAATTCTGCAATTACGATGTCCGAAATTCATTCTTCTATAAGATTTCGATGTCCCGATTTTTTTCGAATGCATAAAAAGGTAGTTTATAAAAGCAGAAATTTACGTTTTAGACCGTTGGAAGATTTGGCCATTAATTTGGCACAGCTTTATCCAGATTTAAAGATACTGCCCTCTACTAATGTATGCGAAAATTGCCATGAACGCATATCAAAAATGATTTTAAGTGATCTTGAATCTACATCTGAAAATGAAATCACTGAACTTTTTACCGGAAAACATGATGATTTTATCCCCAAGACATCCGAACGAATACAGGAATTAAACGAGAGTATTAATACAATTTTACCTCGATGCGTCTCGCCGCTAAAAAGAAAAATTGCAATACCTAAAAATTTAACAGAAAATTACGTATCTAAAAAGAAAAAATCTTTAATTTCAGCTTTTTCTGCTACTGTCAGAAGTAAATTACAAGATGCGTATGGCATTTCAGTTGAATCAATAGAATCGGACAAAAGTTCAAATGAAAACTATTGGAACGAATTTGTAGAAAATTTTAAATCGGCTTTAGAAAAATGTTCTTCTGTTTCGGAGAAAATAAAACTTCTAACTCTACTACCTTCAAAATTAAGCAAAATAAAAATTTGCTCACTATTCCCGAATATAAGCGAGTATATGATAAATAAATCAAGAAATCTCGTGAAAAATAAAGGAGTTTATTCGGAGCCAGATTCATATACTGGTCATCCTATTGACGAAAATACAAAAAATATCGCTATGGAATATTTTTTAAATGATGATTTTAATTGTAGTAGACAAAGTCCAAATAAATCTGATGTTGTTACTGTTAAAGTTAATAATACAAAAACTAAAAAAGTTAAACGGTTTCTTACTCGAAGCTTAAAAGAAACATATAGTCAATTAAGACAAGAAAATCCAAACTTACAAATAGGAAAATCGAAATTCTATAGTCTAAGACCAAGTTTCGTCTTAACAAGCCCTGTGAAGGAAACTTGTCTTTGTGTACATTGCGAAAATTTTGAACTGTTTCTTACAAGTTTAATTCGTTTTAGAGGCGATAATAATTCTGAATTAGATTTAATTCGTTCAGAAATAACTAACGCAATGTTGTGTTCTGAACCATCTGATTCGTGTTTCTTGCAAGAATGCAATTATTGCCCCGAAAGTGAGGGTATCACATTGAAATTGTTAAAACTGAAAGAAAATTGTGAAGATGAAATTACGTTTGCTTTGTGGGATAATGGTAATCATATCAAACAAACAGTAAGCTTATCAGTTTTTAAAGAAAAATTTTCAATCTGCGCACTAAAAGCAAGTACTCACGTATACATAAAAAATATTCAACGTGAAGCTATAAAAAAAGAAAAAGAAGAAGGTAAAGCTGATCCTACTGAGTTAATTATCCACGTTGAGTTTGCAGAAAATTGGTCAGTAATAAATAATAAAGCGGTTCAGGGAAATCATTGGGTAAATAACCAAATTTCTATTTTTACTGCAGTCTGTTACCAAGGAGAGATAACGCAAAGCTTTGCGATCGTTAGTGACGACAAAAAGCATGATACTGCATATGCGCTATTAGCAATAAATAAAATTATCGATCTTATGAAAAATGATTTAGTTATTAAAGTCACTATTATATCAGATGGTGCTGCAAGCTAATTTAAAAATCGTTTTCAGCTACATGAATTCAAACATTTTTCTTATCAAATGAAATAGTTATTTTCTGCGACTGGTCATGGAAAAGGAGCCGTTGATGGAATAGGTGGGCTTCTAAAGCATTATGCTACTTCACATAACTTAAAAAGAGTTCATGAAGAATCGATACAAAATGCTGACGATTTTATAAATTGGGTTCAAAAGTACACTAGTGCAATCAAAATCATATTACCAATAAATGAGATTGAAAAATTTAGAAAAGAAAAAAATATTGAATGGAGTACAGTTCCTAAATATAATGGGATTCAGAAAAGTCATCTGTGGTTAAAACAACTTGGGGAATTAAAATCGCATATATTTGTTGGCAGAACAGCTTTACATGCACTGACTAGAGTGAAAGACAAGAAAAAAAAAAGTCAAACGTCGTAAGGCTATACTTAGAACTGAAAATAATAAGTGCATAAATAAAAAAAAGTAATTATTTATAATTATATTTTTGACGCATCCCAACAGAGAGAGGCAAGGGAAACTCACTTTAAAAAAGCACCCCGAAGGGAACAGAAACCTTCTACGTCCACGTCGTTGTTCCTGGGTAATGCTAAAAGAAGGATAGTGTTTAAATCTACATTGCTTAAAATTTCCGAACGTATATACAAAAATTTTTCACCAATAAAATTTGTGAATTTTTTTTCTCGCTTCAAACAAATAAGTACGGGATCAACCAAGTACCATTAGATAGGTGATATGGTTCTCTATTAGCACAAAAAATTTCAGCAAAAAAAAAAATTGGGTTTTTCGAGAAAAATGCATGTGCATAAAAAGTGCATTTTTTGGTAAAATGCACATATCTTAGTCATTTTTTAGTCTTTTTCGAAATTTCTTGCACTGAATTAAAGAGGGCTTAAAACATAATAAAACAAAATAAGGTTTACCAAAATTCATTGAAAATTGGTAAAACGATAGCCCTCTAAAGTTATTCTGAACATTTTCAGTTTTAACATTCAGCTTTTGTATGCAATTTTCAAAAGTGCATATCTGATGCAATTTTGATATTTCAGCAAAATAAAAAAATAAGTATACCCTTATTTTTAGGGTAAAATAACATACTCCATTAGCGCAGTAATTGGTGACTCGAGTGTATACTGACGGTTCGATTTGAAATGGAATCACCCAACTATTGATACAATTGTTATGTAGGGTGCACCATGATGCATCAAATACCACTCTTAATTTGAAGTCATCAGGAGTTCGACAAAAGACGGCAGGGTGAGATAAATACCAAGCTCTTGGAGACCAGATTTCCGCACAGGACACTGGTTCGATGTGACTCATTTCTTTATAGTCACGCATAAAGTCTTCGTACGCTTCAGCTAATTGAGGATTTGAGGTCCATCTTTTTTCCATAGCAAGGAGCGAGTTAAATGCTAATCAGCGTGTTTCTTCAGCTACACTTGGGACTGTAGATTTAAAAGGGAGCTTCACCATGTACCTTTCTTCAGAATTTCTGCTGTACGTTTACAAAAAGAAGTCCTCACATCGTTGGTGTTCCGGTTTAAGAAGTAGTTTACATGAGGAAACTTCTTCTAGTTTTAAACAAAGTAACAAGGTCAAACAAAAATTTCAGGGACAGGGCAAAATTGACTATCTTAACGGGGGGTACCCTTTGTGTACAATATTTATGTGTACAATCCATTCGAAACCGAATTAATTGACAATTGATTAATTGATACTTCCTTCAATATGCAAATATTAATACTGACATAATTTTTTGTGAGACATTTATTTCTTGTAGAATTCTTTTGAGATCAATTTAAATAATTATTACATGGAATATTTTAAGAATTATTGTTTTCATTTGAAAATTCTTTCAGAATTGATTCAATGAATTATTCCAATAAATTATTACCAAATTATTTCGAAAATAATAAAAACAGACATAGGGTTATTATAGAACTGATTAGAACACTTTATTTTAGAATCAATTCATGCTGTGTGATTTACATGATAAAAATGATCAGGTAAAATTATACGAATAGAATGCGCTAACCTTACAAAGATATTTTCATGTTAAATCTTACTGCCTTACCCTACGATGACTTTACCTACTTACTTATTGCGCGGCGATCTCACAACCCTGTTCTATCAATCCTCTATAGACGATCGCTGATTGGTCATTTTCAACAATCCATCTTGAACGTCCTAATTGAGATAAAAATTTTTTACTTGCACGATTTGATTCGGAATAAAAAAACGGATCAAATCATAAATATGTTATACCTATGTATCTAAATCTGCCTGTATATATAGTTGTAAGACCATCCGTCTCTCCGTCTCCGTATGTACGTATCCGTCTCTCTGTCTCTGTTATTACTTAAACTCAAACAAACACATTCACTTACACACATACACATATATGTATATATATATCTATCTATATATAGTCTTGAGACAAAATTCAACCGACCCCCCCCAGTCCCCCTCAAATGTCTGTCATTACAGCCCCCCACAAATTACGTTGTTATTCCTCTTATGAATAGTTATTTCGAAATTAACGTAACTGAGCCCCCCCTCAGCCCCCCCACTCAATTCTTATACCCCCCCTCATCCCCTCTCAATACCCCCTCCCTCCCTCATCATGCCCTCCCCCTCACTATGATATTATTTTTTAGTGATTGGTAATAAAAAAATATTTTTATTATCAATAATATTCTATAATTATAATAACAATTATAAGTAATTGAATATTATTATAATTAGTGATATTTTATTATTATGATTGTAACTGTGACTAATTAATAATATAAAGTTTTTCCACTGCATTTCATTTATATTCTAATATTGAATTTCAATAATGAAAAAAAAATTATTATTAATAATATTTTATTAATATAATTGCAAATTTAACTAATTGATAATACAAAGCTTCCTCTCTGCATTTCCTTTATTCAGATGAATATATATTTTTATTTCTATATATTGTATTTGTATTTTTATTATTGAAAAAATTTACTGATTACAAAAGTAAATTATAAATTACAAAATGAATTTAGCTTCATATCCATAGGTACATTATTAACACTTGTATTTTAATAAAACATGTTTTTTTCTTAAACTAGAAATAAGATATTTACATATTTATCTTTTTAAAAGATTTCTGGGCTTGAGACCAGCATAAAAATATGTGGCTGCATTAAAAGCTTTAAAAGCTTACATATTCATTTCTTATTGTCGCTGAAGCGTACAGATCTATTATTTGTTATCGCTAAAAAAAAGCTTATAAAAGCGTACAGATATATTATTTGCTGTCGCTAAAAAAGCTTGTAAAAAGCATACAGATTTATTGTTTGTTGTCGCTAAAAAACTTCATATAAGCATACAAATATATTGTTTGTTGTTGCTAAAAAAAGCTTACAAATTTATTTTTCATGATCGCCAAAAGAAACTTACAAATTTATATCTTATTGTCGCTAAAAGAAGCGTACAAATTTATTGTTTATTATCGCTAAAAAAGCTTAAAAATTCATTTATTATTGTCGCTGAAGCGTACAGATCTATAGTATATGCTTTATTACATTAAAAACTACATCACATCTCATATATTTTGTTTTTTTTTTTTAAATATAAGCTGTTAATTAGTTTACATTGTTTAATATTCTAATTACTTTTATTCTCTTTAATGTGATTTAAATGTAACTATTCTTACCCAGTGCATCAAAGGCTGTCTTAAGATCTAAGGAAACTATATGAATTTTATTTTCAAATAATTATATTTCTTAAAAATTTGAAATATATTTTTATGCATCTTACATCTGTAATTTGATTTCAATCTCTTGATAATTCTACTTTACATCTTTTTAAAATATTTATCATTTTTTTGAAATATATATTTTCTTTGATCTCATCTAACAATATGAATACTTTGTACTTGATTTTAAATTCCTAAAAAACACTACTATTCAATTATTAGTAATTAATTATAAAACTTTTATATCATGTTATATTGCCTGTTGACATATATTTTTATAAAAACAGAAAACCTTCTGTCCAATTACGTTTTTGAAGTATTTTTATCGATGAAATTAATTAAAAATTATATATTTAAAATTCCTATTTATGTTAAAACTTGATCAATACAAATTATTACAGGTTATATTCCAGGAAGACATTTTGTTTAATCATCTTAACTTTTACAAATAAAAAAGAAATATGAAAAACTAAGTGAAAAAAAGTATTTTTATAGAAATCAACTTTCAAATTTACATTGTTACCATCAATTTTAGGTAATTCATTTTTCGTGAACCGACAATGTTTTAACAGAATTGGATACAAGAAACTTATTTAATTCTACTTTTTTCGATATTTAAACACAATATCATTATTTTAATTTTAGTGCAGTCTTCAAATACTCCTACAATTTTATAAAAGGAATTAATAAACTTAGCTTAAACTTCTTAAATCATCTTCTAATATGGAATAATTTTTTTGCAAAAATTATATAACTAGGTTTGGTATTTACATTGACAAGTAATTCTCAAAAACCTTACTAAAAGATACACTGCCACCGAGATACTTTTGCCCCCCTTGGGCTAAGATCGACTTATCTAAAAAGTTTTATAACTCTGGAAAAAATGGTCGTAGCCTAAAAATTCCAACGAAAGATTGTTGAAAATTCTTTTAAAAACTATTGATCTAATATAAAAAAAAAAACATTTTGTTCGTATCTCTTATCCTTGTTTGAAAAGAAATTTTTTTTAACTTTGTTTTGGCTTTGTAAAATAGTGTTCAATTTTAGTAGAAATCGTTACATTAATACAAAATCAAATAGGTTTTAAAGCTTATATTTCAACGATGAAAATGCAATGTCGAACGTCTACATTCGACCTTTTAAACCAGAGAAAAGATTTTATATTTAAAAATAAGGTTTTTTTCGATGTCTGAATATCTCTGAATTTAAGAGGAATAGAAAAATTTATCAGAGAGAAAAAATGTTCCTTTTTGGTCAAATAATGATAATATATAATAAAAAATTGATTTCGGAAAAAATTTTTTTTTTCTGTTGGAATGTAATGAAATTTTGATATCTTTAAAATATTGAACAACGTGGGTAAAAAAGGCAAAAAAAAATTTTTTTTCCGAAATCAATTTTTTATTATATATTATTATTTGACCAAAAAGGAACATTTTTTCTCTCTGATAAATTTTTCTATTACTCTTAAATTCAGAGATATTCATACATCGAAAAAAACCTTATTTTTAAATATAAAATCTTATGACTCTGGTTTAAAAGGTCGAATCTAGACGTTCGACATTGCATTTTCATCGCTGAATTTTTTTTAAACAAGAATAAGAGAAAGTAAAAAAAATTTTTTTTTTATATCAAACCAATAGTTTTTGAAAGAATTTTCAACAATCTTTCGAATCCCGTTGGAATTTTTAGGCGAGACCATTTTTTCCAGAGTTATAAAACTTTTTAGATAAGTCGATTTAAGATGAAGGGGGGCAAAGTATCTCGGCGGCAGTGTATATTAAAATTGTTAAATCTTTTATTTGTTTCTCAATTACAATAATGATTTACAATTTTAAAATTATAAAATTAAATAAATAAATCTTAAAATCTATAAAATTTATATGTAATATAATTTAGGTAAAGTATGAAATTTGAGAAATATGGATGCTTACTGTTGTAATTAAACATAAAATTCAATACATGTCATCATTTATACGATTTACCCTAAAGAAAAGAAATATGTAAGGGTGCAGTCAGATGAGTAAAAAAGAGACTGCCGAATAGATGATGCATAATAGAAACAACTAATCAGCGCTATTCGGCAAGTTTCATGCAAAGAATGGAATTCTATTCTCTATTCCACTGTAGAATGGAAAAGTGAGTTGCGACACGAAGTAAATAAACAAAAATAATTAAATTATAAGTACAAATCTACTTCATTCATTTTAAAAAAAATTGTAGAAAATCGCTCTGTTTGAGCTACAATTTTAAAGAGGTTATATTTATGTTTACGCGACCTAATACGCAAGCATCTTCTTTCCATTCCACGGATTTTTTCCCCCCATGGTCACATGGAGAGAAAAAACAGTAGAATGGGCGGTAGAATAGAAAAATGAATATATAGCTAAATGTTTGTTTTAATCAATTCATTTTGTTGTTTTTTCAAATTTTTAAAAAGAATTGTAAAAAACGTACTTTTTTCAAATATATAATTTCCTTAGATCTTAAGTCAGTCTTTGATACAGTTGGTAAGAATATTTACATTAAAATCACATTGTAAAAAACATATACTATTTTCAAATATATAATTTCCTTTTTGAATGTGACCTCATTAACAGCTAACATTAGACAGGTGCGCGAGCTCTTATGCGATGGTCCCTATTATGATCTGTTTGGAGTTGCTGAAACCTGGCTGGGACCGACTGTCTCGGATGACGTCATTCGGATTAAGGATTATAAGTTGTTCAGGCAGGACAGAAACCTTCATGGAGAAGGGGTTGCCCTCTACGTTAAAAATAATTTAAAATGTGAAGTACTAGCTCTTTCTAGTACCCCAACCATAACTAGCAGCGGTAAACCTGAAGTGCCAGAATATATTTTTTGTTCGATTAAGGATAGCGACTCTGAACCTGTGCTGGTTTCTGTCATTTATCGCCCTTCTGCCATTTCATTTACAAAAAATTCTGATTTGTTAAATTCTCTGAGAGATTTATCTCATGATTTTTCACATGAAATTATAATGGGGGATCTGAATGCCGATCTTCTGCGAGAAAGCAGTGATGCGAGGTTTCTTAATAAACTAACAGCGGAGCTTTCGCTTCAGTTGGTCCAGCATGGTGCCACGAATATAACTCCATCTTCTCATACATGGATTGACCTGATTCTTGTGGATGACAATGACAATGTACTTGACGCACGTAACTTACCTGCGAATTTTCATAATCGGCACAACTTAATTGATGTTTTTATTGCTTATTATACGTGCAGTATAGATCACAAGTCGATTAGATACAGAAACTATAAAAGCATTTGTCAAAATGAATTGCTAGAGAAACTAGCCGGCTATGATTGGCCACCATCAACAGCTGGTACTGTCGACCCAGAGTCTGCACTTGGCTGCATTTGTGACAATTTTACTTCTGTCATAGAGAGTTTAGCACCAGTGAAAATACTCAAGCATACAAAGAATAGCCCACCATGGTTAAATAAAGAATTGTCGCAGATGCGGCGCAAGCGAGGTGCTACTTACAAAAGATATAAATGGACGAACGAAATCCAATACCTGACTGAGTTTCTGCATTTACGTAAAACGGTTGACGAACAGACTGAACTTGCAAAGACCACATACTATCATAATAGACTGTTCGAAGCACTTGCAAATAGTAATGCCTGGAAGGAGCTGAGATACCTGGGACTCTTAACCGGACCACAAGGTACTTGAATGGATTCACTCCAGATGGGCTTAACGCGCACTTTGCTGGGGTTTCGGTCTCGCCGCATGATGATGATGAGCTTTGCGAGAGGGTTCTTACTGAATGTAGTGAAGATAGTTCTGCTTTTAAACCAATTAATATCAATGATGTTGTTCTTGCGATTTCCCATTTTTCATCGCAGGCTCGTGGCGAGGATGGCATTCCTCAAAGCGTGATACTTAAAGCCTTACTATTTATTGGTGAAAATCTTATGACTCTGTTCAACTCTTCTTTTGCGCGGGGGGTTTTCCCTGGCCTTTGGAAGCAGGCACGTATTGTGCCATTAAAAAAGTGTTCTGCACCTTAGTCGCCTGAAGATTTTAGGCCAGTTGCGATTTTGTGTTTTTTTTCGAAGGTACTGGAGAAGATCGCCCACGACCAATTGCAGAAATATATCGATACAAATAAGATACTTGATCCTATGCAAACTGGTTACAGAAAAAATCACTCTACGCAGATAGCTTTACTTAAATTAACAGACGATCTAAGGTCAGGTCTTGACAAAAAACTTGTCACGTTACTTTTACTCTTTGACTTTAGTAAGGCATTCGACACGATCTCTCCCTCTAAATTACTTGCAAGGCTTGGATCGATGAGGTTTTCCAGGTCCGCTCTCGTGTGGATTAACTCTTATATTTTAGGAAGAAAACAAATGGTTTCAACACACTTACAAGAAGAATCAGGTTGCCTAACAACCAACCTAGGAGTTTCACAGGGATCAATACTGAGGCCTTTGTTGTTTTGCCTTTACATTAATAACGTGCGTAACGCTGTTGGCTCTGGTTGTGTTGAGCACCTACTGTATGTAGATGACCTGCAGATTTATACGCACGTTTCTCGTGAGAATGTGAATGCAGGTATTCTAATCTTACAGAGGGCGGCCAATGCGGTATCGGTGTGGGTGGCCGGTGCCTCACTCACTTTAAATGCTAGCAAGACTAAGGCAATCGTCTTTGGCAGTAATCGTTTTATCAATTTATTTTATGCTGGGGCGCAACGGACGATTGACTTTGAGGAAGGTGTCAGCATTCCTTTCTCTGACATTGTAACAAGCCTTGGTGTTGTGCTTGACTCTAAGCTTTCTTGGGAGCCTCACATTAATATGGTTACAAAAAAATTCAATAAAGTGTTGTGCGCTTTGTGGTTTTTTCGTCGGTACACCACGGAGGCTGTGCGTAAACAACTTGCAACCGCTCTGCTGTTTCCGCATCTCGATTACTGTTTGGTGGTTCTGCTCGATGCTTCTCAGGGCTTGAAGAGAAGAATACAAAGACTGCAGAATTCGTGTGTGAGATATATATTAGGTATAAGAATGGGAGCTCATATTTCTCCTTATAGAGCCGCGTTGGGTTGGCTGCGAACTAATTCGAGGAGACAGTATTTTTTGGCTGTATTTATATACAAGATCGTGTGCATGAATACTCCGGAGCATCTGATGGGTCTCTTCACTAAATGTGTACCCAAGGTGGCTACTATGGGAGAAATCAGGGATCTAATGGTGTCCTTTATGCGTACTGAGGTTGGCAGGAATTTCTTCCAAGTTCAAGGTGCGCATTTTAGGAACTCCCTGCCCGCTAAGATCAAACATCTTCCATCTCTCAGCAGGTTTAAAGCAGCGATGAGAGGGTACTTGCTCGACCTAGATTAATATTTTTTACTATTAATTTATGTTAATTTATTTAATTTATTTTTGTAACGTCCTGTATATAGGCTTAAGGTGTGAGTGTATTTATTGTGTGAGTGTTGGCTGAATGGTTGATGAGTGAGAGTTTTTATTTGATTTTATTTTTGACTGCGTTTCATACTATTGCGTACGCTTGTTATTTTATTTTATTATGTATTAAATTTAATTCTTTTGAATTTTTATATTGTGACTGATAGATATTGTATGACTGATTTTTATTTGTATGATTATTTTTATTTTTATTGCGTGTATTGTATGATAACTCTGTGATATCACTTTTATTTATTTTTGTTTATGACTTACTTATTTAGTATTATTAGATTTAGTAACTGACTGTCAGGGTTGCAAATATTTAAATCATTTTGAGCTTTAAATAAATTTTAATTCACAAATCCTTTTTGAATTCGTAATTAAAGTTTTATTTAATTAACAATTCCTTTTAAATTAATAATTAAAAATATTTTAATTAACAAATCAAAATCTAATCGTGAATTGAAAGGCTTTCATTAAAAAATCAAAAGGAATTCTTAATTAATTAAATTTCAATTAAGAAATCAAAATGTAATCGTGAATTGAAAGGGCTTTAATTCCAAAATCAAAAGGAATTCTTAATTAAATAAATTTCAATTAAGAAATCAAAATTTAATCGTGAATTGAAAGGGCTTTAATTCCAAAATCAAAAGGAATCCTTAATTAAATAAATTTCAATTAAGAAATCAAAATTTAATCGTGAATTAAAAGGGCTTTAATTCCAAAATCAAAAGGAATCCTTAGTTAAATAAATTTCAATTAAGAAATCAAAATGTAATCGTGAATTGAAAGAGCGTCAGTTATGATTATGATTTGTTAATTCGAGGGCTTTAATTAAAAATTCCACAATTCCTTTTTAATTAAACGTACTAAGGAATTTTTATCATATATATGTATATAGAAAAACATATGTGGACGCGCACATACATACGCACTTGTGCTCATATATGTGCAACATTTCATGTCAACCCACACGCACACATACGGACAAGTTGATATATATATATATATATATATATATATATATATATATATATATATATATACATGGTCCGTTTCATGTCAACTTGCACCCGTTGACCCGTATATATTTTGGTTTATATATATGTATATATATACATATATACATACATGGCATATTTCATGTCGGTTAGCACGTACTCATGAGTACAGGTTTTCTTTATATGTGGTACATTTCATGACAACACGCACACACCCATTCGTGTACCCTTAGATTTATGTATATGGGACATTTCATGTCGATTCGCATGCATGCACAAGCACGTTAATAAACATAGGATTTTTCACGTCAATTCGAACGCACACACACAGGTTTATATATATATATATATATGGGACATTTCATGTCAATTCGCATGCATGCACACAAACTTTAATAAATATTGGATTTTTCACGTCAATTGGAACGTACGCACATTGAGGTATATATATATATATATATATGAGATATTTTATGTCGTTTACAGGTTTGTATATATATGTATATATATAGATATCTATATGGGACAGTACATATCGTTGCGCATGCATACACACACACGTTAATATACATAGGATTTTTAATGTCAATTCAAACGCATACAAACACACAGGTTTATATATATTGGACATTTCATGTCGATTCGCATGCATGCACACGTACGTTAATATACATGGGATTTTCCATGTCAATTCGAACGCACGCACATACACACACAGGTTTATACATATGGTACATTTCATATCGATTTGCATGCATGCACACACGTTAATATACATAGGATTTTTCACGTCAATTATTACCCACGCCTATACAGGTTTATATATATGGGACATTTCATGACAACTCTAACACACCTATCCGAGCGCCCTTAGGTTTACATACATGGGACGTATGATGTCAACACGCACGCACCGGTCTTCATATATTTGACATATCTTGTCAACTTGAACGCGCAAATACATCTAAACATGTATTTAAAATTTGTATTTATATATATGGGACCGTTTCTGTCAATTCGCATGTACGCACACACATGGGCTTATGAATACATATATATATATATATATATATATATATATATATATACATATATGTGTGTATATCTGTGTACACATATACATGGGATATTTAATGTTAATTCAAACGCGCGCACATACACACAGGCTTATATACACGGGACGTTTCATGTCAATTTACATGCATGGCACACGTACTTGAGTTTATATATATTTTTCTTTATATACATATATATATATATATATATATATATATATATATATATATGGGGCTATTCCTGTCAAGGCGCATGCACACACACACATGGGCTTATGAATATATGTATATACATATACATCGGATATTTTATGTCAATTCACATGCGCGCGCACACACACACAGGTATATATATAAATAAATATATATATATATGAGTGCCACCAGATTTTTTTTTTAACAAGTGAGCAGTTTTCAATCAGTTACACAAACAGGTTATTTTTTCTATGTTACTTAAAATAAAAAAATTCTAGTTTAGGAAAAGTTGCTAATATTAATACTGATAAAAATCTTAAAGATTTTTAAGGAATGGTTTTACTTTTCAATAGATAATTTGATTATATGATTTTATTTTTAAAAAAGTTTTTCACATAATAGTTATCTGTAATAAAAAAATTCTTTTACAATGTTAATTACTTTTTCCTGACATTCATTTTGAAAGTTTATGCTTAGCAATTTTAAAATTTGGTTGAGACACTGATGATGCTGCTATAAATTATTTTGGATGTGTTATAATTAGTATGCTGCCTCAATTTTCAACTGAAGGATTATAAATTAAGGATATTTTGGATTGAATTGCGGAAATAAAATAAATGATTAAAGAATTACAATCAACAAATCAATAAATTCAATTATTAATAGTTAAAAAAAAATGTTACCATGTCAGTGAGTTTTTTCAACAGGGTTATACATAAATTAAATTAATTAAAATTAATATTTTCAATCAATCATATACCTATTTTTTTTATTAAAAAGATATATTTTTACAAAATATGTAACAGTAAAAGAGTAGTTCACAGAAAAAAATTGTACTTCGTTAAAAAATTTTATAAATTATAAAAACAAGTTTTTTAAACTTCATAAAATAATGAATAGCGTACTGTACATATTGTTCCTGTAGCAAAAATTCTACATGTAAAAAATGTTATAAGATTAAAATACAAATAACGATTAATTAAACGTATTTATAAATTATAACATAAATTTAGCAATTGAAATAAAATTTTAGGAAATCCTATTCTAATCTCTGCTGCACTGTAACAATAGTCTCATTCTAATATGAAAAATTAAAAAAAATTATAAAACTTATTCTTTTTCATAACTTTGGCATGAAAATTACATGAAATAAGCGACAAAATGTTTTTTATTTAAAAAATAGACTTTTCATATTTTGGAAATTTCATCATACAAATTTTCTGGACATTTTCCGACTTCACCCCCTTTAAATTAATGTTTAGTGACAAAATATATAAAAAAAATTTTTGGATCCGTAGATTTTAATGTTACTATAGCAATCTGCCCTATTTCCCGACCTGACTTTTTCATGTGAGCACCGTTGCGCGGTACTCTCTGAATAAGCGGTTAAATTTTTGTGAAAAATTAAAGGAAGACGGCAACTAGCCTAAACCATTCTTTTTTTATTAACAGTTGGTTGATTAAACAATAATTTTAGCTAATTAAAATGTAAAAATTCTTAATTATATTGGTCAGCAATGATTGGTGCAATAAAATAAAAAAAATCATTAAAAATGGCAAAATGAGTTTTTTTTTTATATTTATGATGTTTTTACAGAGAAATGGTGCAATGTGCCGCAAAATTGATAAGAATATTTTCGACTTAATATTTGATGAAAAACACGAAAAATTATGTTTTTCCGCGAAAAATTAACAACCAGAAAATTTACTTTAGAGATTTTCATAACTATTTTCCAGCTATCCACCCTCGAAATTCGTGTTCAGGGCACCAAAATACATAGGAAAAACTTTGGTGGAGCCGTAGATCTCCATCGGCTACGGAAACTCTCCTAGCTACCTATATTAGTTATAAATGTCCTCCGTATTCAGGTGACATACCCCGGTTGAAATGTACATTAAGGTTTGGAAAGATCCTGATGTAAAAGAACCTTTCTAATTTTTTGCGGTTTTTGGTACCAGTCCATAATATAACTTTGCGAACTCTTATGAAAAAAATTGTCATGATTGTCATTGATACCTTCTGAACTTTTTTGATTCATTAAGTTTTACTAAGGAGTAGTAACCTTAATTTTATCGTATTCACAATTGATGAACAATTAAGATCGCTTTAGAATTGAACAGCACTGTAAAGTTTTCAGGAGAAACCTTCTAGATTGTATTTTAAAAAATTCTTTAGAAATATTTTTTACGTTTTATCATCGTATGAATATATTTATTAAATTATTGGTAAATAAATGATTATAAATCTATGAGATCATTTAAGAATACAGATGAATCTTTATATTTTCTGTATATTGATTGAAAGGTTAATGAAACTTCACGAACTCTATGGAAGTAAATCGAGATGAATTATTACAATCTTGTAAAGAGTTTAATAGCTGTTAAAGATCCTTAAGAGGAGGTCGAGTATATATATGTCCTATTGTAATCAAAAAATGGATTTTTTTACAAAAACTAATAATTTTAGCAAAAAATAAAGAGAAAGCCCCATCTTGTATCATAAAAAGCAATATTTTCTTTGATTAGGAAAAAATTTTTTTATCGATTCGTTTTAAAAAAGACCTTGAAAAATATAAAATATCGAGGTTTGGATGGACAATTCAGTTTTTCAAAGTTTTCTTTGAAACGAAGCGATAAAAATAATTTTTTCTCATAAGAGAAAATATTGCTTTTTATTATACGAGATGGGGCTTTCTTCTTATTTTTTGCTACAATTATAAGGTTTTGCAGAAAATTGAATTTTTTTATTATAAAAGGATAGAGATATACGACCTGCTATTAATAAAATACCGTGAAAATTATTTATGATTCTCAGTAACGATTTTGAAGTTATAAAAAAATATACGTATTATTAAATTTTTTTAACTCTTGAAATAGTTAAGCATACCATGGAATTGTTCGATAGTGGAAATAAAGCCATTTTACACGACTAAGCTATAAATCTTTTTGTGAATAAATACAATAAATCGCACTGATTTATTAATACTAGGCAATTTTTCAGTTTATTAATAAGTTAATTTAATTAATACTATGATATGCCCTTCAAAAATCACTATTCAATATATTAGAAATTCATAAAAAATCTGAAGCAGTCATAATCATATTTTTTTATGTATGGGGATATCCACAAAACTTTTAATTCTCTAGTAACAGGTCATATTACAGCTGTTACTGGGTTACCGCATGATGTACATTATTTAAACTAGGTTCAAATCTTTTGTGCTATCCTGTAACTCTATTTCTGATGTATTTTGTAAATGTTTAACAAACGGCGCAGTAGATATTTCTATGAAACATTCATTTTTACGCATAAAAAATTACCGTAATTTATCTTATGTGTAAATTTACTTTTTATAGAATTATCTGCTGCGCCGTTTGTATTCATTTACAAAATACATCAGAAATAGAGTTACAGGATAGCACAAAAGATTATAACCTAGTTTAAATAATGACCTGTTACTAGAGAATTTAAGAGGACGCTGGATCTCTCTATCCTCTTCTAATTAAAAAATGTAAATTTTTGGGAAAACTAGTTATTATTGATAGAAATTAAGGGTTGTCCGCAACTTCTATAGCGAAAAACAATATTTTGTCTGATGAAAGCAAATTAATTTTGTTGCTTTTTTTTCAAGTAAAGTTTGACATACTTAAATAACGTATTCTCTAGCCTAATTTAGGATTTTGTAAGTATGTCAAACTTTACTTGAAAAAAAAAGCAACAAAATTAATTTGCTCTCATCAGACAAAATATTGTTTTTCACTATAGAAGTTGCGGACAACCCTTAATTTCTATCAATAATAACTAGTTTTCCCAAAAATTTACATTTTTCAATTAGAAAAGGATAGAGAGATACAGCGTCCCCTTAAAGTTGGGTGGATATCCCCATATAATACCATGGTGGTAGACATGAAATTGGAAAGGTTCCAAAAATATATAAATTACAATAACTTTCTGATGAGGATATATTATTCAGATTAATATTATTTTTAAAATTAGAAAACATTATTTTTATTTTTAAGAGCATGACGAAGCTTCCAGTCTTCTAATAATATTTCCAATTCTAAGTTATGAATAAACAATGCGTTTAATAACATTTTTTGGCGACAAAGAAAAAATTTGTAAGATTCAACTCGAGTGCGGACAACTCAAGAAACTCACGAAAATACTACATAAAAAGTAATTATACAAACTTTCAATATAACGTATTTTAAGATTAGATTTGTCGAGCTTGATATAATTTCCAATCCAAGTTCATAAAAAATTTACAAGTTTAAATGATTTTTTATTTTAACAAAAATCATTGTATTAACATAGCTTTAGTGCGGACAAGTCATTATATTTGTTTTTCTCATCCGTGCTGAGTAAGTGGCCTATAGCGCATGCGTTTTCGGGGTAGTAAGTAGCTAATAGCGCGCGCTGGGTGTGTTGTTTTTTGAGGGCGTGTGTTTCACAGCTATGTATAATATTATTTTGTATTAAATCACGTAAATACGTTACATTCTGTAAAATAATGTCACGCAAAAGCGTTAATTAATGTAAAATTGCAAAGGTTTATACAAGCGCAGCGCCCTCATACTGTATCTCATCGACCATGTGAAGAATTTTATACTCTATCTCGCTCTAACCTCTGACAAAGTAAATCGTATCATCTATTCTTGTATTATTTTTACATCAACGAAATCGTAATTATTCCATATATACGTGAAATTGGTGAACTAAAAGTATGTAATTTAATTACAAATAATAGTACCAAAAAGTATTGAAATATAGTATTGCGAGTCAGTCGTACGGCAGATATGAGAGAGAGAGAGAGAGAGAGAGTCTCAGGCAATGGCGCTACTCGCTACGCTCGTGCGCCAACTTGCCCTCGTGCGTAATAGTAAACTAAACCTTACTCGTTACACAATATACTATTAATTTACGAATTTAATGATATTGATGAAATAAAAAAAGCAAAACTCGATTGCTGCAGCTCCAACATCAGATAAATATTACGGAAAGAAACATAATGAATCACCCAAATTCACAATTTTATAAATTACAACTGAATCACTGGAAAAATAGTTGCATACAATAGACTTTTCCAAATTTTATGAGTAACGGCTCATAATTGAAATTTCAATGTCGGAACGATTCGGAAAACTTGAAAAATTTATCAATTTTCATTTTATAATAGTTCTTAAACATTCTTTAAAGACCGGAAAAATATTTGTTCCGATTCTTTCAGAAATTTTCGGGTTATTTTAACGAGGATATAACTGATGATGATGTAACAAAATTCAACTGCAATAATCACAAATTTTCCAATCGAAAACGTTTTCATAAATAATTTCCATAACTTTATAATTTCCGCGAAAATAATCATAATCTTCATAATTCTGCGAAAATGACGATTTATATTGACTTTTTCATAAATTTAAGTAACTTATAGAAATTTTCTCAAATTCAATTTACTTGTTTTTGTCATAAAAAACGAAAGATAATTAGTCTTAAAGCAGACTTAACGTAGGTAAATATTATTTTTTTATATACGCTTCTCTCATATTCGCCTTCATGTCTGTTTGTTTGTTTGTCTGTCTGTAATCACCCGCTCGATTTCAGGCACTTTTTGACAGATATAAATTCTTACAATTGGCATAGACTTTGGTCTTGGATGACAATACAATAATCAGTTGTCATTTTGGTACCTGGACATCCAGGTCGATGATAATGGGTGTGAAAAGTCATCCCCGAGGAAGTATAAATGGGGAGGCTTTCTTTGGGTCGAGGCGAGTTTCTCGGGGGTTTTCAGGGTTGCTAAAACCGAATTTGAGATCAAACAATTGCCACAAAGTGATGCACGTTGTCCAGAATACGCATGGACGTCGTCTCCGAGGAAGTACAAGTAGGGAGGCTTTCTCTGGGTCGAGGTGGGTTCCCCGGGGGATTTCGGGGCTGCTAAAACCTAATTCGAGGTTTGAAAGTGAATCTATAATGCATAATAATGATTTAGGATGAAGAGGTCGAACTGGAGTACCAAGTTGCCGATAACGGATGTACCTGAGTGTAATCTTCGAAAAGTCTGGTTGCAATATAACTCTAAATGATAATAAAAACAATTTTAACTTAAAAATAGAAAATACAAAATTTTAAAAACATGCTTTAAAAATAAAATACAATAATTGAATAAATAGACTAAAAAGTATAAAATAAATAAATTAACTTCCTTGATATTACTTTTATATAGTTTCATTGCAATGATCAATAGAAAATTTTACAACAACAATTTAAAAAGAAAAGTGTGGTTGCTGAAATTTTTTCTAAAATCTTTTTAAGAAATTATTAAAGATAGTATTGAAATTATTATTAGATTTACTGAAAATCAGTGTACACCCTTTTCTTTTATAATTTTTGTTGTAAAATTTTATCTTGATTATTGCAATGAAACTGTATAAAAGTAATTTTAAGAAATTTAATTAATTTATTTGATACTTTTAGTGCATTTTTTCAATTATTGGTTTTTTTTTAACAACGTGTTTTCAACATGAAAAAAAACATTTTTTATTTAATTGTATTATTTCACCAATTAGATAAACTCAAATATCTTCATATTATAATTTGCAAAATGTGTTATTTATTTAACATCAATTATTGTTTTAAGTATTTATCTAAAGTTTATAGTATTCAAGAAAACAATTCATTACGGAATTCATTAAAGAATTCATAGGAAAAAAAAATCTTTTAATTTACATTGTCTCATTTTAACACTTTTATGATTTAGACCTATAAAATTTTTTGTATTTGTTTCGTGTATGAAAATATATATGATTAATCTGTAACTGAAAGAATAATTTATAGACCACCAGTTATTTTATTACCGCAATTAATATAAATGCAAATCTTTGTACAATAACATAAAACTGGCTGACAATTTTTTGAAAAAATTAGGGAACGTAGATATCTGTATAACATAACCTTTTACTTTGGCATTCCGTACTTTTCTCAATAACGTCATTATAATTTTTCTATTTTGAAGTGAAACTTCTTTAGCAACGGTATACACCTCCCATAAGAGACGTATAAAAAAATTATACGGGAGTGAATTGATTTCATGACGGTACATGCAACGGAACTAATGAAACGGAAGTGTATATATATGAGGGGGGTCCGCGCCTCCTATATGTAAATCAAGGTACTAGATACGTATAAAGAAAAATTCTGCGGACTGACTTGATGTCAAATGCACAGAGAGTGCATGAAATTAATGTTTATGTATTTTTCTAATAAAGTTGGGTTTTGTAAAATTTAATTTTCGTTAAAAAGATTATAATTAAATTCATACTTTACAAATTTTAGACCTCGTAAAAATTTAATTTTAGGAATATTATTTATAAAATAAATTCTCAAATCATTCTTACTGGATCAATAAACCTATAAATACATTGTATTTTAATATGTTATGTTGTTCACTTTAAGGATTTAAAATGAACAGTGAAGAAAATTCAGTGGATAGTACAGATAAATTGTTAGTTAGTTTAAGAGTTGGTATAGATGGTGAACCATTACATGATGATGGAAGTCAGGGGACAGCAAATAATGGTACCCATTATAAGTTATCACGATTGAGTAATTCTACAGGAATAACAAATGTTTCAACGGCGCCTTCTGTTTTATTAAGTGATGAGCAAAAAGAAATGTTAGATGTCTGCTGTAAAACTTGTTATTTGGATGGAAAATTTTTCGAAGCAGATTTGACGAAATCAAATGGCGATAAAATCATAGCAAAATGCATGACTTTTAACCAAATTATTCATGGAAATCTTAAAGTTTTATCAACTTCTTATCGCCATTTAAAGGTTATTGTTTTTATATGTATATGTTATTAAATTAACTAATTTATTTATTGTTATTGTGACTTGCAAAATTTAAAAAGTAAAAATTGTACTTTTTTAAAAATACCTTGATAAAGTCAATATTTAATGGTATGAACTGAAAATAATTTTGATGTTTTTCATGACAGTACATTCAAATATAAAGTTAATATTTAGATGAAATATCAAGTATCATGTTTCAATAAATATCTTGTTCAATGATGAATTTTCTCTTATGGATATATAAAATTGAACATTATTTATATTAAAGTTATATACCTTATCAGAAAAAAAGGTTAGCCATGTTGGTAGGTGACAATAATACTAAATTTTATCTGTTATAGTAAACACAGAATAAAATGTTGTGTTCACTTTTTTACAATGTCATCAAATTGCTTTTTTAATACCTAGTCCAAAAGTACCATATTTTCTCCTGTCGTCGAAAATAGAATATGGTATTTTTGGCCTATTGTTGGGAAATTTGTATTTTTACCTCGAGAGTAAATGAAGAATGACTTCAATTTTATGTGAATTGTCATCCAAGCCTAACAGGAATTCTTTATTTTTACTCGCTCTAGGTGAAAAATATACTATTTCATACAAAACCAAAAAATTTTAATAATATTAAATGTTTATTTTGTATTAATTTTATGATTCAACATAATTATTTTTTTAGAGAAAACATGAAGATAAACTACAAAGCTATCAGCAATATAAAAAATTTAAGAAATTGGATGGTGATGATGAAGATGAAAATGATGTTGTTTATCGACGTGTAACATGTGTTTTTTCTCAGAATACTTTTGAAAAAAATGTTGTTGAGTTTTTATTAAAAAATCAACTTTCTCTTCGTCTAGTTGAAGATTCAGCTTTTCGAAAAATATTTAATGGTTGTATATTTTATATAATATTTTTTTTATTATATTAATGAATAACATTTTATTTAAAATTTAGATTTCAAAATTAAACATGGTGACGCTCCGTTAAAGCATTTGACTCGTTATACTGCTGGAAAAAAAGTCGATGATTTATATTATAAACAATTAGACAAGATTAAAATGGCTTTAGCTAATGCAAACCATGTCTGTACAACAGCAGATATTTGGACTGGGTCGAATAGAAGATTTTTAGGTGTAACTGCTCATTGGGTAAGATTACATGTTATTCACATAAAGTAGTTAAGAAATTACAATAAAATCAAAATTATTTCTATTTTAAGATTGATGATATATCTTTGGAAAGAAGATCAGCAGCTTTCGCTTGTAGACGATTTGAAGGATCGCATACCTTTTCCAATATAGCAGAGCAACTATCTATTATCTATTCGACTTTCCAGCTAACTACTGAAAAAATTGTATCTACAGTTACGGAAAATGGGGAAAATTTTGTTAAAGCCTTTAAAGAATTTGGAATAGAAAATCCAGAAAATTATTTTCCAGGTTATTTAAATTGTTATTTTAAATCAATTGTATTAAAAATCAAATAAATAGACATTTAAATTATTGGATGAATATAATCAATTCTTGAATTAAATTAATATTAAATAATAAAGTAAATTAATAACTACCAATTATCGGTAGTTTTTCTTTAGATTTTATAATTTCTCATGAAACAAAATTTAATCAAACAAATCTAAATTTATTAAAAAAACTAATTTTGCTTAAAAGTTATAAATATAATAAAAAAAATGAAAAAATTGAACTTTAAAGAGTACCCCCCGTTAAGATAGGTAAAATGCCCTCCCTCATATATTTCAAAACTAATATTTTTTCTTGTTTTTATAGTAATTAAGATTAGGTTTTGTTATATTTATAGTTTCCTAACACATACCCTAACCTCAACATAACCTAAAAATCACTTTTTTTATAAAATTTTTTTTTATCTGGAAGGATGAATGATATTAATCCCGCGAAAAACATATGACTAGGTCTTAGCACTCTCTTCAACTGTGATTTTTTGCGAGTCCTAGAAAGCAGTTTTTCTAACCTAAAAATAACATTTAAATCATAAAATCTCCGTAACTTTGCTCAGGGAGGGGCTACAAGCAATTTTCTGGGCTTAAAATTTGTATTTTTAAAAAACAAATACAATTTATAATGACCAAAAATTCGATTCTGGCATGGCGCCATGGCGAAAAACTCGAAAAACCATTTTTTCATAGGTTTTTTGTCGGTTATTGGTCTCTAGCAACTCACAAATCATTTTTAGAAAAAAAAACATAGCTTTATTGGATTCTACGTGAAAAAATACATTAAAAATGTGCATGATTACTTTAGGAATACTTGGATGCTGTTACAAAACAATTAAAAAAATAAAATAATTCTGAAATTATTACATATCTACTTTGCATCGTTGCTGCATTTTATGTTTTTATGACTTTGGTCATCTCTTTAGAGTCTCAAAGCTACTATTCAATGTATTCATAGGCAAATGACGTCCACTGTACGCGAAAAACAGAGACAAATACTAGACAGATAACTATAACTCCTATATATACATATATATATATTTATGTCCTCGTAGGCCGTATTCGTGTCAGTATGTAAAGAGCATGCTAAATTTGTATTGGCATCCCATATGTCTCAGACGCGCTCCTCGACTTTTTGCAAGATTTATATGTCTTCCTGAGACATATTGAGACTCAATATGTCTCAGGAGAAATCAATATGGCATCACCGATCCTTCTATGTTTCGTTCAATATGTCAAAGAGCAATCATATTGAACGTAGGTTAGTGAAAAAAAATGACTCGCGCTTCGACAGCAGCCATACTCGTTACAAAATGTCAATCTAAGAAACAAAAGAAAAAATCAATAGAACTAAAATTTTATTTTAAAAGTATTGAAAAAAAAGATTAATATTTTCAACTAATAAGTTATAGTTCCTTATACGGCCTACTTCGGACATAAAATCATCTATGTCCTTTGGCCGTTTATTCAGGTGGAATCTAAATCTCGAACAATGTTTGCCGCTTGAGCAGAAATCAACCTCGGGCGCGCTTCGCGCGCCCTCGGCAATTTCAGCTCAAGCGACAAACATTGTCCTCGATTCATATTCCACCTGAATACGGCCAAAGGACATATATAACTAATATATATATGTGGAATAACTTGCTATCCCTCGTATATACATAAGGAATGGCGAGTTGTTCTTAGGGAACGCAAATTATTTTTCTTATACATAGATAAAAAACCAATGTTTATCTATTCCTGTAACTATTCTTTTTAGTGTGCTTTTTTAGCTTGTAAGAGACCTAACATGTTTTCTGTTCTCCATAAATCACGAACTCGATGGATTTGAACAATTAAATGATTCCAATTAAGTTCCAAATTCAAAAATTAAAAGATCATTATCTCTTTAGAGTCATAAAGCTCCTATTCGATGTATTTACAGCTGAATTACGCCTATTGCACGCCAAAATAAGATTTTTAAACATAACTGAAGTAACAGTCGTATCATCTGTCTTTTTGTATTACAGTAGACTCTGGATACAAGAGAATAAACGGGCCTTCAGGAGAGGAATTTTCTTGAAAATTCTCTCATACAAAGAGTCCCCAACACGTTCGAGTCAAAAGTGATACCCACACCTACTGTTTTGTTGTGTGAGTTGTATCCAACATGCGTGTATATTCTGTCTCTCTCACTTTCATAGTGGTGGGATAACGCAAATACTTAGGCTCACGCCCATATTTAGGAGAAAGAGCTCGAAATCTCTTATATCGCAATCTCTTGTATCGAGAGATCACTGAATCATTAGAGAGACAAAGACGGAATAAGGTTTTAGTAACAATATATATATATATACATATATATATATATATATATATATATATAAATATATATACAAAGAATAGTGAGCTATTGCTAGGAACTCTAGGAGCTATTGCTTCTCATATATATATATATATATATATATATATATATATATATATATATATATATATATATACAAAGAATAGTGAGCTGTTGCTAGAAACAACGCGCTTGATTCTCATATATGTAGAAGCAATGTATTTCTTATATCGGTGGCTACTCTATTTTTTTGCGTATAATGGCCTGAAGACAAATCATAATTGTGGCAGTTCTAACAAAGAATATAAATGCTTACATAGAAGTGTACTTTCAGGCTCGAATTTATAGACCCAACACGATTGTTACTAAAACCTTATTCCGTCTTTGTCTCTCTAATGATTCAGTGATCTCTCGATACAAGAGATTGCGATATAAGAGATTTCGAGCTCTTTCTTCTAAATATGGGCGTGAGCCTAAGTATTTGCGTTATCCCACCACTATGAAAGTGAGAGAGACAGAATATACACGCATGTTGGATACAACTTACACAACAAAACAGTAGGTGTGGGTATCACTCTTGACTCAAGCGTGTTGGGGACTTTTTGTATGAAAGAATTTTCAAGAAAATTCCTCTCCTGAAGGCCCGTTGATTCTCTTGTATCCAGAGTCTACTGTAATACAAAAAGACAGATGATACGACCGTTACTTCAGTTACGTTTAAAAATCTTATTTTAGCGTGCAATAGGCGTAATTTGGCTGTAAATACATCGAATAGTAGCTTTATGACTCTAAAGAGATGATGATCTTTTAATTTTTGAATTTGGAACCTAATTAGAATCATTTAATTGTTCAAATCTATCAAATTCGTGATTTATGGAGGACAGGAAACATGTTAGGTCTCTTACAAGCTAAAAAAGAACACTAAAAAGAATAGTTACAGGAATAGATAAACATTGGTTTTTTATCTATGTATAAGAAAAATAATTTGCGTTTCCTAAGAACAACTCACTATTCCTTATGTATATACGAGGGATAGCAAGTTATTCCCAATATATATATATATATATATATATATATATATATATATATATATATATATATGTGCATATAGGAGTTAACGTTATCTGCCTAAAATTTGTCTCTGTTTTTCGGGTGTAGTGGACATAATTTGCCTATGGATACATTGAATAGTAGCTTTGAGACTCTAAAGAGATGACCAAGGTCATAAAAACATAAAATGCAGCAACGACGCAAAGTAGCTATGTAATAATTTTAGAATTATTTTATTTTTTAATTGTTTTGTAACAGCATCCAAGTATTCCTAAAGTTATTATGCATATTTTCAATGTATTTTTTCACGTAGAATCCAATGAAGCTATTTTTTTTTCTTTAAAAATGATTTGTGAGTTGCTAGAGACCAATAACCGACAGAAAACCTATGAAAAAATGGTTTTTCGAGTTTTTCGCCATGGCGCCATGCCAGAATCGAATTTTTGGTCATTATAAATTGTATTTGTTTTTTAAAAATACAAATTTTAAGCCCAGAAAATTACTTGTAGCCCCTCCCAGAGCAAAGTTACGGAGATTTTATGATTTAAATGTTATTTTTAGGTTAGAAAAACTGCTTTCTAGGACTCGCAAAAAATCACAGTTGAAGAGAGTGCTAAGACCTAGTCATATGTTTTTCGCGGGATTAATATCATTCATCCTTCCAAATAAAAAATAAATTTTATAAAAAAAGTGATTTTTAGGTTATGTTGAGGTTAGGGTATGTGTTAGGAAACTATAAATATAACAAAACCTAATCTTAATTACTATAAAAACAAGAAAAAATATTAGTTTTAAAATATATGAGGAAGGGCATTTTACCTATCTTAACGGGGGGTACTCTTTATATGAAAAATCTTTATAAAATCTTAATAAATTTCCAAATTATTATATAAAAATTATTGCAGATGAGGATTCAAATGATTCTGAAGAGGAAATGGAAGAGTTTGAAGAAAATGATGGCGAAGAATCACTGTTTATGAACAGTAACGATAATGTAAATCCTGTAGAAGACGAAGCAATATTTTCAAATATAACACTATCTCGTCATTTTCGATAGGTCAGCTATACCTTGAGTTTGATTGCAACAAAAGATCTTGTAGGCGCAATTGACATAGTTCCAAATATTAAAAAGTGTCATAAATTTGTCATGGAAAAATGCCAACAATTATGGAAATGTTTAAGATCACCAAAAAAACGAGAAGAAATGAAAATAAATTTTGAATATAGTTTACAGAGGCCCGTTATAACAACGTGGAATTCTACGTATGACGCCTTTAAACAAATCATTTTGTTAAAAGAAAAAATTGATCATGAAAGAATTCATGACATGTCAGAATCTAATAAAATCTTAAGAAAAAAAGATTTTGAATTTATTGAAGATTATTTGAAATTGTGTCAACCCCTGGCTTCAGCGATTGATATTTTACAAAGAGAAAAAGATTGTCATTATGGTTATCTTTTACCAACATTGTTGACTATCCGAAAAAAATGGAATACTTTATCGGCAAATAAAAGTTTGTCTATGTGTGAGCTACTGTTGAAATATTTAAAGGAAGCTTGAGACAAAAGATTTCATGATTTTTTTGAAATCATTAACAATGGCGAATTAGTAGCTATAGCAGCACTCAAGCACCCTAAATTTAAAGCAAAATGGATTTCGTGCTTTGATAAAAATACACAAGCAAAAATAAAAAGGCTTGTTGAAGAATTGGTTAGGCCTAAAAAGCCAGAATCAGCTGTTCCAGATAATGAGGATACTGAAGACACGTTTTTTGATTTTGATGATGACAGCTCAAATGCATTACTAAACACGGCTTTTGCACCTCAAGAACAAGAAGAAAATGAACTAATGAGGTTATTAAATGAAAAAACGATGTCTTTGGAGTCTTTAAATAATTTGCCAGTTCTTAAAAGCTTATTTTTGAAATTTAATACCACATTACCTTCTTCAGCTCCAGTAGAAAGATTATTTTGTTATGCTACTTTAATGAACATGCCAAAATTCAATAGATTGTCCGATATTGAATTCAAAAAACGAGTACTGTATAAAGCAAATGGACTCAAAAGTTATTTGTAAGGGTATAAAGCTTTGAACTTAATAATACTTATTTTATTATTTTTATGAATGAGCAAAAAGTTTCATAATTTATAATTGAATATTTATAATTATACAGAAAAATTTTTATAAAAGCAATCTTTCAATATGAATAGGTAAAAATTTTTCAAAATAATAATCGCGATATTCAAAATCATCGAAAGATTTACATTGGCTGAGTAATCGCCACTTCATAAATTCTTTTTAAATGTTTCATATTAGAAAATAATTGTGATATTATGAAATATATGTAAGCTTACATTGGCTGAGTAATCGCCACTTCATAAATTCTTTTTAAATGTTTCATATAAGAAAATAATCGCGATATTATGAAATATATGTAAGCTTACATTGGCTGAGTAATCGCCACTTCATAAATTCTTTTTGAATGTTTCATATTAGAAAATTATCGCGATATTATGAAATATATGAAAGCTTACATTGGCTGAGTAATCGCCACTTCATAAATTCTTTTTAAATGTTTCATATTAAAAAATAATCGCGATATTATGAAATATATGAAAGCTTACATTGGCTGAGTAATCGCCACTTAGAAAATTCTTTTCAAATGTTTGATATTAGAAAATAATCGCGATATTATTAAATATCTGAAAACTTACATTGGCTGAGTAATCGCCACTTGAAAAGTTATTATTCAAACTCTTGTGTTAAATATGCAATCATGATATTAAAAATTAACCAAAAATGTACATTGGCTGAGTTATCGCCACATATAATATTGTAAATTTTTACCAGCATGAAGTAAATAAATGATTTGAATAAATGACATGAAAAAAATTATTTTATTGCTTTTTATAAGGTCACATCGTATAGAAAAAAATTCAGAAGTCATGCATAAACAGCTATAGAGAACCTGTGTATTTATATGAACCCACATAATTAATATACGATGTATCCATAGTCCATACACAATATGCATAAATGCGTCTAATTATGTAAATCTTATTCATAGTCAATATATTATCTCCATTTTAATTTATTTTTTTTTATTCGAAAAACCAATTTTCTTATTAGCAAAGGACAGAAATATGATTCTTCCTCTTGAAATATATCTTCATTTTCTATAATTTTGTAATAGTATTAGATATCTCTAATGATTTCAAAGATTTATGTCTATTAAGGAAATAATATTTATAATAAATGATGTTTAAAAATATTACTTTTTATTTTTATAAAAAATTAAAGTTTCATGATTTCATGTAAATAGCAAGAATGTTTATTGTTCGGTTAAATAAACAAAAATGTTAATGTCAAGAGTGTGCGCATATTTTACGTTTGGGTTTTTGTGAAGGCTGCCGTGGGCAGAAGCGCCCTCTTAGCTTCTCTCTCTCTGTATATGCGTCGGTCGGTCTGTCAGTCCTTGTTGAGCGACACATCGTAGAGCCTCCAGACTTTATTAGCGTAGATCTGTATTCTTGGTGTTTTATACGAGTGTGCTTTGTAAAGGGAGTGTATTGTTAAAACAATAAATACTTTAAATACAATTTGTGTGTGACTCTTTGCTGTGTCTACGTAGTTAAAACTATTAACAACCTCGCCCCTAAATTGAAATATACTAATAGGTTATGGAAGCCCAGCAAGCTTCAACTGCGCAAAGCCCGGCAACAGGGGAGATGGAGCGAGGTAAGAAATTAAAAGAAAAAATGCATTATATACGAGAGAGGAGAGCGAGGAGGAGTTTTGTTTTGCTAAGAGAAAGCGTAAAACAATTAGTGCGCGGTTCTCGGTGTCATGGAATGAAGAGAGCCATAAGCGTGACACACATGTGCATTGGTATATGTATGGATGTGCATGCACATGTGTATATGTATACGTAAATCAAAAATGATTGTTAGCAAAACGAAGTTCGTATTAAAATTGGAACTGAGATGTCAATTAGGTTTTTTTCGAAATTGACGTTCTCTCTAAATTCTTTGTTTCGAGGCAAATCAACATGGCGGATTTGCGTCGATCAAGGAAAGAGACAGAAAGAGATAGATAAAGAAGAACAGTGCAAAGATGGCGCGAGGCGTCAAGCACGCGCGAGAACGATGTCGCGCTTGTACGAGAAACGAGGAACGAGGAACGCACGCGTGAAAGAAAGATGGCGCATAAAGAGAAGCTCGCGATGAACGATGCCACGACGAACTTGTCGCCACGAGTGAGAAACGAGAAACAAGAAATGCAAATGGAGACTATAACGATGAACGAGAGGGATGTAAGGAATGAGTTGTATATGTGTGCTGTATGATAGTTATGGGACGCCATATAGCATATAAAAACGCACAAACATATAATCAAACGAGGTCTAAATAATAATGCATGCCAAATTTAATATAAAATAAATTAAATTACAAATAGAGTGGTGAAATAAATTAAATTAAAATAAATCAGTGCAAAATAAATCTATAATTATGTCACTTATATGAGAGCGACGAGTATATACGTATATACGAGGAGTTTGTAACTTATATGTGTACAGACACGAATATAAGCAGTAAATGAATACGAGATATGAACTTACGTACGAGTATACATATGTATACGTATATATGCGTGTATATGTATACACATAAATGTAAATGAATAATTATTAAATTCATATACAGAACGAGAACGAGACATAAAAATCTTTTATTAGAAGTTTTGTTTAATCTAAGGAGTAGTATGGCAGTAACGAGAAAATCGTTGCTCAGACGAGAACGAAAAAGCAATATTTACGATGGACTCTGGCCAAGTCTAAACCTTAAGTACATGTGTAGATATTTGTAAATACATTATATACAAGTATTTTTTATTTCATAATATGTATTTCATATACATATAACTAAATTAAATAAAAATTAAAATAATATTTTCACGTGATTTTTAAAAATAGAAATGTTAACATAAAGGTCGGCAGTGGCGCTGTAAATAATTTTAATTTACACACTTAAGCAATTATGCTTAAATCATTAAAATATATAACAGCGCCCACTTTAAAACGAAATGTAACCGAGTTCGAGTTTGTTATATTAAAATTAAAATTAGCAATCATCTTGATCGTTTCGAAACTGCATACTTGTGTTCGGTATGCCAGAATCTTAACAATTAACTTAATTGCAGTTGTTTTGATACTGATCATACTAGTGTTCCGCATATTAGAATCTTAACAACGAAATTAAAAATTACAACCATTTAAAGACTGATAATGTTTGTGTCCAACGTATCAGAATCTTTATAATGCAAATAAAAATCTCAACTGTTCTGAGTTTGACAAGCTTGCGTTCAGCATGTCAGAGTCTTGACAGTGAAATTTATTAAATAGAGTTATGCTAAATACGATGAATAACGAATACATAGTTAAATAAATTTTAGTTTCAGTTTAAATTTAGATAGTACTTGTGTTCAGTGATATCTGAATTTCTAACTGTATAACTGATTGACAGGAAAGGAGTTCATACCTAACGAGTAGATGGCAGCACTTACGAGAGAAATTACCTAGGAACGAGAAAAGGGTCTGTCATTCTATGTATCTTACTGCCGTGACCTATTCAAAACGAGACGCAGCTGCGATACGAGGAAATGAGGAATTGAACGAGGAATGATACGAGAAAATGAGGAATTGAACGAGGAATGATACGAGAAAATGAAGAATAGAACGAAGAACGGAACGAGAGAATAAAGGAGTAAAACGAGACCAAACAACGACGCAAAGAGAAACGAAGACCAAAAGGTAAACGATGTATATAACCAGTTTTTAATTGTAAACTAAGATATAAATCAGGCAACTATTTCTATGTTAAAAGGATCCACAGAAATTGAAATTTAATATATATAGAAAATTGCCATTATCAAATTCGAAGTTCTCTTAAATGAAAATGAAACATTGTCTAAACGAGTGCATAACGAAGTTAATATTAACGATAAAAACTGTCTTATTTTCGATTCTTTTGTAGAAATCAAGGATCAAATGGCCACCTTCATGGTTCAAGTTTATGTATTCGAAAAGGAGGCATCTGCAAAGAAGTCGTAATCTAAAATTGAACTAAATTGAGGCTGGTCGCAAGGAGACGGAGAAAACAAAGGCAACTATGTATATCGAGTCCAAAAACTTGAAAATTCAGATTGACGTATTTGATAATAAATTCTTATGAAATACTTTCATAAATAAGAATAGTATTGAAAATCTGATAACGAGATAACCGAGTTTGATTTAGTACGATTTATTGTAATTCTATGGAGATCGATACTAAACGAGTTGAAAAATCGAAAACAACTCTGCTTGTGCTAGCAGAATAAAAGTCTTTGACGAGAGTAACTTAACGTACGATTCTTGTAACGTTATAGTACAATCAAAGGAGTTTTTTTTTTAAAACAAAAATTGATCAATAGATCTGTTTCTCGTGAATTGATCAATAAGATCGATGAGATCAATAAGAATTAATTTTCAATTGATCAAATTAATGGAAATACATGGGCTCATCGGCTCAAAAATGATTTGAAGGAGAGTGTCGTAGAAAATCATACAGTTCGAACATGAGATATTATTATTAACTACATAGACACTGATTACCATAAGGAGTTTTTAAAATAAATGAAGAAATAGGATTATGAAAAAGAAATGCTTTTTCAGCGATTATAAAGAAATAATTTTATAGTTCACTATATAATCTGAGAAAGAAATTAACGAGTATATTTTGGATTAATTTTACAAGTCAAAAAGGAATTAAAATAAGTATCAAAGGTAAAATGGCTAGTTGATAAATATATCGGAAATACCAAAAACTGATTGGAATGCATGACGAGCAACGTAACAGCAGCTAAGACTACAGATTAAAGGACTTAGATTCTATCGATTTTCATAGTTGATACTTATATGTATACAGTAATTAGTTAACAATTTTCATTGTGTTACAAGAGCAACTGGATGACCAATTATACAGAAAAGGATTATTCAAAACGTAAAAGACGAGAAAAATAAAGAAAATATAAAAATAAATTTAAATGAAATTGTTAACGCAACATTGTTAATTAATTCTTGCAAATTATTAAAGGGAGGATAAGTAAAACGAGTAACTAAATTTCAATGAAACGAGTTAAATTTAATAACAAAAGTAGAAACATCACGAGATTTAGCAAAACGAGAAATACTAAGAAAAATATTAACGATTTAAAATTGGGAGCCAAGAGTAAGAGAAAAGACTTACAATGGAAACGATGAAAACTTAAAATCAAAAAGAAAAAAAAATTGAGTTTAAGATCTTGAAATTAAAATCGATTTAAAACAACGTGAAAATAATCAATGACTGTTTTAAATTAAGTCAAAATTCTCGCTGACTCTGATGTGAGATATTAATTAACGAGTTTGTAATTAATTTTAAATTTCTAACGAGAATATTCACGAGATTAAGTTTGTTAACAAAACAACATCGTGAACTTAGGATCGGAGGGAGTAAATACGAGTTTAGGCGCTGCTGACCAATATAAAATTTATCTTATCAGATAATACCTTTATGCAGATGCTCTACAGATAATTTATTACATAAGTCAAAGTTTACGGACCAGTACTTGTGTATATATTTAAATAACGAGACAATTGATATGTACGTGGTCATGTGTCAAATAAAATGTTTATTACTGGAGTACAAATATAAAATTCTATGGATTAATAGAATTTGCGTTCGGAGAAAAGATTGATAATAAGTATACAATCTTAACAAACTACAACATACTTAATTACAAGAGATAAAGAAGAAATAAGTGAAAATAATAAAAATTGTAGGAAATGAGTATAGATGCGTAAGCGCTAAGTTATACTCAAATTTCAATGACACTATAGTGAAAATAATAAGTGTTATAAAGGAGGCAATAGAAATTAAAAGGATAGATTTTGAAATCATGTCTGCAGAGAATATCGAGATAACTTCTCTTAACAGAAGAACGATGATTTGATATGGATAAGACATTTTTCTTAAATGATTTAAGGAGTTACAGAAAACTTATAAATATATCAAGGATTATAATTTTAAAATATCGGAAGCATGGGCAATGTGGCTCTGGGATCTGCTGTGTTCGCATATAACAGATTGCCACATGCTTCAAATGATATGATGTCACCGTTAGAGAAATTTGCTCCTTATCACAAGATAGACATCACTCAACTGAAACGGTTTGGCTGCCTAGCTTACATGAAGGTGCAAAGGAAAACTGGTCCTAAATTTCGAGGTATTGGAAGTAGAACTGTCTTGGTTGGATACAAGGAAACAGGCTACGTTTTGTTCAAACCTGAAGAATAACTGGGAGACACTGGACAGCGAGGTAAATCGTGATACATGGTTTACTGAATTCGAGAATGAAAAGGAGAATCAGACAACGAGAACGGAGGGAGTGCCTAAAAGAGGAAGAGGTCGTCCAAGGAAAGTGAAGGAAAATATCACTAATGAAGAAATTTTAACTGAAGAAACTACTACAGCTTTGATTGCTAAACTAAATGGAGACCCTGCCACGTATCAAAAAGCCATGTCATCAACTGATAAACAACGATGGAAGGAGGCTATCGAGGACGAATTAAATTCCATTCATAAAAACAACGTTTGGAGAACAGTTGATAGACCAGAGACGAGAAATGGAAAGAAACCCAACATCATTGATTCTAGATGGGTTCTGAGGAAAAAGGAGGACCCAGATGGTAACACAAAATACAAGGCTAGGCTTGTTATCAGAGGTTTTAAAGATAGGAATGTTTATGACCTGCAGGAAACTTACGCACCAGTTTCACGTCTGCCCTTAATTAGATCTGTGCTAGCCATCGCAAATCGATTTAATATGGACATCTGTCAAATGGATGTTAAAACAGCGTTCTTGAATGGCATTCTCAATAATAAAGTTTACATGGAGATTCCTGATGGAGTAAACTGCACAGCAGAAACGAGACGAGACAAAGTGTGTAAACTTGAAAAAGCTTTATACGGACTGAAAGTCAGTCCCAAGTGCTGGAACGAAAGATTTCGTGCAACCGCTCTCAAACTTAATTTAAAAACCTATGACGATGAGCCATGTCTATTTACTTGGTGCGAAAACAACAGACTTTTAATTCTTGTGCTTTATGTAGACGATGTGATGCTGGTCAGTAACGACATAGGAAAATTGAACGAGATAAAGCAAAAATTAATGAAGGAGTTTGAAATGACGATCATCGGAGAACCTAAAGTATTTCTAGGACTTGAGATACACAGAAATCGAGAAACGAAGAATCTGAGTATCAAACAAGAGAAATACATTGATAAGATGCTGATTAAGTTTGGATTCGATAAGGAACATCCTCAAAGGACTCCTATGGTCACAAATCAAATAGCCAACAGAGATAGAAAAGATCACGAAGAAAACGAGGATTTGAACACAATTATAAACACAGAAAATAGTTCAAATCGACCTTATCGAGAGGCTGTTGGTACTTTGCTCTACTTGGCTAACACTTGCAGACCAGACATTGCTTACGCAGTGAATGTTCTCAGTCGACATCAAATCAACCCATCTGAAAAGGAATGGAAAATGTTAGAACGAGTATTCAGATATCTGAAAGGCACTAAAGATATAGGCTTAAATTACTATGGTAAAGGTGACTTTCTACAAGGTTTTTCAGATGCGAGTTTTGGAGATTGTAAAGGATCTCTGACAACGAGTGGGTACGTAATAAAGTTGTATGGAGACACTGTAGTTTGGAGAACGAAGAAACAGCAGTATGTTGCTCTATCAACTTGTCAGGCTGAATACGTAGCCATGAGCGACTGCTGTCAGGAGCTCATTTCTTTATATAACTCTTTAAAAAGATTTCTCAAGAACGGGTTCACACCCATGGCTTTATGGTGTGATAATCGAGCTGCGGAAGCAAGTGTTAAAACTGGAGGAAGAGGAAAATTGAGACATATGACTGAGATCAAGGAGCATTACGTTCGAGAATGTGTCACGAGAGATCTGGTTAAAGTAAATTGGTTAGCTTCGAAAGAGCAAATAGTGGATGTATTGACTAAGCCCTTATCGTTCGAGTTGCATGCTAAATTGATGAAATTAATCTTAAATATATAAAATGTTTTTATATAATCTATAAATTGTTTCTCTGTTACAGGAAGTAAAAATTTGAAGAAGTAATTGGGAGTGATGGTCGGTCAGAGGTTTTCTTTTAATTTTCTTTAAATATGCGGGAGGGAGTGTCAAGAGTGTGCGCATATTTTACGTTTGGGTTTTTGTGAAGGCTGCCGTGGGCAGAAGCGCCCTCTTAGCTTCTCTCTCTCTGTATATGCGTCGGTCGGTCTGTCAGTCCTTGTTGAGCGACACATCGTAGAGCCTCCAGACTTTATTAGCGTAGATCTGTATTCTTGGTGTTTTATACGAGTGTGCTTTGTAAAGGGAGTGTATTGTTAAAACAATAAATACTTTAAATACAATTTGTGTGTGACTCTTTGCTGTGTCTACGTAGTTAAAACTATTAACAACCTCGCCCCTAAATTGAAATATACTAATAGTTAAAGATTTAATAAAAATTATATGTAAATGCATAACTAATTCAGAATTTCTTTATCTTTGGAATTTGACTTATATAGATTTTAAATGATTAAATTCAAATAAAATGAATCACTAAAATGATTTCTTAACTTTCGTGGTAAGTAAATAATTACTAAGATTCATAAATTCTCAAATTTTTTAAATAATAGCGCTTATTACCTGTATATCGGAATGATGTTTGATGAAAAAATGTTAAAATTATCCACTAATTACAATAGTAATATGCTTTCTCGAAGTTAAATTTCGCTGGCATTATTTGAACGAAAAATTCATAAATTAGTAGGGATACTACTGCAAATTTATATACGAGATGATTTGTATGAATGATCTTTATGTATGGGTATCGACTACGAGTAAATTAACATATTTCATGGAACTTGCATGAATCTCAAACAATTGTTCTTTTAAAATCTTTTTATTTCTCAGTATTCTCCGACCTAATCAAACAACCTTAGAATCGAAATCTAAAAGAATCTCCAAGTTTCATTTGACGTAGTCTCTGGAAATGTCTGTAAACTTCATAATCAGCATGGAAAATTTCAAAATTCATTCATATAGACGATTTCCAGGTAGCCAGGATCACCTGGGTATTGTGAGATGTCATCTCGGGAAACGTACATGTTATTAATAAATAATGGCTAAATTTCAAAAGATATTCTTGTAGACAATGTTTATCTTACTCGGAACATCCATGTTTGGCTAGATATCATTTGAAACAACTTCAAAGTAGTTATTAAACTATAAGTTGAATTTCAAAAGTTTTAGCTGTAGATGATGTTTAAGTTGTCATTAACACCTAGATATCCAAAGACGGCGATCGTGGGTACCAAAGCATAATAAATAACTATTTTTTAAATATTGTCTACATCGATAAGGTAAAGTATGTATATATGGGACGTTTCACGTCAACTCACCTAACAAAAAAATAGAATTCGTCAAAAATCTGTGAAAATGTTCTATTTGATACCCAAAATATACAAAAAAAATTTTAGAGGTCGAGGTCGCAAGGGTCAGGATTTAAACGTGATGGAATTTTTCAAATTTTCCAAATTTTTTGCCAAATAAATATTTTAATGAATTTTTTCCTCAAGAACTATCAATTTTCCGTTAAAACTTAATAGAATACTTTTTCTTGGAAATTAGATGTATAATTCACCTGAATTTTTGCAAATTATAATATACTGATTTTTATGCTTACTTGATCGATTTAAACATACTATTCAGTATATCTAAAAATCGAGCAGGTTAAATTGGCTTTTTAAAGTCTTATTTTTTTTGTTTTCTTATGAGAAAAAAATGTGCGAAGCCTCCAGTTGGGCAGCCTTCTCAAAGTTACTTAATTGTGCAAAAAAGTCTGAATAAATCGTTATTTTGGATCAACGATGAGATTCGTGATTTTTTTTCTGAAAAAGTATTGATTTTTGGGACAAATGTATGAAAATGTTTTTTATTGGAAATTGTATGTAAAATGTATGTAAATTTTTGTAAACCATTATTTGCTTAACACCACAAATTATAAAAGAAATTTTGAAATTTTAAAATTTATTTTTTGTTAAATTTTTAGTATATATGGTTCATAATGTCTTAAATTAGAATTTGTAAAAATATGTTTATATTCTGCACATGATTTCAGACATTTTTGCACAATTAAGTAACTTTGAGAAAGTCGCTCAACTGGAGGCTTCGTATATTTTTTCCTCATAAAAAAACAAAAAAAATAAGACTTTAAAAAGCCAATTTAACCTGCTCGATTTTTAGATATACTGAATAGTATGTTTAAATCGATCAAGTAAGCATAAAAATCAGTATATTATAATTTGAAAAAATTCAGGTGAATTCTACAATTAATTTCCAAGAAAAAGTATTCTATTAAGTTTTAACGAAAAATTGATAGTTTTTGAGGAAAAAATTCATTAAAATATTTATTTAGCAAAAAATTTGGAAAATTCGAAAAATTCCATCACGTTTAAATCCTGACCCTTGCGACCTCGACCTCTAAAATTTTTTTTGTATATTTTGGGTATCAAATAGAACATTTTCACAGATTTTCGACGAATTCTATTTTTTTGTTAGGTGAGTTGATGTGCAACGTCCCATATATATATATATATATATATATATATATATATATATATATATATATATATATAAAATTAAATATGTGTTCGTATGTGTGAGCGTGTGCGTGCGCGTATAAGTTAAAATTTAATGTTCCATATGAACTTGAATAAACTTGTGTGTGTACGAGCGATTCTACATGAAATGTCCCTTATGTATATATATGTGTGTATATCATGCTTGTGAATCGAAATGAAAAGTCCCACGTACATGAACGCGTGTGTGCATGCATGCCAATTGACATGAAACGTCTCATATATATATATAAACCTAAGGGTACTTAGATAGGTGTGTACAAGTTGTCATGAAATGTCCCATATATATATATATATATATATAAACAAAAAAATTGCGGGTGAACGTGAGCAAGTTGATATGAAATGGACCATATATACATATGCAAAAACCTGTCTGTAAGGTCGTACATAAGTTGACATGAAGAGTCGCGTGTATATAAAAGCGTGTATCCATGAATGCAAATTAACATAAAACGTCCCATATATGTAAACCTGAAGAAACTCGGATAGGTGTGTGAGAGTTGTCATGAAATGTTGCATATATATAGAAAAGCCTGTGATTATGAGTACATACGAGTTGACATGAAATATCATATATATATATATATATATATATAATCCTGTATGTGTGTGCATGCGCATTGGTATGAAATGTCCTATATATTAAAACATGTATGTGCGTGCGTTGAAATTCACATAAAAAATCCCATGTATATTAACATGTGTGTGCATGAATGAAAATCGACATGAAACGTCCCATATATGAAAACCTGAGAACTCGGATAGGTGTGTGAAAGTTGTCATGAAATGTTCTATATATATAGATAAGCCTGTGATTATGAGTAGGTACGAGTTGACATAAAATGTCCCAAATATATATATATATAATGCTGTGTGTGTGTGTGTGTGTGCGTGCGCATTGGCATGAGATGTCCCATATATATAAACCTGTATGTGTGTGCGTTGAAATTTACATAAAAAATCGTATGTATATTAATGTGCGTGTGCATGAATGAAAATTTACATGAAACGTCCCACATATGAAAACCTGAGAACTCGGATAGGTGTGTGAGAGTTGTCATGAAATGTTCCATATATATAGATAAGCCTGTGATTATGAGTACGTACAAGTTGACATAAAATGTCCCTATATATATATATATATATATATATATATATATATATATATATATATATATAATGCTGTGTGTGTGTGCGTGCGCATTGGCATGAGATGTCCCATATATATAAACCTGTATGTGTGTGCGTTGTTATTTACATAAAAAATCCCATGTATATTAATGTGCGTGTGCATGAATGAAAATTGACATGAAACGTCCCATATATGTGAACCTGAAGGAACTCGGATAGGTGTGTGAGAGTTGTCATGAAATGTTCCATATATATAGAAAAGCCTGTGATTATGAGTACGTACGAGTTGACATGAAATGTCCCATATATACTTATATATATATATATATATATATATATATATATATATATATATATATATGATCCTCTGTGTGTGCGTGCGCATTGGCATGAAATGTCGCATATATATAAACCTGTATGTACGTGCGTTGAAATCGACATAAAAAATTCTACGTATATTCACGTATGCGTGCATGCATGCGAATTGACCTGAAATGTCCCATATACATGAACCTGTGTGTGCGTGCGTTATAATTGACATGAAAAATCCCATATTTTTTAAAGCCTGTGTGCATGCATGCGAATTGACATCAAATGTCTCATATATATAAACCTTTCTCTGCTTGTGTTTCAATTGACACGAAAAATCCCATGAATATTAACGTGTGCGTGCATGCATGCGAAACGACATGGGACGTCCCATATATATATATATATATACATACATATACATATATATAAACCTGTCTGTGGGTGCGCTCTAGTTGACGTGGAATGTCGCATGTATGTATGTATGTGTATATATATATATATATAAACCTGTATGTGGTCGCGTTCTAATTGACGTGGAATGTCCCACGTATGTATGGATGTATATATATCTACCTATATTATATAGTTATATTAAAAATTAACCCTCGGACCCCCCACACCCCTCCACCCCCCCCCCACCCGCACCCCTCCACACCCCTCCACAACCCCCACACCCTCCACACCCCTACACGCCCCTCCACAGCACCCCCACGGCACCCCCACGACCCCTCCACAAAATAACGTAAAATTGTTTAAAATATTACGATATTTTTTATTGTTGCTTTTATTCTAAGTACCCTCCACACCCCTCCACACACCCCCACACCCCTCCAAACACCCCCGCACCCCTCCACAACCCTCCACACCCCCGCACCCCCCCCACACCCCTCCACAGTACCCCCACGGCACCCCCACAACCCCTCCACTGCCCCCCCACAATATAATAATGTATGTATTTAAATATACAAACTTATACTTAACATAATAATATATAATTTATAATATTGAAATTAATTAATGCTAGAATTAATACAAAAATTTTATTGAAAAAAATTTTATTTCCTTTATTTTAAAATGATTATAAAAAACAATTTTTTAAATTATTCAAAATAATATAAAAAATTAAATAAAATATAAATTATAAAACAATATGATTTTTATGGCTACTGGTGAAGGCTTCCATTAATAAAAAAACCTAACGCGTCTTTGGTAGTATCTCTACAAATTTATTTATTTATATCCTCCTGAAAATAATTTTGGCTAGGGGGGGTACCCCCCTGCTCGTTCCACTCGCCAACCTCCATTATAGTTATCATATTAATATAAAATATAACACTTATGCATTGTTTTATATAAAAATTTTTTTATTATAATATATTTTTATATTATACATAATATTATATAATTGTACATTTTTTATTAAATTTTTATTATTGATATAGAAACATGAAAAAAAATAAATAATATTAATTATTTATGTAAAATATCTGAAAAAAATTATTAATAAATTTTAATCATTATTCATGACATATAGATTAAGTTGGTTTTTACACAACCTTAAATTTTAAATCTGTTAGATTTTCATCATTGTGAAATCATAAATTTTTTAGTAAAATTTTTTAATATTATCATTTGATATATTTAAATGTATACTTAAGATTTTGAAGATTTATAGGATTATTTTGTTATAATTCCTGTTTGATATCTTTTTTCTTAATCTGACATTTTATAAATATATCAAAATTTTTTAAATTATTAATTATTAATAGTTTTATATAATGTTTAATATTTTATGTGAATATTACATTAAATATTAAAAAAAATAATTTTTAATTATTTCATTATATTAATTCAACATAATGTTTGATATATTTAAATATAAATTTAGGATTTTTAAGATTTAAAGGATTATTTTGTTATAATTCCTGTTTGATATCTTTTTACTTAATTTTACATTTTAGAAATACATCAATTTTTCTTTCATAAAATTTAATCTTAATAAAATATTAAACATTTCATAAAAATATTGAATTTATAATTTAAATAAATAATAAATTTAAAAAAATATATCATAATATTTTTTTTAAAATGTGTGCAATGTTCAATAAATATCTTGAATATATTTCGTAGTTTTGATTTAGATAAAATTCATTTATTGGTTCATTTAATGTTATTTTATATTCTATAATTTTATTAGTGTAATATTTATAATATTCTGGTACTTGTTTCCAATTATGAAATTCTAATTTTTCATTATCTTTACCAATATATGAATTTATTAAATTATTTAAAATAGATATTTCAGTATCATCTGAACTATTATTATAAGCAAGATTTTCTAAATAATATTTATACTCTTCCTCATAATTTAAATAATCTTCAATGTTATCATTTAAACTATCCATCATTTCTTGATCATTTACATTATCAATAATAACGTATTGACCTTCAATTGCATTCCATTCTATTTTTTTATGTGTTTAAATTTATATATATATATGTATATATATATATATATATTATATATTTTATATATATATATATGAATTTTATAAATACGATACCTGTAAACAATAATAATTAAATTATATAAACAATTAATATAAATAATTAAATTATATAAATTATTATTTTAATATTTCTTTCCAAACTATGTTTTTAATTTCATTTTTATTATCTAATTCATTTTGAATATATATATTTTTTTTATTTTTACATCTTGAAAGTGCGACATATAGCTGACCATGTGAAAATAATGGTTTTTTAATATATATACTTAGATTTTCAAAACTTTGTCCTTGTGACTTATTAATTGTAATTGCAAATGCTAACACTATAGGAAATTGTTTTCTGTGTAAAATAAAAGGCAAAGAAGACGATTCATTTGTACTTAAAGTTATTTTTGGTCTTTTTATTAATGGAAGCCTTCACCAGTAGCCATAAAAATCATTTTGTTTTATAATTTATATGTTTTATTTAATTTTTTATATTATTTTGAATAATTTAAAAAATTGTTTTTTATAATCATTCTAAAATGTAAAATATATTAAATAAAAATATATTATAATAAAAAAATTTTTATATAAAACAATGCATAAGTGTTATATTTTATATTGAAATGATAACTATAATGGGGGTTGGCGAGTGGAACGAGCAGGGGGGTACCCCCCCTAGTATATATATCAACTTGTCTGTATGTGTGCGTGTGGGTCGACACGAAATGTTGCATATTTATGAGCCCAGGTGCGTGTGTATGTGCGCGTCCACATATGTTTTTCTATATACATATATATGATAAAAATTCCTTAGTACGTTTAATTAAAAAGGAATTGTGGAATTTTTAATTAAAGCCCTCGAATTCACAAATCATAATCATAACTGACGCTCTTTCAATTCACGATTACATTTTGATTTCTTAATTGAAATTTATTTAATTAAGGATTCCTTTTGATTTTGGAATTAAAGCCCTTTCAATTCACGATTAACTTTTGATTTCTTAATTGTAATTTATTTAATTAAGAATTCCTTTTGATTTTGGAATTAAAGCCTTTTCAATTCACGATTACATTTTGATTTCTTAATTGAAATTTATTTAATTAAGGATTCCTTTTGATTTTGGAATTAAAGCCCTTTTAATTCACGATTAAATTTTGATTTCTTAATTGAAATTTATTTAATTTAGAATTCCTATTGATTTTGTAATTAAAGCCCTTTCAATTCACGATTACGTTTTGATTTCTTAATTAAAATTTATTTAATTGAGAATTCCTTTTGATTTTTTAATTATAGTCTTTTCAATCCACGCTTAGATTTCGATTTGTTAATTAAAATATTTTTAATTATTAATTTAAAAGGAATTGTTAATTAAATAAGACTTTAATTACAAATTCAAAAATGATTCGTGATTCAAATAATTTTTAATTACTTTTTTCGCAACCCCGCTGACTGTGATATTAATTGTGCAATATTTACATTTATATATATATTTATATTTTTTTATAACAATTTGTGCAATATTAATTGTTTTTATATTTACAAATTGTATTACACGTTTTTGTATTCTTTTACAAAATAAAATAATATCTATCTATCTATATCTATCTATTCCAGAAAAAGAAGAAAAAATACCATTTTCGTCAACGGAATTTTTAAAAACTAAAATTGTAATAGGAGATCAATCAACATATGTATTAAAATCTTTATTGAAAAAATCAAAAATATAATTTATGTTATAAATATTTTTATTACATATAATAAATCTCTAGTTGCATACATTGAAGAAATTTGAGGAGAACAAACTTTTGTTAACAAACAGAAACAAACTTATTTCAGGATTTTGAAATTCATAATAAATGATTCTGAAGGATTCAGAATTCAATGCAATATTAATGATTGAAATTTTAAAAAATTCAAGAAAAATCTAAAATTAAACGAAGTAAATTTTTATAATATACAATATTATCAATTACAACATAATATTAAACATTTTTTAATATTTCAGAAAATTATTTCAGTAATAATAACAAATTAGTCTGTAAGCTCCTTTTAGCGACAACAAACAATAAATTTGTATGCTTATATGAGATTTTTTTAGCGACAACAAACAATAGAACTGTATCCTTCAGCGACAATAATAAATAAATTTGTAAGCTTTTTTAGCGATAATGAAAAAAAAGTGTAGGCTTCTTTAGCGACAGTAAATAATAAAAATGTAAGCTTTTTTTAGCTACAATAAAAAAAAAAAACACTCTCAATGCAGCCATATATTTATATATGTTGGTCTCAAGCCCAAAAATAAAAAATGCAGAGAGGGAGCGTTTTCTTTGTATCTTTTCAATATGTATACAATTTAGGACGTAAGAAGATAAAAATATTTATTTATATTCATAATTTTCTATTATTCTATTATTCTATTTTTTATTATTCGCTCATAATTATTATTAAATATTATTATATACTATCATAACTTGAAATTTCAATATTATTTACTATTCTATTTTCAATTTATTTCAAAAATATATAAGTTTGATTCATTGTGAACTTTTGAATGTCGCGTTAAGATGTGTCCTCATACCGGCACAGAGATCTACCTTATCTACATTTGAATTATGCATTTTAATAAAAATTTAACTATTCATGACTAAAATTCATAGAAAAGGCACATTCTTAATATTCTAAAGAATTTATTGCAACGTCAAAAGACAGAATAAAAGTGAAAATGAAGACAAAAACTGCATAATACGATTATTCATAACTGCATTGAAAAGTTCATCATATTAAGCAGTTTTCACCTTTATTTTTACCTTTATATTGTCTTTTAACGTTCCAATAAATTCTTTGGTATGTTAAGAATGTGCCTCTCCTACGAATTTCAGTCATGAATAATTAAATTTTTATTAAGATTCATAATTTAAATGTAGATAAGGTAGAACTTTATGTCGGTATGAGGATTCCCCTTAAACCATCTTTTTTTTATTAATTCTAATTCTATAACTTCATATCATATATATATATATATATATATATATATATATATATATATTTATATATATTTCTACGTACATTTTCACATATACATGTCACATGAACACATACATCCATACACAATAACACATACGCACATATACATACACATATATACATATGCACATACAGAACATTTGCCTCTCCATCTCCATATCTCCGTCTCTCTGTCTCTGTTTCTCCTCCTCCATCTCTTTGTCTCCGTTTCTCAATCTTCGTCTTTTTGTCTCCGTCTCTCCGTATCTCTATTACCGTCCCTATGTTTATGTCTCTCCGTTTCTGCCTCTCTGTCTCTGCCTCTCCGTCTCTGTCTCTTCGTCTCTGTCTCTTTGTCTTCGTTTCTCCATCTCTCCGTTTCCATCTGTTCTACTCTGTCACTCCGTCTTCGTCACTCTCCATTTCACCGTCTTGGTCTCTCTGTCTCAGTCCCTCCGTCTCTGTCTCTCCATTTCCGTCAATCCGTGTCCGTTTCCCCGTCTCCATCTGTCAGTCTCCATCTTTGTCTTTGCGTTTCCGTCTCCGTTGCTCGTGCTCCGTCTCTCCGTCTCCATCTCACCGTCATGGTCTCTCCGTCTCCACGTCTTCGTCTTCGCCTCTCCGTCTCCGTCTCTCCATTTTCGTCTGTTCGTCTCTGTATCTCCGTCTCCGTTTCTCCGTCTCCGACTGTCCATCTTCGTCTTCGTCTTTCCGTCTTTGTCTCTCCGTCTCCGTTATTACTTTATAATTTTACTTATATATCATCTGATATTATATTACTCCCATCATATTAATGTGAAGAATTAAGCTTTCTTTCCCCCCGGGAATATCGTTTGCATAATTGTCACACACACACACACACACACACACACACACACACACACACACACACACACACACACACACACACACACACACACACACACACACACACACACACACACACACACACACACACACACATATATATATATATATATATATATATATATATATATATATATATACTCACACACTTGCGCCTACACCTATGCACATACACATATACACATACACGAATATGTATATAAATATGTATATATATATATATATATATACTAGGAGGTACCCCTTCAGCTCTCTGCTCATAACCCCACTATAGGTATCATATTAATATAAAATGTAACATTTATGCATTGTTTTATATAAACAATTTTTCATTATAATATATTTTTATATTATACATATTATTATATAATTGTACATTTTTCATCAAATTCTTATTATTAACATAGAAACATGAAAAAAATACATCATATTAATTATTTATGTAAAATATCTGAAAAAAATTATTAGTAAATTATAATCATTATTCATAATATACACTACCCTCCAGTCACATTTGCCCACCCTACATGAAAATCGATAAAACTTTAAAGTTTTGTGGCTCAGTGAAAAATAGTCGTAATTAAAAAATTCCATTGGGGTTTTAAAAGGGTTTAAAAACCTTTAGTTTAAGCCAAGTTGAGCAAAAAAAAATTAAAAAATACATGCCTTATGCGTAAAAAACTAACTAAAAAATATTCAATTTTTTTTGCCCCTATTCAAATGCCTGCCATTTTTGCGGAAATTATCGAATCATAGAAAAACAAAATGGAGGTAAAAGCTAAAAGAGTAACCTTTATAATGAGCTATAGAAAGCTCATTTATGATCAATTTTACGGTAATTATGGTCATTTTTTATGAAAAAACCGATTTTTTTTAATAGCTATTATCTTAAACAATACGCATGATATAAAAAAATTTTTAATAAAAAAATTGTTTATTTTTGAGTCGAAAAAATAAATATTCAGGTCAAACTGAAAATCAGTGAAAAAAGATTTTATTCATCTTTGATCCCATTGAAAAAAAAAACCATTCATTCAATTTTTATATCTTAATGGATTTAAAAAAAAAATTGCTTCCGGATTTCAGTTGAATCTAAATATTTATATTTTTGACTAAAAAATAAACAATTTTTTCATTAAGAATTTTTTTATATCATGCGTATTTTTAGAGATAATAGCTATTTAAAAAAATCGTTTTTTTTCATAAAAAATGACCATAACTACCGTAAAATCGATCACAAATGAGCTTTTTATAGCTCATTTTAAAGGTTACTCCTTTAGCTTTTACCTCCATTTTGTTTTTCTATGATTCGATAATTTCCGCAAAAATGGCAGGCATTTGAATAGGGGCAAAAAAAATTGAATATTTTTTAGTTAGTTTTTTACGCATAAGGCATGTATTTTTTAATTTTTTTTCGCTCAACTTGGCTTAAACTGAAGGTTTTTAAACCCTTTTTAAAACCCCAATGGAATTTTTTAATTACGACTATTTTTCACTGAGCCACAAAACTTTAAAGTTTTATCGATTTTCATGTAGGGTGGGCAAATGTGACTGGAGGGTAGTGTATATTATGAATAATGATTATAATTTACTAATAATTTTTTTCAGATATTTTACATAAATAATTAATATGATGTATTTTTTTCATGTTTCTATGTTAATAATAAGAATTTGATGAAAAATGTACAATTATATAATAATATGTATAATATAAAAATATATTATAATGAAAAATTGTTTATATAAAACAATGCATAAATGTTACATTTTATATTAATATGATACCTATAGTGGGGGTTGGCGAGCGGAGCGAGCAGGGGGGTACCCCCCTAGTATATATATATATATATATATAGAATGAATTTATAAATATTTTCACTTTTTCTTAATTTATATTATTATTATTAATTCTCAATATATAATGAATAATAATCAAAAAGAAAATTTCTAATGAAATATTTTTAAATCATAAATTTTTTAGTAAAATTTGACAACAGTATTATTTGATATATTTATATGTATACTTTAGATTTTTAAGATTTAGAGGATTAGTTTCTTATAGTTCCTGTTTGATATCTTTTTTCTTAATTTTACATTTTATAAATATATCAAAATTTTTCGATTAATAATTATCAATAGTTCTATATAATGTTTAATATTTTATGTAAATATTACATAAAATATTGAAAAAAATAGTTTTTAATTATTTTATTATATTAATTCAACATAATGTTTGATATATCTAAATGTATATTTAAGAGATTTAAGATTTAAAGGATTATTTTGTTATAATTCCTGTTTGATATTTTCTTACTTAATTTTACATTTTAGAAATATATCAAAATTTTTTTCATAAAATTTAATCTTAATAAAATATAAAACATTTTATAAAAATAGTAAATTTATAATTTCAATAATTAATAAATTGAAAAAAAATTAGTATTATATTTTTTTTAAAATATGTGCAATGTTCAATAAATATCTTGAATATATTTCGTAATTTTGACTCAGATAAAATTCATTTATTGGTTCATGTAATGTTATTTTATATTCTATAATTTTATAAGTTTAATATTTATAATGTTCTGGTACTTGTTTCCAATTATGAAATTCTACTTTTTCATTATCTTCACTAATATATGAATTCATTATATTATTCAAAACAGATATTTCAGTATTATGTGAACTATTATTATCAGCAAAATTTTCCAAGTAATATTCATACTCTTCCTCATAATTTAAATAATTTTCAAAGTTATTATTTAAACTATCCATCATTTCTTGATCATTTACATTATCAATTATAACATATCTACCTTCAATCGCATTTCATTCCATTTTGTTATTTGTTTAGAATCATATATATATATGAATTTTATAAACACGATACCTGTAAACAATAATAATTAAATTATACAAACAATTTTTTAAAAAATAGTAGCTATAATATTAATTTTTTGATTATATTTTTAAATATCTATTTTTTTATATAAATTATATAAAAAAAATAGATATTAAAAACATTTTATATAATTTTTGTTTTATAATTTATGTTTTATTTAAAATATAAAAAAATATATTAAAATTTAACTTTTTATATTATTTTAAATAATTGAAAAAATTGTTTTTTATAATCATTTAAAAATAAAGAAAATAAATATTTTAAAAATAAAATTTTTGTTTTAATTCTAGCATTAATTAATTTTAATACTATAGACTACATATTATTATGTTGAGTTTTAAGTCTTTAGATTTATAAAATTATTTTATTATGATTCCTTTTTTATATTTTTTTAGACTTAATTTTACATCAAATATGTTATTAATTTATTAATATTCAATAATATTATTAATTTATTAATATTTATTTAATAAATACATTATTATAATATAAGGGGGGCAGTGGGAGGGGGGTCGTGGGGGTGCTGTGGGGTTGCCATAGGGGGCTGTGTAGGGGGGGTGAAGAGGGGGGCACTTAAACCAAAAGCAACTGTAAAAATATTGTAATATTTCAAACAATTTTACGTTATTTTGTGGGTGGCTGTGGAGGGGTTATAGAGGGGAGTGGAGGGGTGTGGGGAGTGTGGGGGGGGTGAAGGGGTACGAGGGTTAATTTCTGATATAACTATATAATATAGGAAGATAATATAGGAAGATATATATATATATATATATATATATATATATATATATTCGCATGTACATTTTCACATATACATGTCACATGAACACATACACTCATACACAATAACACATACACTCATACACAATAACACATACACACAAACACATCATTTGCCTCTCCATCTCCGCCTTTTGGTCTCCATCTCTCCATTTCTCTATCTCCGCCACTCCGTCTCTCCATCTCTCCATTTCCGCCACTTCGTCTCTCGGTCTCTGTTTCTTTCTCTTCGTCTCTCCGTCTTTGTTTCTCCATCTCCGTCTTTTCGTCTCCATCTCTCCGTCTCGCTATCTTCGTTCCTGTCTATGTTTTTCCGTCTTTGCCTCTTTGTCTCTTTAAACCATAAGCACGATTTTCTTGGAGTTTCTTTACCAACTAGATTCAGAGAAAAAAAAAATAAATAGTGAAAAAGTCATTTTTTTCATGCTGTGGACAGGGGGAGGAGGGTCGTGGTTTGACAATACGACAAAAACTATTTATTTTTGATCTAAAATAAAGTTACTAGGTCAAACAAAAATTTCAGGGACAGGGCAATTTTGACTATCTTAACGGGGGGTACCCTTCGTATGATTATTCAAAATTTGATTAAATTTTCTGTGTTAATCATTTAACATACTCAATTACCCAGCATATCCATCTTCACCTATAATAAATAATTTTTCTTCTTTGGTTAAACTCATTCTCTAAAAATAATAAATTTATGTGTACTTCTGAATTGAAATTATTAAATTTAAGAATTTCAAATCATTCTCAAAATATAAAAATCCTGAAATAAAAATTTTAAATGTTATTTATATAAATAATCGAAAATTCCGATTGATAATTATTCATAGAATTTAAATAAATTACCACTTATTAAATACATAAACATAAAAAACCTAAACATCATAAAAACAAAGTTTAATGTTCATCTTTGAACATTGTTCATTTAAAGTTTTAAACTTAAGTTTTTTTGTTAGTTTGTTCATTTTGTCTCGTTAATTTTTTTGTTGTTGTATAAACATTTTATATATATATATATATATTTTATATATATATATATATATATATATATATATATATATATATATATATATATATATATATATATATATATATATCAATTTTCGTGTTCGGATCTTTTTTTAAAATACACATATTGTTCATTTTCATTACGAACAGCTTATCTGTAAATTGTATGTGAAAATTCACTAATATTTCATTCCAATATGCGATGCACAGCTTCAGGCGGGCGAACGTATCTTGTGTTTATATATTGTTTAATTTTATCATAAAATACATCCAAATCATTCGTTTCATCCGTTTCGTCATTAGTATTACTTTCAGTATTTATTTCACTTGCTTTCATTTCTATAAATGCACAATCATGTCCTTTGAAGCAGTATTTGAATAAGTATTTTATAACTCTTATTGATATATATATATATATATATATATATATATATATATATATATATATATATATATATATATATATATATATATATATATATAGACGGTCCAGGTGCAAGTGTTAAAAGCTACGTACTAATTACAATTATAACTTATCTAAAAATTCATGATATCAACTATTTAGTATCATGGACAGGTATAGCAGCTAATTTATTACAAGACGGTGTGACAGTACATAAAGCATTTAAATTACCGTTGAACATATCTGAAGACACAATATATAATATTAGTGCAAACAGCGAAATAGTTGAAAAATGAAAAATGTATCAATTGTTATCTGGGATGAAATCACAATGACATCAAAATACGCTTTTGAAGCCGTCGATCGCATGTTCAAAGATGTATGTGATAATAATTACTTGTTTGAAGGAAAAATATTTATCATATCAGGTGATTTTAGACAAACATCACCAATAGTAAAACATGAAAATAGAACACATATAGGAGAACATTGTGTCGAAAAAAGCTATTTATGGGAACATTTTCAATGTATGTCTTTGAAAAAGAATAAACGTTTATCGGAATCAGATGATGAATTTAAAAATTGGTTACCAAATGTAGGAAATGGTAATTTTTATTAAAAATATGAAAAATACTAATTGATGAAATTTTGCGGGCATAATATAAATATAGAAAATTGTGACTATTACGAAAATATTATATTAGCACCGAAAAACGTAGATGTATCAGAAATGAATGAAAAAATTTTATTAAAAATAAATAAACTAGTAATGGAATACTTAAAAAAAAAAATTTTTTAGTTGGAATATGAGATTTTGATATCTTTAAAATATTGAAAAACGTGGGTAAAAAAGGCCAAAAAAAAATTTTTTCCCGAAATTATCTTCTTATTATATATTATTATTATTTGACCAAGAAGAAACTTTTTATTTTTCTGACAAATTTTTCTATTCCTCTTAAATTCGGAGATATTCATACATCGAAAAAAAGCCTTATTTTTAATATGAAATCTTATAACTCCGGTATAAAAGGTCGAATCGAGACGTTCGACATTGCATTTTTATCATCGAAATGTAAGCTTTGAAATCTATTTAGTTTTGTATTTATGTAACGATTTGTACTAAAATTGAACACTATTTTACAAAGTCAAAACAAAGTTAAAATAAATTTCTTTTTAAACAAGAATAAGAGATACGGAAAAAATGTTTTTTTTTTATATCCAACCAATGGTTTTTGAAAGAACTTTTAATAATTTTTGAATCTTTTTTTCGAATTTTTAGGCTACGATTATTTTTCCCAGCGTTATAAAACTTTTTAGATAAGTCGATTTTAGACGAAGGGGGCAAATGTAGCTCGGCGGCAGTGTATGTATGTGACAATAATACAATAGATATTTACGTAGGAAAAAAAAAGTCTTAATTCTTCGCTTAAATATAATAGTAGTAATAAGATTATTTACAGCAATTATTTCCATTTGGAACATCTTTAATACATAAATTATTACGTAAATCACTAAAAGTCATGCTCACTTCGTGGTTGAAAGTTTCGCTGTGTTACATGGTAGCTACTACTAGTCTTCCCAGTAGTATAAGCTGTATACACGTCGCCAGAGCAGCTTCGGCAGTGGCAGCGAAGGTGCCTAGTAAGGAAGGCTGTTTTTTTTCAGTATAGATATTTGTGGTATTTTTGTTCGTTCATAACTTTTAAGCAGCTTGAGCTTTTTGAACATTTTTTTTGAGCATTTTTTTTCAAATTAAAAGGTTTTAATCTTAACTTTAATATATAATTGGTAAAAATCTTCTAGAATAAGTAGTTCAAAAACTGTACATCTATAAAGCAGATACAAATTTTTCAACAATATAGACAAAACTACTCATTAACCTGAAAAAAATCGAGCGTTGGACCGAATGGAGGCGGTTTTTTTCCATGATTTTATGTAAGAAAAAGTATCTCAAAGCTAGAAGAAAATTCGTGACCCAAATGCAATGCACTCTCCTTGTTAGTTTTTGAGCCATACCCACATAGCATGAAATAAAACAGTGAAACATTTCAAAATCTTTCAGTGAAAGATTTCTTAGAAATATTTTATAAATATTGTTGAAATATTTCGTAGCAAGATATAACGAACAAATAAAAAATCTTTCAATGAAATCTTTCAGCAATATTACAGTAATATTATATTGAAATATTTCATGAAATCTCGATGAAATATTACAAACAATATTTCATAAATCTTTCAACAATATGTCTCTGCAAGATTATTGGTTAACTTATATTACAATGAAAGATTGCTGAAAGCTTTTAAAGAAAGTTTTCACGAAAAATGATTGCAACATTTATGAAAGATTTCTCACAGGCGTTCTCCTAGCTGTACCTCGAAAACTTTACGCAATCTTTCATAAATCTTTTATGCAACATTGCGAGGAAATATATTAGCGATCTTACAGAGAAGGCGTCACGGAATATTTCATAAATCTTTCAACAATATTTCACTGCAAGATTATTGGTTTACTTAGACTGCGATGAAAGATTGTTGGAAGATTTGATTGAAATCTTTCAGGAAACATGTTTGAAAGATTTATGCAAGATTTCTCACATACGTTTCCCTTACTGTACCTCGAAACCTTTACGCAATCTTTTACAAATCTTTGATATAATATTGCAACGAAACGTAGTAGCAATCTTACAAAGAAGGTTAGACGGAATATTTCATGAAATCTTTCAACAATATTTCTCTGCAAGATTTATGGTTTACTTAGACTGCGATAAAAGATTGTTGGAAGCTTTCATCGAAATCATTCAGGAAACATAATTGAAAGATTTATGAAAGATTGCTCCTGAGCGTTCTCCATGCTGTTCCCAAAAATCTTGACGCAAAATTTCATATATATTTCATGTAATATTGCAAGGAAATATAGTAGAAATCTCTCAAAGAAAGCTTCATGCACTGAAAGACTTAGAGAGTTGTATTCACTCCCTATCGGCGTAAATCCAACTCTCAGTAGAGGAGTAGAGGGGTAGGAGTTACATTAACGCTGCCTTGGAGAGTAGAAGATACTCCCCAACTTTTAAAGTATGATTTACTTGAAATCAACGATGTGAGCTCAATTATTTTAGCTTAGAAAAGTTTACATGACGTAACACTACAAGTAGAATCTTTATTTAAGACTATTAATTAAACTATACTACGTAAAATTTTGCGTGATTAAAAAATCCTAACCTTTAATTTCAGGGGCTTATATTAGGAATAACAACCCATAAACAATTAATATATTGCTTGTTTGTAGGTTACTTTTTACAATTATTTCTCAATATAGTTTTGTAAATACATTAAATACAAATTCCGCTCGTAAACTTACATTTTGCATAATTTCCTAAACTAAAATACTTGTGTTTACATCGCGAATCGCAAGTAAATCATACTTTAAAAGTTGGGGAGTATCTTCTACTCTCCAAGGCAGCGTTAATGTAACTCCTACCCCTCTACTCCCCTACTGAGAGTTGGATTTACGCCGATAGGGAGTGAATACAACTCTCTAAGTCTTTCAGTGTGGAATATTTTATAAAATCTTTCAACACTATTTCTCTGCGAGATTTTTTGTTTACTTAGACTACAACGAAAGATTGTTGGAAGCTTTCATAGAAATTTTTAAGGAAACCTGTTTGAAAAATTTATAAAAGATTTCTCCCCAGTGTTCTCTGTGCTTCAGCCAAAAACCTTCACACTATCTTTCATAAATCTTACATGAAAGATTTTTAAAACTGTGGTAATTTCGCAATGAAAAATTGTAGAAATCTTTTATAAATATTTTCTTGAACTATTACTGTCAATGTTGCTAAAATCTTTCATAACTCTTTCATGAAAGATTTTTGTAACTCTGATAATCTTGCAATGAAAGATTGCAGAAATATTTTATAAATATTTTCTTGAAATATTACTGTAAATGTTGCTGAAATCTTTCATAAATCTTTCATGAAAGATTTTTAAAACTGTGATAATCTTACAATGAAAGATTGTGGAAATCTCTAATAAATATTTTCTTGAAATATTACCGCAAATGTTGCTGAAATCTTTCATAAATATTTCATGAAAGATTTTTGTAACTCTGATAATCTTGCAATGAAAGATTGTAGGAATATTTAATAAATATTTTCTTGAAATATTACTGTAAATATTGCTGAAATCTATCATAAATCTTTCATGAAAGATTTTTAAAACTGTGATAATCTTACAATAAAAGATTGTGAAAACCTTTAATAAATATTTTCTAGAAATATTACCGTAAATAATGCTGAAATCTTTCATAAATCTTTCATAAAAGATTTTTAAAACAGTGATAATCTTGCAATGAAAGATTGTGAAAATCTTTAATAAATATTTTCTTGAAATATTACCGTAAATATTTCTGAAATCTTTCATAAATCTTTCATGAAAGATTTTTGTAGCTCTGATAATCTTGCAACGAAAGATTGTAGAAATATTTTAGAAATATTTTCCCGAAATATTACTGTTGATATTGCTGAAATCTTTCATAAATTTTTCAGGAAAGATTTTTATGATAGTTACAATATTGCAATGAAAGATTTATTTGATTGCTTAAATCTGGCCATGATATATTGTGTAAATATTTATTCGAAATGATTTAGAAATATTGTTAAAATATTTCAGAAATCTTTCAATGAAATATTTTTAGGAGTTATTTTTCTGCAACAATTGAGTTTCCTAATCATGCTGATAGGAGGACGCGCGTTCAATGTGCGTTTTATCCCCAAGTGGTAAGAGGATAGCTGACTTACTATGTAAGGCAAAAGCTCTGATTAGTATATACGTGCTCAGCGCTTATCTTATCCAATATAAATGCGACTTTATAAGTGAATGTAAAATTATGTATGCGGATATGTATTTCATGTAGAAGTATAATGTATCAAAATATAATATAGTATCATGTAAATAAAAACTATAAGTGAATATATGTGTGTGTGTGTGTGTGTGTATGTGTGTGTGTGTATGTGTATATGTGTGTATGTGTATGTTATATCGATATCACCGAAAGATTGTGAAAATGAAAGATTTCTATGACGTTAATAATCTTGCAATCAAAGATTGTAGAAATCTTTTAAAAAGATTCCCTTGAAATATTACCTTAAATATTGCTGAAATCTTTCATAAATCTTTCATGAAAGATTTATTTGATTGTTTAAATATTGCTTCGAAATATTGCATAAATATTTCCTAAATATTTATTTGAGATATTTTAGAAAATCTTGTTAAAATCTTTCAGAAAACTTTCATTGAAATATTTGTTTGCAGTCTCTCAGGTGGACATAGCGGGCTTTCAACAACATTTCCGTTTAAAACTTTTCACAAAAGGCTAATGAAAGATTTCATCGATATGTACAGTAAATATATTTCTGAAAGAAAGGAGAAATATTTCATAAATCTTTCATGAAAGATTTCTATGCTGGTGATAATCTTGCAACGAAATATGGCATCAATCTTTCAGAAAGATTTCCTTGAAACATTTTCGTAAATATTGTTGAAATATTTCATAAATCTTTCATAAAAGATTTTTAAAATTGTGATAATCTTGCAATGAAAGATTGTAGAAATCTTTCATAAATATTTTCTTGAAATGTTACCGTAAATATTGCTGAAATCTTTCATAAATCTTTCATGAAAGATTTATTTGATTGTTTAAATATTGCTTCGAAATATTGCATAAATATTTCTTAAATATTTATTTGAAATATTTTAGAAAATCTTGTTGAATTCTTTCAGAAAACTTTCATTGAAATATTTATTTGCAGTCCCTCAGACGGACATAGCGGGCTTTCAACAATCTTTCATCGAAAGATGTTTGAAATCTTTCATTCTTTCCTTGCAAATATTTCTGAAAGCTTTCATAAATATTTCATGCTATGTGGGTAAAAGATATTGTTAAAAATTTTTATATCAATTTTAGGCTTAAATTTATAGACCTAGCTCAAGTTATGATTGTTATTCAAATCTCATTTTATTTTTGTCTCTTTTATGATAATAAAAAAGGTAGTTGATACAATCATTATTTTAGTTACGTCTATCAATTTAAACCCTAATTCAAATTAATATTTTTACAATTTTTCCGATTTCATGCGTTTTTTGCGAATACTTTTTGACACCTTTAATTTAAAAATAAACTTTCTTTTAGGAAATTTTCTTTAGAATAATTTTATTCTCATAATTTAAATTTGCCTTAGTTTTTGAGCTATATAAAAAAGTTTGAAAGAATTTTTATCAATTTCACCTAAAATCAGTAACAAAAAAAAATTTTTTTGAGATATTTTTTCTGATAATATATCCTCGCAACCTTTATTCAAAAATATTCTTCTTGAAATTATTTATAATTATAATAAAGCACATTTGTAAAATAACAGATTGTGACGGTCACGATAATGGTCATATAATTACTACATATCTTTAGTATAACATATGATCAAAGTAAATTAAACGTAATTTTGACTAATATTCTGACAAAAGCTCTCAAAATATTCCATTTTGATACTTTTGAATTTAAATTGTAATTTTCATTGGAACTAAAACTTATTAATATTCTAAATTAGTATTTTTCAAAATCTGATTTAGTGCAAAGTGAATTTATAGTTAGTATAGTAAAGTTAAATTAACTAATAGTTGAATGTAAAGTGAAAATTTCCAAACTCTAAAGCTGGATATAAGCCAATATTTTGAAAAAAGCTCTCAAAATTTATGGTTTTGATATTTTTTAATTGCAATTATATTTTCTGTGACTATTATAAAAAAAGTTTTAAATAAATTAGTAATATTTAAAATTAGTAGTTTTGTAAAGTTATTATGAATAAGTGTTATTAAAGCGTAGATAGGACATGAATAAAATTAAAGATATGAATGAAATTAAATTAAAAAATAGTTGAATGTGAAATGAAAATGGGCAAGTGGTAAATATTGTAAAAAGTTTTAAATAAATTAATAATGTTTTGAATTAGTATTTTTATTGATTAAATTGCAATTTTCATTGCAATTATATGATTTGTAACTATAACTGTAAAAAGTTTTAATTCAACGATTAATATTATAAATTAGTATTTTTTTATAATCTAGTTAAACATAAAGTGCAAAGTAAATTAATATTCAATTAATAATGAATGAAGTTCAGTGTGCATTGTTTAATAAAACAAATAGATTTGAAGTTGAAAAAATAATTTCATTGTAAGATGGAGATGGATTCTCGAGGCAGACTATCAGGAAGTTCTTCTAATTATTTTAAAAAATATTTAGAAGAGCAAACCCTACCGGAAATAATCACGTGATTATCACGTCATTTTGATACATCTATCACGTAAATGCCACATAATTATTACGTGACGTTAACGAGCAAAATGTCACGTGATAATCACGAGATTATTTTTGTTAGAGAAGAAAAGAAGACATTTATTTCATGAAAATTTACTAAAAGATTTATCTGTTGCAAAAAAATAAAATCTGCTATTTATCAACGAAAGTTAAAGTTGTGGCTTTTGAAAGCTCTGATACAAAGAATATGATTGTTGATATCAGTATTTTATTTCCAGAACTTGAAAACTTTTTCGCTTGTGGTAAATACAAAGATAGACTAAAGTTTTCTGAAAGCAGTTTTCGATGATTTGTTAAAGGTAGGCTTGAAGACCAAAGACGGCTAAGGATCATTTTTATAATACAGGTGCACATTGATAGTAAGTAAAACAAATATTTATTTTTTTTATTCGTTTAACGTCGCTGTACTTATGCTATCATAGCGATGCTAATCAGCGACGGAGATCATCAGTGCGTTTGTGAACAAAGTACGTGTAACGTACAGTGATCTTGTATCAATCGACCGCGAAGAGCGGGATTCAAGCTCGAGACCTCGAGATTACGAATCCATCGCTCTACCGAATGAGCCATTGACGACCTCTAAATATTAATTTTGACTTAATAATATTTAGATTACTTTTCCTAATTTAAATTGAATAAATTATCCAATATTTTCATAGGTTACTTTATATCTTTGAAATTTTTTAATATTATTTCAAAGCAAAATGTAAGGCTATTGATTATTTAATTTCCAGGTGACTAAAATCATAAACCTCCAATCTTTAGAAAGCCTTATGTTGTAATGAAAAAAAGATAAGCATGTTTTTAAATTTCTGTCAATAAATCACATTCAATTTAATTTGAGACAAATAAAATAGTATTGAAAAAATTTATTTAAAATAAAAAAAAATAGCCAGAAGAATAAAAAGTCAATAGGTAAGTATTAAAAGGAATATTAATAATTTAAATCTTCAAAGCCAATTTGTTCAAATTATTTTTTTGTCCTCAGGCCGCAAAATGAATTTTCGTGTCCTGTATACGGAGCACGAAATAGTGTATTCTTGTCGTAGGCCACAAAAGAAAAATGTGTATATTCAATGTATTATTTTAATAAAAGTTCGCAGAAAAACGTCACTAAAAGATGTCGCTGATTCTTGGAATTGAACTGAATGAACTGCTTGCTTTCCTTAATAACGCTATCCTTTCCTTACATATACTATACTGGGTATGCTTTAACGAATGACGTAGACTCAATATATGTATATTATGAAAGAAAAGGAGAGAGCGAGAGAAAGACAAAGTTACAAGTTTCGCGTGTTAAAACTTTTTTTTCTTCGTTCAAATAATATTTTTTAATTATAATTTTTATAGTTTAGCTTTGTTTTATATTTTATTGTATTTTTGTTTAATTTCAATGTTATATTTTAACAATTATTAGTTGTTTTTATAATCGAATTTTTTTATTCCATTTTTTGAAACTTTCTTTCTTTTTTTAAATAATATTTTTTAATTATAATTTTTATAGTTTAGCTTTATTTTATATTTTATTGTATTTTTGTTTAATTTTAATGTTATATTTTAACAATTATTAGTGCTTTTTAAAATCGAATTTTTTGTATTGTATTTTAAGAATTATTAGTTATTTATTGTTTATAATTAAATTTTTTTTATTAAATTCTTCCATATTTTAAGAATTATCAATTATTTTTTTATAGGCGGGGGGGGCTCCGCCCCAGCTTCCGTTTAACGGCCTTCGGGCAAAAAATAGTATATGCAGTCACAGCCACAAACGTATCATTCTTGCTCGTGCAGCTGGAACGGCCACGCTACGCTCGGCCCCTAAGCATGCACTCGCCAAGAGTGATACGTTTTGCAGCCTTGATGCATAATATACCATTTTTTAGATTTTAACACTTTTGCCGCAAGGTTTTGCTCTGAGTTTTCATCGAATTCACTTCCAAAATTATAATACGATCTATACGAGTGGAGCAGATTTTCAATACATTTATCTCCATTTGTTTATTAACCTATTATTTATAATAAAAAATGAGAAAATTCAAAAAAAAATTTTTGTTGTCAAATATTTTTTAATTGTTTAATTTTTTACACTCATATAGATAGTAGTATCATTTTAAAGATCTTTGTAAAATTTTAAGTAAATCCAATGAAAACTCATGAAATTTTGTGACAAAGAGTTTTTTATTCTATACTTTGAACGAACGCCCACTTTAATTCTCAAGATGGAAAAAATGTTTTAAAAAAAATGCTTGAAAATGTATGTATTTTCATATGAAATTGGTTATTTCAAAACATAAGCAATTTGTACTAAATTATATGTTTTCTTTTTTAGTTTCGAATAGTATCTGGTCCCCTTAATTTAGCAAACAAGCGGCTTCAAAATAGCGCCCTAAGTGTAAAATTGTTGCTAGAACATTCATGCATTATTTTATAGGAAATAATGCACTTTAAGAAAAAATTGCTGATAACTAAAAGTTCTTCAGATCATCAAAAAAAAACTTGATTTTTTAAAAAAATTTCGAGCAACTTTTTTGATTTTGCAAATGGCCGATTCCTGAAAAATTGTAAAAATTGTTCGAGTCAAAAACTCGAAAAAATTTACGGACACTTTTAGGTCGATTCGAAGCCCTATTTGCTCATTGACTTTTTCTGATCAATTGCTTTGTCTTCGACTAAAGAATTCTGAACGGATATCTTTTACTCAATTTTTTAGTCAAAGACAAAGCATTTTATAAGAAAAAGTCTAGAATCAAAAAGTTCTTAGAATCGATTAAAAAGTGTACCTAAATTTTTTCCATCTATTTTAGCAATGTGCCAGAAATTGACCATTTGCAAAAGCAAAAAAGGTACTCAAAATTCGTTAAAAAAATCAGGCGTATTTTTTGGATGATTTGAAGTACTTTTGATTATTCTCGATTTTTCTGTAAAGTGCATTTTTCTATGGAAAAAGTTGATGAATGTTCCGACAAGAATTTTGCACTCTCGGCGCCATTTCGAAGCCACTAATTTGCCAAATTATCTATTGCACCTCATATTTTAAAAATTTAGACACCGCATCTATCATCTGAAGCAGTTTCAAGTCGATTCCAGGCCAGGAAACCTTTAAAAACTGAATTTCAAACATTTTTTAATTTTTAGACTTTTTTTTTAATATATCGTGAACCGGGATGAAGCGAGCGTTTTTCAATGTATGATCATCTAATTTTTTATGCACTTTTTATATGCATAATGATAATTTTTTGAACTTTTTTCAATAATGCACAAAAAAATTATTGTTACACATAAGCAAAAGTACATAAAAAAATTAGAAAATCATGTATGGAAAAATTTTCGCTTTACCACGTTTTACGGTACAATGGATTTTTTTGATAATTTGGACGGTGTTATCGAAAACAGCATACTTCAAACTATAACGATTTTTTTCTCATAATTTTTTTTTGTCGTGAAATATACTAGTTGCGAACGAAGAAGGAGAGGTATACAAAAAATGTCCGTTATGACGTTAAAAGGTTAATGGATATATTTTAATGAAAATAAATTTTTTAACTTATACAAGAAACTTAAAGATTTCTATAAACTTCAAAAGAAAAAGTCCTACACTCAAAAATTAATACAAAATAGGATTATTTTTAACTATTCAAAAAAGAGATAATTATTATTCATTACCCAGATAAAGCCAGCATCGTTCCAGATACTCTGCATCCTCAAATGTCCAAGTATTCTTACTCACACGTTTTAAATGATTCCGAGCACGTGGAGTCTGCTTTAGTAAAATGTGAGCAGTGGCAAGTCCTAATGCTGGCCCTACGTGATCTTTTAAACTTTCCTGACTAGCAAGTACTGTACAATCTTGTAATGCTCGTTCAATATTATGCTTTTTCTTAGTAGCCAATAGGAAAAAATTACCTAGAAGACGATGAGTCAACATCTCGTGAGAATTTCCCTTGGGGTTTAGTTCCTTTAAAAATGAAAAAACATCAATAAGCATTCATTTTTAATCAAATTGGTCTCTTTACAATATTTTTATTAGAATAAATGGATTGTTAAATGAGGGATCGCGTGGAATATAGATCTAACTCGAGTTAGGCCCTTTTTAAAACCATGATTGAAAATGTATCTAGGAGATATTCTTTATATGTTTATAAAATATAGAAGAATAAAAACGTGTCTTTGTATGTTTAAATAATACAGAACATACAAGAAGGGCCCAACTTGAATTATGCAACATTTTCATTATTTCAAATTTCTCGAAAAAATCTTATGAAAGCTACAAACAAGTTAACAAACATCGATAATGTTGGAATAAAAAAGGCAAAACTTACATATTTAAAATCTTTAATGTAATTTTTATCAACGTTGCGCAAAATTAATACAATGAAAATGTTTTTCCTTCCGTGAATGAAAATGAGGATTGAAAAACTAAATGTTTCGTTATATCTTGTATTATGTAAGTAAAAGTTAATAATAAATGTATTTCAAATAATCAAATAATTTTCTTATGATTTATACATCACAAAGCCTTAATTATTCATACAAAATTGGCAAAAAGGGCCTGGCTCAAATTTTAGAATCTTCAAAATTATTTTATTAACAATATTAAACTCGAAAATACCACTTGGACCTTTCGTATTAAAGTATTCACTGTAACATTGTAAAATATCACAATATTTTATAAAGCTGATATCAAGTTAAACAATTTATTTTAATCACTGAAAACTATACTTTTAGAGTTAGGCCTTTCTTCTACGCGATCCCTCAAATATTATTTTTTCTATTATATTTTAATAATCTGAACATTGAATAAAAAAAAAATACGTATTTCTGTAAACAATATAAAGTTGGAAAATAGCAGCAAACATTTTTCGCTTCTTTAAAATGAACATCTAAATTATTTTTTGGTTATTTATAAAGACTTGCAGAGACATTAAAAATAAAGGAAAATATTCAGAAACGAAAGATTAAAAATAAAAGTAAAAATTAATAGTGAAACTTAAATTGAATCACATACGTATATTTAATATACATATGTTAAACTATGTATTAATAATGAATATACACACACATATATATATACCCATTCTCTGTCAAATCAAAGAACGAAAAATTTTTTTTTGCTCAAAATCGGTAAAATTGTTCTTTTCCATATTATGGACCACTCAGAATTTTTATAGATATCTTTAGTACATATTTTTAGAGCCTCAAAGCTTCAAAGTCGGGCTAAAACCATATTTTTGACATTTTTGACTAATTTTAGGCTTAAATTACTCAGTTGGATTGCATTTTAGGAATACATTACTAAGAAACTTTTTTGTTTAAAATATTCTAAATTTTGAGAAAAAAGTGATTCATAAGTGCTAATGTAGTCATCCGCTAAACTAAAGTCATTTGAGGCATAGAAATACCACTTTTCAAAGTTTCGAACCATGATCACATGTTTAAAACAGTCATCTAAGCAGGTAATATTTGTATAAATATGACCTAAAAATTTCAGAGAAGACATCCTTGGCGATCCCTTGGAACGAATAAAAATGTAATTAAAAATGATGAAAAATGTGATTTTTAGCTAAATTTATTTAGTTTTAAACTTAAAATTATTTGAAAATAATTTGTAAAATGCAGTCTTATACGAGAGCTCGTCGTAAACACACGTGTTTGCAAACAATCCGTGTATCTCAACGAAATCAAGCAATAGTATAGTGAAAACACAACAGTCTATAGAGATTAAAATTTATACCTTTAATTGCGCTTCGGCGTAATTGAAGAAAATGACTGCGGGAGAAGCATCTCCTGGCAGGAGTGAAATACCAACGTTCCAAGCAAAAAGTGTAGAAAATATCAGTTATGCAGATGCGACCCAAAAATTCAAGTTCCCAAAAAGAAACCAAGGATTAATATTAGTATATGTAGATGAACTCAACCTAACAGATCATACCTGTGCGATAGGAGATATTGTCAGCCCGAAAAATGTAATAGCATTAACAAAAATTTGAAACAATCGTATTTGTATCTATTTAGCATCAAAAGAACTAGAAGACAAACTAACAGATGATAGAGAATTCATAATTATAAAAGAGAAAAAAGTATTTATTAGACCACTTGTAGGCAAATACAAAAAAGTTATATTCTCCAACGCATCACCAAATATTCCCAATGTCGTATTTGAAGACTGATTAGACGAACTAAAAGTCAACCGAAATGCATCTGTCTCGATATTAAAAGCTAGTATAGAAAAAGAGGGATATGACCATGTCATCAGCTCACGAAGACAAGCTTACGTCAAAACGGAAGACATAAAAAAATACCTGAAGTTTTTAAATTGGATTACGAAGACATAAGCTATTTCATTTATTCCAGTACAGACACACGAAGATGCTTTATATGTAAGAAAGAAGGACACATCGCACGGTATTGCGAAAATAAACAAAGCCAAGATAGTGAAATTTCAACGGTAAATAACAGTACCAATGTGAACATTTTGAATAGTGATACAAGTTTTGCTAGCCGCACTGTGACCAATCTAAATGAAACTCAAGATGTAAATAAAAACGGACAAGACAAAATATTAGAAAATAAAATTACACACAACAATGAAGAATCTATGGAAGAAATAGAAATAGAAATAAGTAAAAGAGAAAACAAACGAGCATACTCACAAATTAGTTCAACCAATACACAAATGAGTTTAAATGAAAAATACAATGATGAATTTCCTAAATTAACACAGGAAATTATAACAACAGAGGAAAATATAACTAAAACTCAAGAAACAATTAATCTAAACGCTATACTTACTGGAAAAAATGAAACAAACACCCAACAACTAAATACAACTCCAATGGATGAATTAGACAAAAAATTAATTAGTTTAAGAACATACTTAAATGAATCCAACACTATGCTGAATTAAATCCAATTCAAAAACCTACTCGAAAATTTGAGTGGTGCAAAAAATCCTATTGAAATAGTACGTGAACACACAACAAACATAGAAGAATTTATTCAATTCATAAAAACGGACGTATACCCAAATGTGAGGGATAGTGGCATAAAAAGAAGATGCAGATTACTTCTAAAATCCTTAACAGGAGCAACAAATACTCCTCTAAGCACACCAACAACATCAGACACAGAACAGTAAATCAACTCAACAAAATAAAATAATAAAATGGAAAAAATTATTCAATGGAACATAAATGGAATAAAAAACAATTATGAATACATGGAAAAACTAATAGAACAACATAATTGCAACATACTATGTATACAAGAAACAAACCTAAAAGAAAAACAAAAAATTAGATTAAAAAATTTCAACTGCTACAACAAAAACAGAACAGATTGTACAACAGCCAGTGGTAGAGTAGCAATACTAATCAAAAACACATTATACAGTCAAGAAATTCAAATCACAACCGACCTCGAAGCAATAGCAATCATAACAATAATATGTGGAAAAACACTATGTATATGCAACATCTATTTAAGGAACAAATATGAACTCAACATAACCTCTCTAAACCATCTAACAGAACAATTACCTACACCATACATATTGATAGGTGATTTCAATAGCCACAGCCAAACATGGGGATCATATAAACTAGACAATCGAGACCAAACAACTGAAGAGTTCATCAACAACAATGACCTAGTATTACTCAATGATTCTTCCCCAACTCACTATAACGTACACAGCAATAGAACTAGTGCAATTGACTTAAATTTATGCTCAAGCTGCATAGCACATCAAATAGAGTGGGAGGTTAGTAATGATCTTTATGACATCAATCACTTCCCGATCTGCATAACAATTACATACACAAATCCACCACAAAATGTGCATACACCTAGATGGAAATATCAAAAAGCTAATTGGACAAAATATCAAAATACAATCTCTCAAAAGATAGAATATCTCCTCAACTACATACAAAAGCACAAAAAAGACAATAGTATAGATATAGATCACATAATAACTACATTCACAAACATACTTATAGAAACCGCCCATGAATGTGTACCTAAAACAACAGGCACTAAACAGACTAAATATACACCGTGGTGGAATGATTCATGTGAAACTGCAATAAAAGACTCAAAAAAAGCATACAACAAATACAAAAAAAACCTACTAATGAAAATAAAATAGAACATAAAAAATTCAAAGCAATAGCCAAAAGAACCATAAAAAATAGCAAACGCAATGCCTGGTTAGAATATTTAACCTCAATCAACCACCAAACGCAAACCAAAGATATATGAAACAAGATTCAAGCCATTAACGAAAGACATAAACAACTACAGATACCAGCTTTAATAAAGAACGACACGATCCTAAACAATCCTAAAGACATAGCAAACACCTTAGCCAATGAATTTTTAGAAAACTCCAGTAATAACAACTATGATCAGACATTTTTAAACTTCAAAATAAGCGAAGAAAAAAACTCCGTCCGCATAACACAAAACGAAGATAAATCGGAAAGCCCATTAGACAACGACATCACAATAGAAAAACTACAACAAACACTCTTAAAAAGTAAAAACACTAGTCCAGGACCAGACGCAATACCAAACATCTTCTTAAAGAACCTACCTACAAACGCCATAGAATGCCTTCTAGAAATTTACAACATCATATGGACCAATTAAGTCTTCCCTAATGAGTGGAGAAAGGCCATAGTGGTCCCTGTACCCAAACCAGGAAAAAACAAATATGACAAAGATAGTTACAGACCTATAGCCTTAGCGTGCTGCTTACGCAAGTGTCTTGAAAAAATAATAAGCAAAAGACTCAAATGGTACTTAGAAGCAAACAACATCATATGTAAGGAAGAAAGTGGCTTTAGAGAAAAACACTCCATCACAGACTGTTTAGTTAACACCTATTAGCAGTTTTCCTGGATCTAGAAAAGGCATATGACCTAGTATGGGAAGATAGAATTTTAAAAATATTAAAAAAACACAAAATAAACGGCCGAATGTTCCACTTCATAAAAAATTTCCTAAAACATAGGTCTATTCAAGTCAGAGTAGGAAACAAACTATCTAAGTCAGTACTCATTGACAATGGTGTACCACAAGGGTCCGTAATAAGTGTAATCTTATTCCTAATAGCAATAAATGATATACGAGACTGCATACAAAAACCGGTCATTTTACCATATTCGCAGATGACATGACCCTCTTTATTAAAGGAAAAAATATTAAAACAAGTAAAATAATTATGAAAAACACCCTACAAAAAATAAATGATTTTGCTGACCAAACTGGATTTAAATTCTCGAAAAATAAAACTAAAGCTATCCTATTCAGCAATAAACACAAACCAGAAAAACCCAAACTATATATAAAAAATAATCCAATTGAAATAGTCAAAGAAATAAAAATATTAGGACTAATATTCGACAACAAACTAACATGGAACAACCATATAGTAAATCTAAAAGCACAGTGTGTACAAAAAATAAACATACTCAAAACACTATCGGCCAAAAACTGGGGAACTAACGGAAACATCATTAAAAACACATATATTATAACATCATTTAAAACATATATATTAAAGCCATAATCCAAAGTAAAATTGACTATGGTAGCATTGTATACGGCTCAACCAAAAAACACATACTTAAAAAACTGGACACAGTCTTAAATACAAGTATGAGAATCGCTATAGTGAATGCAACATGATACCATTAGAATACAGAAGAATCCAAAACACACTCAACTATGGCACAAAAATATTAACGACACCCAAAAATCAAGTATATGGAATTTTAACAAAACAAAACAACACAATAGACTATAATCTTAAAAAAAACCGTTCTACTACAGATTCAGCACCAACGCAAAAAATATAAAATAGAGGAATATCAAACATATCCAATAGAACAAACTTGTCTGTGCCCCGGATAAAAAAAAACAAGACTTCAACTCATTCATACTGGACCAACCAGAATCAAGCATCAATGAAACTCTGAGCAATAGCACAAGTGACTACAAAATATATACAGCAACTTATAAAAATAACAACGCAACCGGAAGTGCAATAGTGCTACCTAATGGAGAACAAATATTGCATAAATACCCCAAATGGATTAATAACAACAACCTTCAAACAATCAATTTATTCATGGCTATAGAATGCGCAAAAAACAGTAATAAAAACGAAATAATAATTTACACAGACATAGAAAATATCCATAGACTAAGAAACCAAGAAAGCAACAATACCATAAAATACAATATCCATAGAGAACTAATAAACACAGAAGGCAAAATTAAAATCACCCACTACAAAACTAATTCATCAATAAAACAAGAAACAACAATAGCAGCAGAAAACGCGAGCCAACTAATACACTCAAACATAAACAAAAAAATTACGGAGGAAGATCTACGAAAAAAATCAAACTTAATATACTTAAAAAATGGAACAATCAGTGGAAAAAAGGAAATAGCTTTATTAATAAAATAAAAAATGACATCTATGAAAAAAACCCAACCACCAAACTAAATGGGAAAAATCAAGTACTCATCACCAGACTACGCATAGGCCACACTAGACTAACGCATCAATCAGTTATCGATAAGAATACATCCAACCAAAGTGAGAAATATAATATAAAAAATATTGAACATATCTTAATACAGTGCTCCAAATACAGTGATCTTAAAAAAATACTTAAAATAAAAAATAATGTAAAAGAAATATTGAACAATAACAATCAAATTAAGAAAGTTATCAAGTTAATAGACTCAACAGATCTAAAAAAATAATATATAATGTATAATGTTTAAATTATAAAATAACATATATATGTATCTATTGTAAGACAATTATTGTAAGCAAATATGTAATTTCAATAAAGTACCTATAGTTGTTAATACCCTAACCAGGGGGATGCAACTATAAAATTTTAATTGAAGAAAAAAAATTTGCAAAATGTCATTACGCAAGTTGTATTAAAATTAGTTAATTCAATTATTTTTTTATAGAATTGATTACTCAATTTCAGAATTATCAAATCTGTCTTACTGTGAAGTGGGATGAAAGTTGAAAATAAATAAATTGACTTTATGTGTCTATTTATGAGATCACTGTATCAATGATGAGTTAAAAAAATCTTATAATTGTTTAAGAAAGTGCATTTCCATATTTTTAGTATACATTTATTGTGATTGAAGTGAAAATAATATTGAAGATTGTTATGGATGAACATAGAAGTGATAAATATATTTTATGGGGATTTCGACTTGTACAACCTCAAAAAATATGGTATATCAATACGTCCAAAACTGACATGAGTTTAATCGTATATCACTAACAATGAGAATGAATTAATTTAATATTAACATATACCAATTTCTGTGACATGCTGATTTTAATTGTTTGTTCAAATGGCTCCTAAGTTTTTATACATGATTTAATTTATATTTTTATTTGATTCAATTATTGCTGTCACATCATTGGATAATTTCAAATTAAAATGAAAATCAATTTCCATGAAATGAGAATATTATTTACCAATGTTAATATAATAAGCTACTCTAAAAAAATACAGCAAGAATTAGAATCAATCATTATCTAAAACTTAACTTGAGAATATAAATCCATAGGTACTTTAATTTCAACAAGACTAAAGAAATAAGAGCCATTTAAACAAATAATTAAAATCAGCATGTCACAGACATTGGTATATATTAATATTAAATAAATTCATTCTCATTGTCAGTGATATACCATTAAACTCATGTCAGTTTTGAATGTATTGATATACCATATTTTTTGAGGTTATACAAGACGAAATCCCCATAAAATATATTTATTACTTTTACGTTCATCCATAACAATCTTCAATATTATTTTCACTTCAATTACCATAAATGTTTGCTGAAAACATGGAAATGCACTTTTTTAAACAATTATAAATTTTTTTTTAACCATATGAATTTTTTCAACAGGGTACTTTAAAACATTTATGAATGTATATCCTGACAAATTTGTTTGAAATAACGGTTCATACTTTGTAATAACTTTTTTTTATTACAAGTTATAAATAATATGATTCAGAGTGAGTGAGCATTCTATTTATAACAGTACAGATAAATAATATAAATGTGAATAACAGGTGAATGATTATATTCTTTTATAGACTTAGCGGATGATAGACACTGACTTGAATTTTATTTCTCGAGCCTTGTTGAAATTCAAGTACCTATAGATCTATATTCTTAAGTTGAGTTTTAGAAAATGATTGATTCTAATTCCTGCTGTATTTTTTTAAAGTAGCTTATTACATTCACATTGGAAAATAATATTCTCATTTCATGAAAATAGATTTTCATTTTAATTTGAATTTATCCAATGATGTGACAGCAATAATTGAATTTTATCATGTATAAAAACTTAGGAGCCATTTGAACAAATAATTAAAATCAGCATGTCACAGACATTGATATATATTAATATTAAATTAATTCATTCTCATTGTCAGTGATATACGATTAGACTCATGTCAGTTTTGGACGTATTAGTATACCATATTTTTTAATGAATGTATACTAAAAACATGGAAATGCACTTTCTTAAACAATTATAAAATTTTTTTAACTTATTATTGATACAATGATCTCATAAATAGACACATAAAGTCAATTTATTTATTTTCAACTTTCATCCTACTTCACAGTAATACAGATTTGATAATTCTGAAATTGAGTAATCAATTCTATACAAAAATAATTGAATTAACTAATTTTAATACAACTTGCGTAATATCATTTTGCAAATTATTTTTAAATAATATCAAGTTTAAAACTCAATAAATTCAGCTAAAAATCACATTATTCATTATTTTTAATTACATTTTTATTTTTTCCAAGGGATTGCCAAGGATGTCTACTCTGAAATTTTTGGGCCATATTTATACATATATTACCTGCTTCAATGAGTCTTTTGGACATGGGATCATGGTTCGAAACATATTTTTGACATTTTTGATTAATTTTAGATTACTCAGTTGGATTGCATTTTAAGAATATATTAACAAGAAACTTTTTTGTTCAAAATATTCTAAATTTTGAGAAAAAAGTAATTCATAAGTGCTAATGTAGCCATCCACTGAGCTAAAGTTATTTGAGGCATTGAAATAAACTAAATAAAAATAAACCTCTGAAAATTAATTTTTTTAGCGTAGTTTTAATATTAGAGCATTTTGAAATTTTTGAAAAAAATGTTTGTATATGTTTGACCACTTACAAGGAGAGGTCCCCACCTCCGGGAAACGAATTTGGCTGAAACTGCAGGATATGATTTTTTGATGAAAAAAAATGAGCCCGTGTTTTTTCTTTTCGTCGAATAGGCCTCCTAAACAAAAATATAGACATTTTTTCAAAAATATAGTAAAATGAGCCTTTATAAGCACTTGAATATCCAAACAACTAAGACTCTTACAAAAAAAATACATGAAAGATAAAATAAAGTGCAAATTAAATGCTTTGATTTAAATTTTGTTCCATTTTAGAAGCTTTACTGGTTCAAAAGTTGCAGTTAATTAAAATATGTTAATGAAATAGCATAAAAAATTGATGATTTTTTATATGCTTAAAAAATTCAAATATGTAGTAATTTTTAATAAAGTATAACTTTTGAAACACTAAAGCTTTTTTAATGTAACATAGCTTAAATTAAAGCATTTAATTTGCACTTCATTTCGTTATTAATGTATTTTTTTGTAAAAGTTTAAGTTGTTTGGATATTTAAGTTCTTATAAAGGCTCCTTTTTAATATATTTTCGAAAAAAATATCTATTTCCTTATCTAGGGGGCCTATTTGACGCAAAGAAAAAACACAGGTTCATTATTTTTCATTAAAAAATCTTGTACCGCAGTTTCAGCTCAATCCGTTTCCCGGAGGTGGGGGACCTCTCCTTGTTAGATCTCGAAAAGTACTCGATAGGTTTGCTTGAAACTGCTGGTTAGACTCTCAGAGGCGAATCTGGTGAGACAAATACACATCGAAAAAAGGAAAATTACAAATTTCTCAACTGCAGATAATGATCTTTCTCGTTTTGCTAGTTTATCTCCCATAAAAAAGCATCATATATTTATCAATGATTATCTCCAAAAAGATAAATATAAAATCTTTAAAAACCTCAAGAAATATGCTAAAGACAGAGGCATTAAGAAGGGGCCGAACTATCAGTCTTTGTCTAATAGCGTTTTTTATCATTTATGTAAACACTATCCGGTATAACAAGAAAAAAATAGCGCTAGATATTAGTATAATAAGTAAATTTTGTAATAAAAAACAAATTTTTTTACTGCGTAGTTTTTGAATAATTAAAGACTTACCAAAAAAAGATAGGTTATATTCTAGATTGCTAGTAGGTCTCTAATTAGTCAAAAACTATGCGGTAAAAAATTTGATTGTCACTACAAAATTTACTAATTATACTAATATGTAGCAGGGGCTGCTATTTTTTTTCTTGTTATAAGGGATAGTGTTTATGGCTGATTCCATTTCAAATCGAACAGTCAGTATACACTCAAGTCACCAATTACTGCGCTAATGGAGTATGTTATTCTACCCTAAAAATAAGGGTATACGTATTTTTTTATTTTGCTGAAATATCAAAATTGCATCAGATATGCACTTTTGAAAATTGCATACAAAAACTAAATGTTAAAACTGAAAATGTTGAGAATAACTTTAGAGAGCTATCGTTTTACCAATTTCCAATGAATTTTGATAAACCTTTTTTTATTTTATTTCGTTTTGAGCCCTCTTCAACTCCGTGCAAGAAATTTAAAAAAAAAACTAAAAAATGACTGAGATATATGCATTTCACCAAAAAATGCACTTTTTATGCACATGCATTTTTCTCGAAAAAGCCATTTTTTTTTTGCTGAAATTTTTTTTGCTGATAGAGGACCAAAATACCTATTTAATAGTACTTGTTTGATCCCGGCTTTTTTGGTTTGGAGCGAGAAAAAAATTCACAAATTTTGTTGGTGAAAAATGCTTGTATATACGTTCGGAAGTCTTAAGCAGTCTGCATTCAAACACTGTCGTATGCTTGGCTAATCATTTGTTTACATTTGTATGCATGTATATAGCATCAATAGTGATATATATATATACATGTGTAAATTCGTAATATAAAAATAAATATTTAAACATGAAAAAAAAGAATTCTATTCGTGTATATCTATATTATGTATCTTTCGATGTACAAACAATAGGAGGCTAACTCGCGGACAAATACATCGCGTAACCAAAACAGCATATTAGAACTGTTATATAGAAGCTAGTTATTTTTACGGCTGCTTTGAAAGGTGCTTCTCGGGCTTGTGAAAAATTCAACAAAATTGTGAAATAACAATGTCCGAAATTTACTCTTCTAAAAGAATTTCATGTCCCTGATTTTTTTCAAATGCATAAAAAGGTAGTTTATATGAGCAGTAATTCACGTTTTAGACCGTTGGAAGATTTAGCCATTAATTTGGCACAGCTTCATCCAGATTTAAATATATTGCCATCTACTAATGTATGTAAAAATTGCCATAAACGCATATCAAAAATGATTTTAAGTGATCTTGAGTCTATATCTGAAAATGAAATCACTGAACTTTTTAGCGGAAGAGATGATGATTTTATTCCGAAGACACCCGAACGAATAGAGGAATTAAACGAGAGTATTAATTCAGTTTTACCTGAATGCATCTCACCCCTAAAAGAAAAACTGCAATACCTGAAAATTTTAGAGGAAATTACGTATCTAAAAAGAAAAAATCCTTAATTTCAGCTTTTTCTGCTACTGTTGGAAGTAAATTAGAAGATGCGTATGGCATTTCAGTTGAATCAATAGAATCGGACGAAAATTCCACTGAAAACTATTGGAATGAATTTTTAGAAAATTTTAAATTGGCTTTAGAAAAATGCTCTTCTATTTCGGAGAAAATAAAACTTCTAACTCTACTACCTTCAAAATTAAGCAAAATAAAAGTTTGCTTACTATTCCCGAATATAAGCGAGTATATGATAAATAAATCAAGAAATCTCGTGAAAAATAAAGGAGTTTATTCGGAGCCAGATTTATATACTGGTCATCCTATTGATGAAAGCACAAAAAATATCGTTATGGAATATTTTCATCAAGAATCGATACAAAATGCTGACGATTTTATAAATTGGGTTCAAAGTTACACCAATGCAATAAAAATCATTTTACTACCAATAAATGAGATTGAAAGATTTAGAAAAAGAAAAATATTGAATGGAGTGGGGTTTCTAAATATAATGGAATTCAAAAAAGTCATATGTGGTTAAAAAAACTTGGGGAATTAAAATCACATATATTTATTGGCAGGACAGCTATACATGCACTAAATGAAATGAAAAACAAGAAAAAAAAAGCCAAGTGTCGTGAGACTACATTTAAAACTAAAAATAATAAGCGCAAAAATTAAAAAAAATAATTATCTATAATTATTTTTTTGACGCATCCCAACAGTGAGAGGCAAGGGGAACTCACTCTAAAAAAGCACCCCGAAGGGAACAGAATCCTTCTACGTCCACGTCGTTGTTCCCGGATAATGCTAAACGAAGGATAATATTTAAATGTCGACTGCTTAAGACTTCCGAACGTATATACAAGCATTTTTCACCAACAAAATTTGTGAATTTTTTTCTCGCTCCAAACCAAAAAAGCCGGGATCAAACAAGTACTATTAGATAGGTATTTTGGTCCTCTATCAGCGAAAAAAAATTTAAGCAAAAAAAAAAATGGCCTTTTCGAGAAAAATGCATGTGCATAAAAAGTGCATTTTTTGGTAAAATGCATATATCTCAGTCATTTTTTAGTTTTTTTTAAAATTTCTTGCACGGAGTTGAAGAGGGCTCAAAACGAAATAAAATAAAAAAAGGTTTATTAAAATTCATTGGAAATTGGTAAAACGATAGCTCTCTAAAGTTATTCTCAACATTTTCAGTTTTAACATTTACTTTTTGTATGCAATTTTCAAAAGTGCATATCTGATGCAATTTTGATATTTCAGCAAAATAAAAAAATACGTATACCCTTATTTTTAGGGTAGAATAACATACTCCATTAGCGCAGTAATTGGTGACTTGAGTGTATACTGACTGTTCGATTTGAAATGGAATCAGCCTTATATAAATAATGAAAAACGCTATTAGACAAAGACAGATAGTTCGGCCCCTTCATAAAGGGTCTAGCCTAATAAGAGGATCAGAATTGCCCCCACCAGAAACTGAAAAAATAAAAATGCTATCTTTTTCTACATTAAAAAATACCCTAACAAAATAATTTTTAGCTCTTTTTAATGAATCATAACCTCAAAATTAATTAAAGCGTGTTTTTTCGTATTTTGGCGATATCTCGGCTTCTAGTGGACAAAAAATACGTTATTTGTTTTTTATTTTGTAGGTTTTTGAAAGCCCTACAAGTCTGATGAATGCCCTAAAACCGTAGGTATGCTCATTCACAGTTACAAATATGAAGTATCAAATCAGTGAATCGTCAATGGTATGCATTTGCAGTATTAAATTCAAATAAGCATAATTTGGTTTTCTTATTGAATCTATTTTCGATTGAATCGGAAGATACTTACGTTGTGTTTAGTAGGATCATCAGGATCAAAGATTAAATGCATCATTAGCGATATCTGGAACTAATTTTTGTGAATACTAATCTTGGAAAATGTTCCATTGTTTAATTCATTATTTTGTAATCGAATCTTTTGACAATTTCAAAAAGATGAATCATTTATCAACATATATTAATATATTTAATTTTTTTTTTTAAAATGATACTGTAGTAGAATAATGTGAAATTGAAATAATTGTTTATAAATTAATAAGTGAACAAAATAAATACGCTTACTTTCGCTTTCGAACAATTAAATAAGATTTTTTTTTAAATATCTTTGATTGATTTACATGAATCTAATTATCAAAATAAAATTAAAAAATTCAATAAAGATAGTATTTTTAATTTTCAAGAATGAATAATTAATCATTTTTAGGAATATATTTTCAAGTAATATTCTAGAAAAATGAATTTAATTACTAATAAAATTTTATTTTATTTCGTTTGTACACTAACACCTACAAAATGAAAAATCTTATAATCTAAGTTTGATTGATATGGAAATTAATAAACAAGAATGTTTTTCAAGAAATTAAAAAAACTTTTTCTTTTATTGCATAGTTATAATTTAGTCACCATCACTATCTACCTCGAAAACTGGAACAAAACCTTCGGTTTAAAAAATTTTGCTCAATTTTGCAGCTGGTCTTATTTTTTTAGAAATGTATCTACCATAATATATTACGGCTGATACATGTGAACAGAAACCGATTGTTCTTAAACCATTCGCACATTCACAACAGCATCGCAGAATACTGCTATAACTAATCGAGTCCGATTTATACTTCATATAATAATTGTAAGTTCTGCTGCTTATGTGCCGGGAGCGAACTTGTATCTTGATTATATTATCATTTCCTTTGCAATATTGTAAATATATCTCATCATTTTAATCCAGCGTTTCTGCTAAATAAGAAATAGCGGAAATGCTATTGTATGCTGCTGCGTTAGGTAAGTATCTGTAAAAAATTTAATTAATAATTTCTTAGTAATTATAATTTAATATTAAGAGGGGGTACAGGTAAAATCTTGTTTTTCCATATGAAAATGATTTTTGTGCGAAATTGTGTAAAACTATGAATAACTAGTATAAACTACCGTAATTCGGACATTAACAACAGTAAAAAACAGCTAATAATAGTTAATAATAGGTAATAATAGTTAATAATAGTTAATAATAGGTAATAATAGTTAATAATAGTTAATAATAGTTATGAATGCTAAATAACAATGATTAACTGAAAGTAATGATGATGAATAGTCATTCATATTTACTCACATTTATACGCATTTATTAACAGTCACTCACATTTTCCAAAATTTTAGAATTGGTGAATAATTTATTATTATTTATACTCATTTTTAGTTATTTATTGTTTATAGTTATTTAATTAGTTACAATGAATTATAGTTATTAACATTTTCTTATAGATATTTACAGTTTTTCACATTTATTAACAGTTATTAACAGTTTTTCACACTTTTTCACATTTATACACGGTTATTAATAGTTATTCACAGAAATTATTTCTGTATGGGTTCCAATAAAAAATGACGATTTTTATTTTTTATTTTTGACTCATAAGAACTACAACAAAATCCATACGTAATGTTATTTAAAATAATTTGAAAAATCAATAAAAAAATTTTCAACACTAAATATTGAAAACTGTAGGATTAGTAGTCTTTTAACTGCTGCTTGGCTTAGAGGTGAATGAGGCAGCAATTAAAATACTACTCATAGTTTAATATTTCGTTCTGGAAATTTTTTTATTGATTTTTTAAATTATTTTAAATAACATCACGCATGGATTTTGTTGTAGTTCTTATAAGTCAAAATTAAAAAATAAAAATCGTCATTTTTTATTGAAACCCATACAGAGATAATTTCTGTGAATAACTATTAATAACTGTGTATAAATGTGAAAAAATGTGAAAAACTGTTAATAACTGTTAATAAATGTGAAAAACTGTAAATATCTGTAAGAAAGTGTTAATAACCATATTTCATAGAACTAATTGAATAACTATAAACGATAAATAATTATAAATGAGTATAAATAATAATAAATTGTTCACCAATTCTAAAATTTTGGAAAATGTGAGTAACTATGAATAACTATTGATAATCATTACTTTCAGTTAATTATTGCTATTTAGCATTTATAACTATTATTAACTATTATTAACTATTATTAGCTGTTTTTTACTGTTATTAATGTCTAAATTATGGTAGTTTACTATAGTTATTCATAGTTTTACACAATTTCCCACAAAAATAATTTTCATGAGGAAAAAAAAAATTTTACTTGTACCCCCTCTTAATATTAAATTATAATTACTAGGAAATTATTAATAATACTTTTTACAGGTACTTACCAAATGCAGCAGGCTATTTCTTATTTAGCAAAAATGCTGGATGAAAATGATGAGATACATTTACAATATTGCAAAGGAAATAATAATATAATCAAGATACAAGTTCGCTCCCGGTACATAAGTAGCAAAACTTATAATTGTTAAGTATAAACCGGACTCGATTGGTTATAGCAGTATTCTGCGATATTGTTGTGAATATGTGAATGGTTTAAGAACAATCGGTTCCTGCTCACATGTAGCAGTTGTAATATATTATTTATCTTATGGTAGATACATTTCTAAAAAAATAAGACCAGCTGCAAAATTAAGCATTTTTTGAAACCGAAGGTTTCGTACCAGTTATCGAGGTAAATAGTGATAATGACTAAACAATAACTATGCAATAAAAGAAAAAGTTTTTTTAATTTCTTGAAAAACATTCTTGTTTATTAATTTCTATATCAATCAAACTTAGATTATAAGATTTTTCATTTTGTAGGTGTTAGTGTACAAACGAAATAAAATAAAATTTTATTAGTAATTAAATTCATTTTTCTAGAATATTACTTGAAAATATATTCCTAAAAATGATTAATTATTCATTCTTGAAAATTAAAAATACTATCTTTATTGAATTTTTTAATTTTATTTTGATAATTAGATTCATGTAAATCAATCAAAGATATTTAAAAAAAAATCTTATTTAATTGTTCGAAAGCGAAAGTAAGCGTATTTATTTTGTTCACTTATTAATTTATAAACAATTATTTCAATTTCACATTATTCTACTACAGTATCATTTTAAAAAAAAAAATTAAATATATTAATATATGTTGATAAATGATTCATCTTTTTGAAATTGTCAAAAGATTCGATTACAAAATAATGAATTAAACAATGGAACATTTTCCAAGATTAGTATTCACAAAAATTAGTTCCAGATATCGCTAATGATGCATTTAATCTTTGATCCTGATGATCCTACTAAACACAACGTAAGTATCTTCCGATTCAATCGAAAATAGATTCAATAAGAAAACCAAATTATGCTTATTTGAATTTAATACTGCAAATGCATACCATTGACGATTCACTGATTTGATACTTCATATTTGTAACTGTGAATGAGCATACCTACGGTTTTAGGGCATTCATCAGACTTTTTCAAGGCTGAAATTGAAGGTTTTTTTCACCTAATTTTAAATGATTATGTATAGGAAATAATTCCGGGGTATGTGAGATACTATAATCACATTTAGTGTACGGAAGGTAGATAAAAATGCCCAAAAATCGAACTAAAAGTGGTTTTTTGCTTCTGCAGGCCATTGCACCATTTCTAGAAATCTGAAAATATTCATTGTCACAGTTTTTTGGTTGGAAACCACATATTTTCTTTTGGTTATTTCCGTTTTCTTAGTTTTTTTTTAATTAAACTTTAAAAATTTCAAGTGCTTATAAAATTTTAATTTTGTGTTTAACCCTTTGAGGGGCAGTGGTACGTATTTGTCCCACCTATTTGGTTTTGGATTTTTCCGTATTTCTAAAACGTATATGCCTTTTTAAGACATCTATAAGACTTTTTGAACTCTTGAATACCTGATTTATTAGATTTTATAGAGAAATTGCAAATATTCATTAATTGAAGTATTTGTTATAAACAATTAATCTCAAAAAACCCGTTTTTTTACAGAAAAATGTGCCCCTCAAAGGGTTAAACTATTTTTTACCTTGTAACGAGGATAGCAATTATACATATACTGTATGTCAGTATACTTCTGTCTCTCTCCTCGTTGTGAGTCGCGCAGCCTATTGTAAGCTTTTATGCTTACTTTATGTGTATAAGAGTGAGACAGAGAGTGGATATTTCATCGTCTTGCGTGGCTGACGGTTAGTGAAGGCGGGCGCAAGACATGACGGGGAGACTCGAGCGGGATACGAGAGCGAACGCGTCGTGAAGCCGGTTGGCCGCCATGAATTCTCTCGCTGTACGTGCTTGAGCGTCCGTTAGTATTTTGTTGAATAGAAAATCGCCATCTTGTGAGGATTGCACTGTGATTATTGTACAGATAATCATCAGTATCTAGCTGTTTGCTGCTTTCGACAAAATTCTTCTCGAGAACTTTACAAAGGGCACGAGTGAGACAGAAAGTTGCACCGTGTGCATTCGGTGCCGCATCAAATAGACCTCGCAGGTGATCCATAGGTGAAGAGAAGCTCCGACCTAGACGTCGGCATAAAATGTAAGTCTGCAGACTTTAACGTGTCTTAATTTTCTTTTTGTATTGCTTTTCGAACTTGCGGCGTAAGAGACTGTCGTCCGCGTCGACGCGTTGCGTTGTAGGTTAGGTTAGGCCTTATTTTCTTTATTTACCAAGAATGTGTAATTCTACTTTTAATACGTTATTATTTATTTTATATATCTTCTTTTCATTGTGTTAAATTCCAATAAGTTGATTAAATAAAGTAAAGTAAAATCAAGGTTGAATTTAATTATTAAGCAGAGTATGATCTTATTTTCTTGTTAATTATGTATCATCTTATTCCCGCGTCACAAATAAAATTGAATACATTCTTTCTTAATTAACGGTATTTAATAGAGTTCTCGGGTACACGCCATGGGTTTCGTCGTACCAGACGTCCGGGAGGCAGAGCTTCAAAGTAAAGTTCTGCAATAGTATTAAATATTGTTTAACTGATTTTCTTTGTCAGAAATAGATAGACGAAGTAGATCGGCGGTATTGAATTATGCTGATCGACTATAAACCGAAAGTCAGTTATTTAACGGTAAGTGCAACGGTAAGTACTTAAAGAGAGTACATGTGAAACCCACAAATATATTTAATTTGTTTATTTAAATATATTCCCCGTTACAACCTATGTCAACTTGTAGGGCTTTTAAAAACCAACATTTAAAAAAAAAACGTATTTTTCGTCCACTAGAAACCAAGATATCACCAAAAAACGAAAAAACACGTTTTAATTAATTTTGAGGATATGATTCATTAAAAAGAGCTAAAAATTTTTTTGTGTGCGTATTTTTTAATGTAGAATAAGATAGCATTTTTATTTCTTCAGTTTCTGGTGGGGGCAATTTTAATTCTCTTATTAGGCTAGACCCTTTGTGTAGCATAGAAATGGTAGATTTCTGTCGAGACGGGAAAGTGGGGAGAGAGCATATACATTTGCCTCGAAAAATGATATAGACGTAATGTGCAGTTTTGATAACATAATTTTAAACAAGAATATTGATGACAAATCTAAAGCAATTAGTCGATTCTTGAACAATGACGACGTTGGTTCAACTAATAAAAAATGTAATGTTGATAGGAAAAAGTTAGATAATAATAATGTGAACCTCTTTCCCCAATGACTACACTGGATCACTTCGAGAAGTCGAACAGGGAAAAAGGGTGAACTGCGGGCGGGCTTTTTGAATGTGACCTCCTTAAGAGCATACATTGAACAAGTGCGTAGACTTCTTCGTGATGGCCCTTCTTATGATCTGTTTGGAGTGGCTGAAACCTGGCTGGGACCAGCTATCTTGGATGACGTCATTCGGTTCAAAGGGTTTAAAATATTTCGGAAGGACAGAAACCTTCATGGAGGAGGGGTTGCCCTTTATGTTAGGGATAATTTAAAATGTGATGTATTAACTTTATCGAATACCACAACCTATACTACCTGTGGCAAACCTGAAGTCCCAGAGTATATTTTCTGCTCTATTTAAGATGGCTACTCTGAACTTGTGGTGGTTTCTGTCATTCATCGCCCTCCTGTCATCACATTTACTAAAAATCATGATTTATCAGACTCTTTAAGAGATTTGTCCTGTGATTTTTCACATGAAATTATAATGGGTGATCTGAATGCCAATCTCTTACGAAAAGGCAGTGATGCGAGGTTTTTTTATAAACTTTCGGCAGAGCTTTCGCTTCAGTTGGTCCAGCACGGTGTCACGCATATCGCTTCAGCGTCTCACACATGGATTGACCTAATTCTTGTGGATGACAATGACTGCATACTTGACGCACGTAACTTGCCTGCAAACTTTCATAGTCGGCACAATTTAATTGACGTTGCTATTGCCTATGATAAACGCACTGTAGATCGAAAATTGATTGAATATAGGAATCATAAAAATATTTGTCAAAACATATTATTAGAAAAATTGGCTGGCTATGATTGGACACTACTTATAGAGAGTATAGTTGACTCCGAGTCTGCACTTGGCTGCATTTGTGATAATTTAATTGATGTTATAGAAAATTTATCACCAGTGAAGACACTTGAATATACAAATGATAAACCTTCGTGGTTAAATAAAGAATTGTCGCCGATGCAGCGCAAGAGAGATGCTGTTTATCGAAGATATAAACGAACAAATGATATGCAATATCTTGCTAAATTTTTACATTTACGGAAAGCAGTAGACGAACAGACTGAACATACAAGAACTACTTACTATTGTTAACCGTTAGAACTGTATTTATTGATTTGTAAAGTTTAATTTAGGACGTTGGTTCTTTAGGATAGGTATCCAAGAATAAAAGAATATTTATTGATATATATATATATATATATGGGACATTTCACGCCAACTGATAGAGCAAAAAAATAAAAATCGTTGAAACTCTAAGAATTTATTCTTTATGTTGCCCAAATTATGTATGAAAATTTTCAAGGATCTAGATTGAAAGAATCAAGAGTTACAGGACCTGGAAGTTTCAAAATTTTTCAAAATTTTTGGAAAAGTCCCAACTTTATCATTTTTTTTTCTGAAAATCCTGATGTTTTAGAGAATAATGCATAATAACACTTCTTGTTGTAAATGAAGAAGAGAGTAAGCAGGATTTTTTACAGACCTGAATTTCGAAGTTTTCTGATTGGCTGTTATATGTAAAACATGGTTAATGAAATTATTTAATGTTTGCCACTGCCAAAATTGGCTTTCGAAGGCTTATTTTTTTCTATTTTGCATTAACTTTAAAATAATTGGTTCGTGTAAGCAAAAGTCACCAATAAGGAGTTATCACAGTTTTAAATATACATTTTCATGTAAAATTTATTTTTTTATTAAAAATAGCCTGTCACATACTAAACATGATCATCTGGTTTTAATACTCAAAAACTATTAAAATAAGTTTAAAAATCATTTACTTAAATGTCATTTATCAATTATAAGCCTAATGATTAATTAAACAACACTCGTTATTATTATAATTACAATTAATTTCAAAGGAAAATTAGACTCTGAATTATTCCAAAATCAAATAATTATTTTTCAATAAAAATTTACTTATTTCAAAGAATTGATTCATCAATAAAAACGAATAATTAAATAATTACTATTTTCCTTACCTTAACTTTCTAGAAAAAGTATCTGTTCAATAGAAAATGATGATAGAATTTTAGAACACACACTAAATGAATTTTTTGAGGATGATTATAAACAAAAGCTTTTTGACTACCCATCTTTATTTATTTATTTAAATATATATTTTTATTTTTATTTAACAGAAAGACGTATTATATGACTCAAAATACTATATATTGAATTTTAGTTTATAACTTTTTATGCATAGTATTTTAATGGATCTTTTGAGTTATCCGCACTTAAGTTTAATCTCATAAATTTTTTTACTGTAGCGAAAAACTAGATTAAACGCACCGTTCATTGATAGACTTGGATTGGAAATATTGTTAAAAGGAGGAGTTTTGGTATGCCCTTAAGACCGTTACATATGAAAAGTAAATAAGATGTTAATTACCAAAAAATTCTCTCAGTTTTATAAATTGTTTTTTTTTTCAGAATATTATGAAGAACAAATAATAGAAATATAGTTAAAATTATATTCATTGTATGGAAAAAGAAAAATGGATTTTGATCCATGAACAGCTGTTAAAATTGCTGAAACTGGATACACGCAAAGAAGAATGGTAAGAGTTTAGAAGATCTCAGTTTACATTATGATATGACAGTTGAAAATTCTTTTGTTGATATTGTTTAAATTCTTTATCGTGTAGATTCCATGGATCCAACGTATATGGAAGGCAAAGACTGTCTTATTGATTATAAAAGAGTTCTTGATGAGATATTAAATCTACATCAACGTACAAAATTGAAAATCCATTAGACAGCCCTAGTATTATTAAAGTAACCCCTGAACTTTTGATGTCAGAGAAATATTCTTTTGTAAGTTAAGAATTTAAACAAGAATCAGCTCAATTTTTGAAAACAGTTGCAATTATAATTGCTAGGATTAGACAACATATTAAACCAGACGTCCCAGTTTACAGGTATATTATACGTTTAACTGTGTCACAACTTCTTGAATTTATTCATACAAGCAAGAAAAAATATATGAAAGCAAAAATTGAACCAGTCACTGCAGTTGGTACTTTAGCTGCACAAAGTATTAGAGGACCTGGTACTTGAATAACCTTGAAAACTTTTCATTTTGCTCGTGTAGCACCTATGAACATTACTTAAGATGTACCATGTATTAATGAAATTATTAATGCTAATCTAAAAATCAGTATTCTAATTATAACAGATTATTTAATGTAATTCCTTGTAACAAAAGCCTCTATCATTTCTCTTAAGCGTATGTTCCAAAATGATATCATCATTTTCCATTTTACTGATACTTTTTATAGAAAGTTAAGGCAAGGAAAATAAAGATTATTAATTATTCTTTTTTATTGATGAATCAATTCTTTGAAATAAGTAAATTCTTATTGAAAAATAATTATTTAATTTTGGGATAGCTCTTATTTTTCTTTGAAATTAATTGTAATTATAATAATAACGAGTGTTGTTTAATTAATAATTGGGCTTATAATTGATAAATGGCATTTTACTAAATGATTTTTAAACTTATTTTAATAGTTTTTGAGTATTAAAACCAGATGATCATGTTTAGTATGTGACAGGCTATTTTCAATAAGAAAAATAAATTTTACATGAAAATGTATATTTAAAACTGTGATAACTCGTTATTGGTGACTTTTGCTTACACGAACCAAAATTTATTTTAAAGTTAATAAAAAATAGAAAAAAATAAGCCTTCGGAAGCCAATTTTGGCAGTGGCAAACATTAAATAATTTCATTAACCATGTTTTACATATAAGAGCCAATCAGAAAACTGCGAGATTCAGGTCTGTAAAAAATCCTGCTAACTCTCTTCTTCATTTACAACAAGAAGTGTTATCATGCATTTTTCTCTAAAACATCAGGATTTTCAGAAAAAAAATGATAAAGTTGGGACTTTTCCAAAAATTTTGAAATATTTTCAAATTTTAAGGTCCTGTAACTCTTGATCCTTTCAATCTAGATCCTTGAAAATTTTTTTACATATTTTGGGTAACAAAATATATATATATATATATATAAAAGTAAGTAAAACCGGTCTTTTGAATGCGCGCTACAGTTTGCTGCTATGGACTCGTGTATATTTTGTGTGCGGGATCGGTCTTTTAAATGCCGCATTCAAAAGACAAATTTCTATAATACATACGGTAATGGAAGGGAGGGGGTAACAATGTGAGACTGCCACACACCTTGACGTGCGCCGGATACGACCCGAAGTCAGTACTGACGAGCGCGGGGTATCGCACATTCAAAAGACCGGTTTTATATACATGTATATATATATATATATATGTTGAATTGAACTTATCTTTATTTTTCTTTCTTAAGAGCAGGTCGTATATCTAAATAGTTTGTCTATCTCTTGATTTATAGAGTCGGCATCATCAAAATTTAAGGTACCAAATAAAAATTTACTCGCTGTTTCTACAAAGTTGAATAATCCTCTCTTCTTTCTGTTGCCTTCTAAGTGTAAAAATAAAGATTATCTTGCGAATAGTTCATTTAATCGTTTTTCTTGATGCATTATGAAATCTTTTGCAGTACAGTGAACATTATTAGATACTTCTTTGATTTTTGTTAATCGATTTTGCATGTCTATTTTATCTTGTATAAGGGCTGTAAGATTTATATAATTAACAATAGTCCAAGTATCTTTAAACACATAAGCAGTTCCGTAATTTTTCTGTAGTATTGGTATATTAGCTGGTGTAATTTCTATATCTGCTTTGCAGTGATGAAGCATGTCAATTAGAATGACTGTTAATATTATCATTATCGCCTTCATCTGTAACAAAGAAGGGATTCGAGATAAGCGTGATCTCATTAAAATGTCGTCTGAGAATTTTTGTTTCAAATAAAAACTGAACTGTATGACTTTAATTATTGACTGTGAGAATTGTTGTTGGCCCTATAAATCCACGTGATGTTCTAAAATTTACCCTATCCCCTGGTTGTGGGTTGATTCTTGAAGTTTGTCTATTATCTACTGTGTTTTTATTAATTTCCTTTTGTCTTTGTATATTTCTCTTGCTTCTTTTGCTTTCTTTGTATTTTCTTCCAATCGCTTACTTAATGAATTTAACTTGTCAGAGTTAAAATCTTCTTTAGGTAGGATTTGTCCAAAGAATAATTCATAAGGTATATATTTTGTTGTAGGATGTATTGTTCTATTATAAGCAGTAATAATTGGGTAAAAGCTTTTATTGTTTGAAACTGCTCCAATTCTTCTTTTCTTCAAAGTTCCCACAAGTCTTTCTACTATACCATTCAATTGCGGATGTAATAGAGTTGTTGGTATATATTCTATTTTATGTTTTTCTAATAAATTTTGAAACGCCCTTGATGTAAACGTAGCTGCATTGTCACTGATTATTTTCTTTGGTGTTCCCCATTCACTAATTGAATCTTCCATAGATTGCGTAGTTTGATCTAGATTTTTCAATTGATAAACTTTAGCATATCTTGAAAGCGCTTCTATAATAAAAAGTACTTTTATTCCTTTTTCTTCGGCATGATCTATGTACCATAATTCGTTGATTTCTTTTGGCGCATTAATAATAGTACCTGGAGCTTTGTATCTACTATTAAAATTTCTGCACAGTATTCGCAAGTAACGATCCAATTTTTAACTTCTACTACTTTTGTTTCCCAACAATATTTACGAAGTTTAGACATAGTTTTATCATAAGCCCAATGAGCTTCACTATGGGCTCTTGCTATTAATGTTTTTCTAGTCTTTTCACAATCCACATGAGTCTGTGCTAGACTATTAATTCGTATTCTTCTTAAAAAACAAGCGAGTTTTGATGATAAATCTTGAGCCGAAGCGTCGTCAAAATTTCTTAATTCTATAATTTCTCCTTTATAATTAGGGTAATGACTACGTAAATAATTTATTGGTGATCGTATTAATTCTTCATTTGAAGTTAGTATGATGTCTCCTTTACATGCTTGTTTTATTTCTATCTTTCCATATTTAGGTTCCTTTTCTGTCCAAAAATATACAAGTGTAATTTCCTTTATACCGCTTTTAGCTGTTATGGCCTTTAAATGATCTGTAGCATCGAAGAATTTTTTTCTGTTAAAACCTCTGAGCTCCAAATTTGTCCCTCTGTATACTTAGACAATATTTCTTTTAAAACTTGTTTTATGCCCCGATTATCAGTATTGTTGTATATTATGTCACCTTCTATAGCATTAACGTACTTTATTCGTGGGTTTTCTCTTTTTGCTACAAATGCTCGGCTAAGAGCATCGGCATTAGTATTTAATTTACCCTTTTTATATTCTACTGTAGGTTAAAAATCTGTAATTTTTAATAAAAGTTTTAAAATTCTAGATCCGATTTCTGGTGATTTTGATTTGATGAGACCTGCTAATGGTGCATGATCTGTTATTAAAATGAAAGATTTCCCATATAGAAAATGTCTAAAATGTCGCATTGCCCATACTGCTGCTAATAATTCCTTTTCGGTGGTCGAATAATTCTTTTCAGCTTGATTGAGTGTTCTTGAAGCATAGGCGCAAGGTAAATCTTTTCCTTTCTTGTAATCACCTTGACTAAGAATTGCACCAAGTCCTTCATTACTCGCATCTGTTGTCAGTATGAACATCTCTTCTAAATTGGGGTATTTTAATATCGGCGATGATGTTAATTTTTGCTTTAATTCAAAAGCATTTTTGCATTTATCGTCGAAATTAAACGTGACATTTTTACTCATTAGTTTATTAAGAGGAGCCGTGATTTTACCGTAATTTTTGATAAATTTCCTATAGTATCCACATAATCCTAGAAATTGTCTGATTTCCTTTTGATCGGAAGGTTGTTTATAATTTCTTATACATTCTAATTTGTTTGGATTAGGATATACTCCTTTTTCTGTGATGAGATGTCCTAAATATCCTAATTCTGGTTTTACATATTCACATTTATCAGGCTGCAACTTCAAGCCTGCAGTTCTAAGACGATCAAATAATATCTGTAAGTTCTTTAGGTGTTCTTTAAAGGTTTTTGAGTATACTATAATGTCATCTAGGTATACGAAACATATAGTGAACGGTTCGCCTAAAGGAAGTTTAAATGAAAATGTTTTGTTGACTCAAAATTCATTTTGATTATGATTTTTAGATATCTTAAACATATTTTGACATACTTTTTAAAATCAATTTAAGTGGCCGATTCATAAAAAGTTAAGTTTAAATGAACAAATATTGTTTTATTAGGCAACATTATTATAAATATATAAATAGAAATAACAAATAAATAAATAACTATCCCTCATTTATTTTATATCACCTGTATGTTAAAAACATTTATTTACGGTATTAATATGCATTAAATCTATAATTATAAAACGACTGATATATATAATTACTTAAGAAATGAGAAATAATATATACAAAGCTAGAAAATTTTTTCCATAACTACAATCTCGAAGTTCGTTATATTCTCACCTAATTCATTGTATACAAATAAAGTAAACATTGAAAAGGTTACAGCTAACAGTACTCGATACTATTTATTATTTATAATATAAAGATCATATGTAAATACAATTTGTGGAATTTAAAGTGATATATAATCTTAAAGAAAATTTGGTATAGCATTTGACTTCGCGCAGCAACGTTCGTTCAATTTATTTAATTTCATTGCAAAGTAATTCGGCCAGAATTCACGAACAAAATCGGCATAATATGTGTTTGATGTGTAAAAGGAAGCCGAAAAAAGCATTATAAAACTACAGGTAAAATAGGAACTCAAATCAAATTGTTATTTCCTGATTTTAATGAGATGGATTCGCGTTTACCTGCTGTAGTTTGTGGTGCTTGTAGGCTTAAAATTACAAGAGCCAATAGGAATACAAGTTTAAAAAGTTCACTTCAGATGCCAGACTACTCAAAATATCATTTAAAAATGAAAACGCGCAGTACGTCAAAGTCAGAAAAAGAGTGTGGCTGTACTTTATGTAATGAAATTAGATCCAGACAAAGAAATTTTGAAATTGTTAATACTAAAAAAAAGGAATCTCGCAAACCACTGAAGAAGACTAGTAGGCGATGTTCGAATTGTTTAACTTTAATAGATAAAGGTATAAATCATAAATGTACTTCAACAACATTCCTAAAAAATGTTCAAGAAGGCATCAAAACTCCAAAGCAAAGTGAACATTTGATTTTTAAATTATTAGTCAAAAGGAAAGTTGAAAATAAATTAAATGACAAAGCAGAAAGGACGAATGTTGCACTATCTCTATTGCAACAGCGTGGTAAACCATTAAATATTATCGTAAATGCAAAAAAAAAAAAACAAATACACTAAATATCGTCTAATGATTTATGTGATTTGCAGAATGATTCAAATTTATCTGATCGTCAGATACGTGATTTTTCTAAATTTATATGAAAAAAAACATGTTCACGAAATATTATTGAGCCTTATACTCGAGAAAAAAATTTTCAAAAGTCTCATAGTTTGGATGAATTTTTTGAAGTGCATTCATTGGATTTCGAAATTGTAAAAAATGAGGTTGTTACGAAAATTCCAAGCTCTGCTGTTATTTGCACCGATTTGATTTTGTTCATACAACATATTATTCATAATAGAAATATTTTTTATTTTCACTTGAATTTTGATATTGATGGTGGCGGAGGGTCTTTAAAATTCACCTTATCTATTCAATCTAAAAATAAAGATAATAACATTGAAAAAAATACTTCAAAGAATTCTAAAAAATGGAAGGACACTGGAGTAAAGAAGATATTTATTATTGCTCTTGCTCTAGATACACAAGAAAATTATAACAATGTAAAACTTTTGTGGTCAAAACTAAAAATTAATGATTGTTTGATTGAATATCCAGGAACAATTACAATTGACTTGAAACTTTCAAACATAATTATGAGTTTAACGAATAGCGCAAGTTATTGTCCATATATTTGGTGTGATGTCACGAAAACTAATTTAGGTTTGTGTGGTACTTTGAGGACAACAACGAGCTGTATGTCTAATTATAATAACTGGTGTGATCATGAAAAGGTAAAAAAAAAAGTTAAAGATTTCAAAAATTGTATCAATCCACCTTTGTTTTATTCAGATGATGATAAACTAGTTTTAGATGTAATTCTTCCTCCAGAATTACATCTTCTATTAGGCTGTGTTAACACACTTTATAGTAATATGTTTAAGTTATATCCCGATATTGCTACAAAATGGGCGCATCAAAGTAACGTAGAAAGAAGTTACAGTAATATTGGTAACTTTTCGTTTGCAGGAAATGCATGTAACGTATTACTGAATAATGTTGATAAACTTCAACAGATATGTGAAGATAACATTGGAGGTCTAGCAGGTTCCATGGCATATGTAGATACTTTTAGAAAATTTAAAATAGTCGTTGACGACTGCTTTTTTCTAAATTTGAAGCTAGATTTTGAACAAAATATTAAAGAATTCAAAAAAAGTTACGAAGTCTTAGGAAGCTCAATAACACCAAAAGTGCATACAATTTTTAATCACGTAGCATAATTTTGTTTAAAACACCAGATGGGCTTAGGATTTTTCGGAGAGCAAGCTACAGAATCAGTGCATTATGATTTTAATAAAAAGTGGATGGATTATAAAGTATCAAAACAGAATGAAAATTATACTACAAAATTACTTTGAGCTTTACGTAGCTACAATAGTGCACATATATAGATTTGTATAGACTTATTTTAAGTTGAATAATTAATGTATATGAAAATGAAATTGAACATTTTTATGTTTGTTTGTTAAAAAATGTATTTTTTTGTTTACTGTTGACGTGTTATTGTTCATTAAACTCTTATTTATGTACGCGATCGGTATTTTTTCATTTGCTATTATATTTAAATATTAAATGTTGGTATCCAATAAAATGATATATTTTCATTTAAACCCAAGTTTCTATAAATCTGCCACGTAAAGTAATTTTAAAAAGTATGTTAAAATATGTTTAAGATGTATAAAGATCATAATCAAAATGAATTTTGAGGCAACAACACATTTTTATTTAAACTTCCTTCAGGTGAACCGTGAACTTGTAGTATGTCTTATTTATTTGAATTTTTAAATTATTCCAATCATTAGTTTTCAAGATATTTAAATTTCTGATTCCAAATGGAAAAATTTTAGTAAATAATATTGGAACCCAAACTTCTCAATAACTAATGAATAGATTTATGTAAAAATTTAACTGAATAATCTTCGTGATACATACTGTATGTTAATGCATCTATTTATTCAAAATTTTAAAATACAATGGAAATATAATCAATATTTATGGGTGGAAGTGTGCTGTCCATTTTACATCTCCTTCTCCTTAAATAATTTATATTTATAAAATTCACATAATATCATATAAAAACTATTAAAATGAGAATCATATATTCAATATAATTGTCAACTATGAATAAAAAGTTTAAAAATTAAGTGATAACTTATAAATAGTTATATTATTTTATTGAATACATTTCCAACCTAAATAATTAACTTCATGTTAAAACTAAATTTAATTAGCATTTACCCTCTCCCACAAAATTTAGAGTGGGAATAAAAAATATTTTAATCGATATTTCAAAATTATTAATTTAAAATTTTGTAATATAATCCTTTTTAATTATAGAAATAATAGAAACTTGAATTATAAAATATGAATTTAAAAGATTTTTAATTTCCAATTATTATAAATTTTTATATTGAATCAGAAAATATAAAATTTACATATAAATTATTGTGTGTACGAAGGATGAGGAGTTAGTAACAGACAAGGTGATTGAAATACTCATGTTTTAAAGTTTAACAACACATTTATTATTAATAATAAAACATTACAACGTAGCATTCATACAATCAACTAGTGTGTACATATGATAAATAATAAATTCGTGTATGATTATAAGCACATCTTCTTTTCCTAAAACTAGATTATTCTTTTTTAATAATTCGATGAGATCATTTACAAAATTATCATTAAAACTAGACATTGTGCTTTTTATATCGCTAAAAGTATAGTATACATATTGAGATTCCTGACTGTTTTCTAACACATTTTATATATTTATAACCATTTCTCGTAATATATAATCTACAGATTCTACAACAGTATTTAAGAAGGGGCCGAACTATCTGTCTCTGTCTAATAGCGTTTTTCATTATTTATATAAACACTATCCTTTATAACAAGAAAAAAATAGCAGCCCCCGCTAGATATTAGTATAATTAGTAAATTTTGTAATAATAAACAAATTTTTTTACTGCGTAGTTTTTGAATAATTAGAGACCTACCAAAAAAAGATAGGTTATATTCTAGATTGCTCGTAGGTCTCTAATTAGTCAAAAACTATGCGGTAAAAAATTTGATTTTTATTACGAAATTTACTTATTATACTAATATCTAGCGGGGGTTGCTATTTTTTTCTTGTTATACCGGATAGTGTTTATATAAATGATGAAAAACGCTATTAGACTAATTGTATAATCTATACATTTTGATAAATCTTTTAAACGTTCAAACGTGACACGTTTAAATACTAGTGACCGATTAAATCGATCATATTTTTTCGGCGGTCCACCACACTCCTCTCCTTCTGATTGTGCGTCATTGGGTACCAATTCAAAAGCTCTCTCGTGAAAACTAATCATAAAACGGATAGTGTATCCAGGAATAGAAAGCCGCTGATCCAGCATAGATTCCTCGTTATAGCAAGTGAAAAAATCTTCAATTTTATCAAATTCCTGCTTCAACGCCGCCTAACAGTCCAGTGACAGAGGTAAACCTTGAAAATTGGCTCCACAGAAGCGTACTACGGGTGTAAACTCCTTTTTGCCTTCGTTGCCTATATTCTCCAGGCCTACCTGGATAATTTTTCCAAAAGAGCTGTTCAGCCCGTAGACCATTGGCAGAACCTGCTGCCAATAGTTTTTCTTGCTGTTTTGTTTTATTAAATATGCCAAGCCATTACCAAATGTCTGCTCCAGGCTTCTCTTTTGACCAACCATCTTGCTTGAGCTTTGTTATTACTGCTGCTTTCACCGTCATCAAACTGTGGCTAGACTAAGTAGGTGCCGCTTCTTTTATACTATGAAAATTGGTGGGGGCGCCGCAAAAAGCTATTGTGCGACCAATCAGAGACAACCGAAAATCATATTACTCGTACGAGATTTTTCCCACAAAATTCTTGACTGTAGTATCATTTTTTTGAAAGTTCTGTAAGAAATTTTCCAAGAATTTCTTGAAACCCAATCCGCTAGACATATAATACGGAAACATGATACAATAATGACCACAAACGTTGAAATATTCGCTTTGTAAGCGTTTATTATTCCATCTAGATTTTTTACAATTTTGCTGAATACGTCGTAAATGTTGTTGAATTTGTGGTGGTTTACCAAGACTATCAAAGTACACACCTGTGCCATACTTATCAACGTATATGGCAACCCAGTGCGCATCACGCTAGTTATAATTTTGCGTATTAAGCACAAACGCACAAGGTTTCACCCACATCAGAGGAATCCGATCCGCTGGATAAACGCCTACTGCGTGAAACTTGATCCTCATCAGATATTGAACAATCTCATTTGAATTTATTGCGGAGAATTTCTAAAAATTCTTCTGAAAGCAGCGATTTTACGCTGGGGTTAAGTTTCAGTAGCCAATGTTTCAGATTAGCAATGTTATTTAGTGTACACACGTAATTTGAATAAGGTGATTTTAAGTAATGATGCATGCACTGTACACTGCTGAAATTTAAATTTCTAAAAGCTGGACAATCTTGTTCTCTTTCTAAATTTTCAATCTTACAGGTGGTGAGCTTGGAAAGTAGTTCAAGCTTTTCTTGACTTTGCACGAAAATTTTACGACAGTTCATGCAAATATCTTCCAAATTTTTGTATAATCTTTTTATCGATATATCACCTTCGTACCACTCCAGACCATGATGATTCAGTGTCACCCAATTGTTCTGTCTCAAAGCATTTTGAGGTAAGCGTCTTAAATTAAAAGGAGGCGCCACAATCCAATAAGCGATAAAGTTTTTATGAATAGCAAGTACAGCCACCTCCTTTGGAATCAAACGATTTTTGTTGTCCTTTAAAAACTGCGCATCAATTACCACGTCCATACTGTTTGCAATGAAAGTTGCTCGCCGACTGAAATAATAAAGCTGGCTTTGCTTCACTTAAATAGTGAGAAATGTACCCCCCCCCCCACCACCACTACTTAACCGCTATAATCCACGACAACCTGTCTCGAAGAGTCAATTTCGAGCAAATTGTCGTATTCAGCATAAATTATATAATTTACAGCGTCCTCTAGTGGGTCGTCGAATCTAACATCAATTCGTACATTACCATTTTTTATCAAATTCCAATGACTACCATCACTTGCCGATAAATCAGGTGTCAAATCGAGTTGCCTGAATTCATAAAGTGAATACCTGTGCCGGAAAAAAGTGTATGATAAGCATCAAAGTACATTTTGCTTTTTTTGAAATCTGGCTGTAAGGGCTTCGATGGCACTTGCATTCCATCAACGTACAGACACAAAAAATTTATATTAAAATTCTTGAAATTGAATGGGTTAAGACTTTTATCTCCGTTGTAAGCTTTATTTTCAACAAAACCGAGTATAATTCTTTTCGGCAGTTGACCTAATATGACATTGTCGATTGTTTCCCCATGCACACTATTATGTAACGTAACAGCCTTAACTTCTACACGTGTCAGTGGGTATTTTGCAGTAGTTTGTGACAATAGTTTTTCGTGTGCTAGCACAAGTGAAGGATTTAATCTTACCCGACGCACAAAAAGCGTAGCCTCGGTAATATTTACCGTGAAAGCTCCAGCGGGATCCATGAGACAGAATCCATCACGAGAACGCACAAGCCTTACTCTAACTTCAACACAACCCAGTAATAATTTGTCTTGATTAAAAACATCACAATGTAAATAGCCGAGTAAATCAATCTTACTGCCAATCATGAGTGCCTTACGTTTATTGAGACTTACACCACCTGCGGTATCGTCCATTTACCCTGCTGTATCATCGTACCACAAACCACTCGTTAAATAAGACTTTTTAGCTGTTGGACCATAATTTAGTAATGTTTCAATGTAAGCTCTGTATGCATAAGGATTGTTTGGCGGTGAAACAGGTTTCTGATTGAATAGCACGTCAACTTGATTAAACAACGAATGCAAAAGATTATTTATTGGTCCAACGTTCGGATCCTTAGGTGGTTCAGCACTAGTGCATGTTACATTTACACTCACACTTAACATTTTGTGAGCCAAGTCTAGATATTCAGTGTTGCCAGGGATTGTAAATTCAATTGGTGATTGGTCGTTGAGTGAAGATATCGGTTTGTAATGTACCCAGTAAATGCCTTCAATTGCGGTCTGTGTCGAGGGTAATTCAAAGAGTGATAATTCCGACTTGATTGACTGACAAGATTCTGTATGCAACAACGTCATCTTGAAATTTTAATTTTCGAAAATATCTCTAGCTACACGTGCTTTCTTATTCTGCTTCTTCTTCTTCTTTTTCGCAACCTTACCACTTTTCGAGCGTTTAGCCGCTGAGGTATTTGTAGTACCAGCTGCACTCGACGACTGAACTGACGATGTCCTGTTCTTCTTTTTATATTCAGATTCTTCCCCCTCTTTTGCACTCGACTCACCCAAGAGCAATTTGTCTAGAACAACGTCAGCTTTTCTTTTGAGATTTTTACCACTCTCGTGAATGCCCTCTTTGGCCGCCTCTTTGACAGGTCTGCCACCTAGAGTGACATCATCTAGGATATTTTCACCCGCTCGGAGAGCCTCTTTACCGACCACTTTTATAGCTGCTCGGAAGAGACCTTTCAAAAAACTATCTACTCCTGCACCCGACTGGTAATTAACCAAAACAAGATTTACCAGCTCTAACGCACTTACCCCCACCACCAACCATTTGGTTATTAAAGAAATCTTCAAACTCAGACATTTTATCGGATGCGCTTGAAGTGAAGCGTTATAGTCAACGTACCGCAGTCGAATGAAATGGGGAATCCGCGTTCGTCTCTTATATCTATTTCGATCGACTGAAACGCTGAAGACAGCAGTGGTAGGTACATGGGTGATGAAAAGTTTTCAATTTCAACACCTCCGTAAACGTAATTGCGCAAATGAAGCGAGACTATACGTAGTAAGCTCGTGCGCATGTCACCTGTTACGTAAGGCTGGCAAATGTTGCTGTGAACCATCAGCACGGTTGGCAACCCGTTTACAAGATTTGCTGGACGATTACCGGTAATGAAGTGTTCTTTATTACCTTTGCAAGAGAAAATTGGTACATTTTCCAGACCTAAAATTCTAAGTAATTTTTCCGATAGTGTAAACGTGTGCTTATAAGTTGTACAATCTTCTTCACATCGACATCTAACCCGTACATAGCCACCAGCTTGGATTTCAAAATATAAATGATTTTTCACACTCTCGAGATTATTTATTTCTTCTAAGAGACTTTCAATATCACGATAAACACCAGGTTTGACTCTGGCAAACACCTCGGCCACCTATTGAGTCTCTTCTGTTTTTCGCAAAACATTCGCCATTTCACGTTTGGCTGTTTTAACAGAAATGACTCCCTCCCGCTCAACTATTGATATATGCTAAAATGTGAGAGGTATTTAAATTTCCGTGAGTCCTACACACCAGTCGCCATGAAGATAAAAATTTTGTGATAATTGTGTTGTGAAATGTGTCGCTACATTGTGTGGAAAGACAAACTTGCTGCTGTTGTTCGGTAAAACCATGTAAAATTCATCGTTCATTGTAAAATTTTCAAATCTTCAGCCGCTATCCAAAAATTAAATTTTTCTGAATACCCCCCGCAATTGACCAAATATTGTTTTTTCGACCCCCTACCTTTACTCTTCAAAACCTCGTCAACCTCAAACGCTTCGCTATCTAAATCCTTGCGCACTCTGCTCAACTGTTCTTCGTAAAAATATCCGTTAATTTTTTCTCCACCAAGATCTGCCAAAGTATAAACGGGTGGTTGTTGTCTTGTGTCGACTCTTATAATTTTAAACAGCTCCAGAGTCCAGCCACCCTCGTATGCTTTCCTGAAGGCTGTCTTGGCACGACTGACACGAACCACATCACCAACGCTGTATTTAGCTACTCTAAACGGCTTTTTTTCGCTGTAACGCAACGTCAAATTTCGACGTACCACGTGAGAATTATATAAGTTGACCTTGGAAGGGGGCATTTTTATGGCACTGTGCCACGACTCGTTGTAACACGTCACAATTTCATGCAAAACATCTATATAACGTCTTGAGCGCGAGTGAGTAAAGTATCGCCAGATTCGACCTTTGAGAGTTCGAATAAAGCGTTCGGCAATGGCTGCCTTTATATCAAGGTCTCTGAGGACTCGGTAGGTAATATGTTTCTTTTTTAGCACCTCTTGCACCTCTCGACCGATAAATTACTTACCTTTATTAGTCAGTAGGTAAATAGGATGTCTATCATTACATCGTGATAAAATTTTGTCCAATGCTACAGCAACGCTTCGGCTCGTTTTGTCGAGAAGAGGCTCTGCCCAGGCAAACTTTGAAAGTGCATCAATGACAATGAGAATATAGCTGTACCCATCATTGTAGGTTTTAAGTGATCTAAAATCTGCCAAGTCAGCTTCCCACACCTCAAAGGGGCTGAAAACGTTTTAATGTCGACGGGGAAAACGATGTCTCACGAGTTTGTGTAAGGTATGTGCATCCTGACTCTCCAGCCACTTGGCGATGATATTGTTATCAAATTTTTTGGGTTTCGCGCGTTTCAATAGATGAGCACCAGCGTACGTTGATATGCAGAAAGATTATAGTAATAATGCTCAAGACCGTCCAGCTTTGACGTCTCCTTCTTCCTTTTCTCCTTTTTCCTTTTCTCCTTCTTTCTCATTGCTCCTCTTCCTCTTGTAAATTAGCTCTCTCTCTTTTTTTTGCTGTCTTTTAAATGTATTCTTAATGCGTTTCAAAAATTTATCAAACGCAATTTTGCTGATCATGCACAAAACAGTAATACCAGCTGCAGTCTTTTCATTACCATCCGCAGTATTCGAGAGCATGCGTGAAAATGCTTGTTCAGCCAGCAGTCTGTCGGCTTTTATATGATTCGTTGTTTTTTTATTTGAATATGAAATATCGTGCTCTAGACAGGCATTGTCAAGAGGGTTTTTTCCTCTCCGACCACGTCTGAGACGCTCTTCGAGATGTGTGCCAGGGTCGAGAAACTGGTAGCCTGGCAGATGCATTTCAAAGGGTACAACTGAAATCAATTGGTCTATAAAAGAACCAGTTTTCTCCCCCTCCTTCTCCTCCTCCTCCACCCCCTCCATCACTTCCTTCCATGCTTTCACATACGGTTCCATTTTAGCTGTTCGAGACGACTCTTTTTTGCAGGGGTTGATGGCGTAGCTGCCAACTCGCTACCAACTTTTTTACGCTTTTTCGCACTCTCAACTTCTTTCTCCTTTACGCTCGTCTGACTAGTAGCTGTTGAAGTATAATAACCTTCGTTTACTGACGACGATGACGGCGATGAGTCAGTGCTATGAGATGCAATCTTATGCCACGGTTGATCGTTACCAATGAATTCTCGAGGTATACTAACTTGTCGCAAGACGCGTGCAAACTGTTTGTATCCGCGTGGTGGTGGTCTTTTTCTACTTCTCATAGCCTTGTTCACCAAATCACAATATTAGTACCCACGACAACAGCGCCATCTAGTTTGATTATACCACGACTATCCCATTTAATATTAACAGCTTGTCGCAAGTATCTAATGAGATATCTAGCATTGCTTCGAAATTTCTGCGGTACCGACTCGATAATCTGTTTATCGTCGATTTCGTCATTATTGCCTCTATCCATTGTCGTTCCCGTTTCTAATAATGTTGTCTCGTGTGGACGTATTATACCCCCACTCTCATCCTTCTCCTCCTCTCTTAGATGCAAGTAACGCTGCAAGATTTGCTGATATTGCAAAGATTTTTGGCGCTCATCATCCGCAGAATGTAAAATTTTACTCATTTCCTCGTCGAGGCGTGTCGTGGCTGTAACAGGTGTCTGGACACTGGATGCTGGTGTTGTATGATTGGTAATTGCAACGTCATGCTGTTGCTGATGCTGTTGCTTCAAGGACTCTCGAGGTACTAAAATCATATTTCTTGCGTACTCGATGCCGATAAAACAGGTTTTACAATGAGCCGCAGTAAATATGCTGATTTTATCATTAATTTCCTTTTTACCTCCAAACTATCCAGTTTAGCGAGTTTCCGCAACAGAGGTGCGAATTTTCGCAATTGTCTCTTATAATACTTGCTGAGTGGAATATTTTCACGTAAAATGTTCAAAGCACACTCACAAATGTACGTTATAAGTTTAGAATTTGCTTTGCGTACTATAGCCTTAACTTTATAGAGTTCGCTTTTACACAAGAAATGTAGCTGAGTCTAGTACTTTTCTGGAATCGGTCTGCTGCTACGACTACGTCTTACCGGCTCAATTAGAATCGCACGACTATTACATTATTTAAGCGAGCACAAGCTTTTATAGGTGTGCAATGAGGCACATAAACGTACTGATGTTTGTTAAACGGAAATATACAAGTACGAAATCTCACATTTTCAGGCTCACCCTGCTTCAGATCTATGAACAAATAGCCGTGTGGCTCTGCTGTGACATCGAGATATGCCTCTTGCAAAAAACGAGGCTTCTCGGAACAAACTTGACGCGCCAGATGATTTATTTGCGCTCGATCGCGCGGATTATTAAATACCACGATGTAATTAGAGTTTAGAGAGATTTCTCGCTGACCTTGATGAAAGAGATTGAGCGAGATAAAGATGACGCTCAAGTTATTGTGATGACTGCCTTTGGTAAAGAGATTGACTACAGCTCTGCTGGACGAGTCTCTCATCAGATCGTCGAGAATCAATAGTTTTCGTCGTGGATCATCGGCATAATCTCCGCTCTTTGGTAAACCCTCGTGAAATTCGATTCCCTCACCCAACTCCTTGTAAATTGCCTGCCACTCGGTATAATACAAGAGTATACGCTCGAATTTTGTATTACTCATGCGATCAATGTGATGCGAAAAATTCTTCACAAATACTGTTTTACCACATGAGCTGGGTCCACAAATCATCAAAGTCCACGGATGCACCCACCTGCAAATGTCCATATTACCGCCGCTGCTAAACCCCTACTACTAACCTTATCACATCCTCTAACCACTCTACATATACGATCATTAGTAGTGATGAGTAAGAGTGGGAGGGCGGCGGCGCGCGCGTGTGCGAGCAGTATCGTGCTGGCGCTAGCCAATCGTTTAGCTGATTAGCCATATAGCTGGCTGACGCCAGCATTATTCCGCTCTTTAGCTATATGGCTTGAAAAGCTTAACAAGTATTAACCTGTTATTTACTTAAAAGCGCTCGTCACCATCACTACTTGTACCTCCCACCACCACGACCACCACCACACTCTGCTCGTCACCCCCACATTTCGAGTATAAAAGTAAAAGCAGCAGCATTTATAGGTTAGTGCTGTACAAGTTTTGGTATCGTGAAGATAAATAAGTTATAGTCAACAAATTTGAGCAAAGGTAATCAAATTTTAACAAAAAATTCATTAAAGACTCAAATTCTTAAATTTTGATAACGATACTGACTCTATTGTGTATGTAAGTCGCGTGGGTAAGTACGATGCGAAAACAGGGCCGTTCTTGGGTGACTTGACCGACGAATTGGCCTGTTATGGTCTTGGCACAAGCATTACATCATTCGTCTCTGGTGGACCCAAACTTTAGGAATATAAATATTTGACACCAGATGGCGTTGAAGGATGTGTTTGCTAAATCAAGGGTATAAGACTTAATTCGTCGGTGAGTCAGAAAATAAACTTTGATTCCATACGAAATCTTATTACTGGTGAAATACTGCCACTTTTTGCAAACTATGACGCTATTAGACGGACACGGTTTTACGATGTTATAACACGAGCTGAATGTAAAATATGCGAGCCCGTGTACTCAAAGAGACAATTTGTAAATAACGAGATTAGCTATCCATACGGTTATAAATCTAATTAAATAATAAATAAATGTTGATATATTATTACCGAAGTAAAAATATTATGTACATATATATATATAGGTTATAGAATTAAGACAAAAACAATTTTGTAATAAATTTATTGAAATTAAAATCAATATAACAAAATAATAAATTTATTTTCTGTTAATTAAGTAGTCGTCAATTTTTTTCATAATTATAGGTTCCAGAATAATCTTCATTCTTTCCACTCTCATTTTAAATCTCTCTCTGTCACGAGCCGCTTGCTCCCACTCTCCACGTCGTGCTGCACGACTTGCATAATCTCACACGCGTATCACGTGAATATCCAGTTTACCTTCCTTGAAATGCACCATTTTGTTTGATTCATTATTATTATTTTTTCTGCAAGATACGGATAATCACCACACTTCCTCACGACAAGTCTCTATGAAACTTCATATTTAATAAGACCTTCAACATGACTTATGTCATTCGTTTGACCCACCAGAGAGCGACACTCATCCTCGTCCACGTAGAGAATTGGGTGACCAATGGGATATCGACCGTATTCACAGATATATGGATATAATGAACACACGTCCACGTATTTTATTTTCTCACCCTCTTTTGCATCGTAAATTTTGACTGTATTGCCCGTTCGCCCGCCAAAAAATGCTTCTCAAGGATTTAACGGCGCGTGCCATTTTCGTGTCTTATCTTCAATGTACGACCTCATATTCTCGTTTTCCGAGTACTCTCGATCGAAATCACACTCCCACTTTTCGATAAGTTCATAACCATGGGCTCGTATTTTTTCTGATATCCGCGCGGTTCTCTCGAAGCGTTCGTCCATATTTTCACCGTTTACGAGCCTCGAGTCTCGGTTTATTGTGTAACACCAGACACAACCATGCCAATAACACCCGTGAAATTGTAAAACGATTTTCTTTTCATTTTCAAGTACGCAATATCCGTCCACTTGAGGGCCTTCGGGATAGTCCGCAGTACAGAACCCTTTTTAAAAAATGTTTACCACATACTTAGAACTTTGTAAGCGGCTTCATTTTGTCGAGTCTACCAAACTTTTCATCTACGAAAACTCTCGAAATCGCTGTGTTTTTTAATAATTAATTATTAAACATGTCGATTTGACGATGTATTGTTATGCCATGACCACATACTTTTTTTTACATGGAACTAAAAGATATTTTTATAACAAAAATCAAATGATGTATGGCCGACAAAAATAATTCTGCGTTAGATGAGTCTACCATTTGAATTATGTCGATAGGACAGGGTTATGTTATGCGATGACCACATAGCCAATTTTTATAGGATTACTTGATAATTAATTATGAAACCATAAGATCATAATGTCCGACAAATTTTCTGCAGATTTTTTTCAGTCCGACAATCGGAACATGTCATTGTTACGTGGTATGGTTTTGTGATTACCACATGTCCAATCTGGGATTTTTCCTGTTTTAAATAAAATGTAGAGTACACTAGAATATGCGGTCGACAAAATTGCTACCGAAATCTAATGGAAATCACAAGAAAATTAATTGAAAATAAGTAGTAGTACCCTGTAGAACTCAACTGTCTTAGGACAATTATTTTATGTCTAAATTATTCTAAATAAGACATAAATATATTAAATTTGAAAAACTTATTTAACAAAAATTTATAAATAGCAATAAAAATAAATAACTTATGTATGAGAAAAATGAACAAAACTTTTAATTTTATGAATAAATCAAAAATGAATGTTTTTCTTAAAGCAGGTTGTTAATTAATGTTTTATTTAATATCATTAACACTATTAAATTTTATATAATAATATTACTTTTAAATTATTATCATTTCTTATTTCTTTTACTGTAGTCGTTTGCTAAAATTCGTTTACTAAATTGCAGTATGTCTTTTACAATATTATAATTTGAGATTTTCAAGCATTCCCACATTATATTAACAATGTGTCAAAAAAAAACTTAATTTTTTTTATAAATTCCTTTAAAAAATTATGTATTTAAAAGTTCAATTATTAAAAACTTAAATATGAACAATGAATTAATATTTCTAATAATAATAACGATTCTTTAATTGATAAGTAAACACTAAAATCTAAGTTTCATATAAAGAAATATTTTAGTGGTATGTATAGAATTATTTATCAGTCTAATACCCTAGTAGAAATTAAAACGATCTTTTTACCATTTTATGCCTATTGCTTTGAAATGAAGAGTTAAAACTAGGAATTTTTATGGCTATTTCTTTAACCAATAAAAAATGTTTTTCTACCTATGTAATGCTGATAAAATAATAACATTTTATGCTCATTTTCGAGGATTAAAATGTGATCTTAGAAAAATATTCATAATTAGCGATAAAATGTTAAATTGTAAAACATGGAAAAATATCGATTTAATAGACAATTCAAAAAAAAAGTTTGAATAAAAATTGAAAAAAAATGATTTTAAATTAACATGAATTATTTTTAGCACTGCAAATTTACTTTTTTACAAAGAATGAAATTTTAAGAAATTTCATTTTTTATTTTAACCTATTGAGTCCGAGACCCCTTTCCCATTCAAAAAGTAAATATTTTTCCATGTGTTTGACTTATTTTGAGTTCCTCTAGGTGCGCTTCGGAAGTTTAAGAAACCTAAAGCATCCATAAGCCCATTTTCTGTAATGTGTCGTATACGACACATAAGGGATTAACGAGTTATTTTGTTAAGAATTTTACTATCTATCACGAATAATAAATAGTTAATAGCAAATAATTAATTTTATGTCATTGTCTACGCATGTACCGCGTACAACACATACCTACTCTCTAAATGCCCCATTAAGAGGACCAGGTACTATTAAAACTTGAAAAATTTGAATATGAATAATTAAAAATTTATTGCTTTTATCCAAAAGGAAAAATTTTTTTGAAAAAATATTTATTTTTCAGAAGACTTTTTATTACTGAAACTTTTATCTATCTTAAAAATTCAGCTGATGGTCTCCGTTCACATTCTGGTACTAAAAACAGATTGGTCGCAAAGTTTTTTCATGAGTTTTCATCGGATCTTTATGAAATTTAATGGAGATTTTTAAAATTATATTAGAATTGATGAGCAAAGCAAATTATAAATATATATATGCTAATTTGTGTATTAACTTATTATTTATAAAAATAAACAAACAAATTTAAAAAAAAATTTATTTTTTTAGAAAATTTTTTTATTATTTGAATTTTTTAGGAATGTCTCTCGCTCATGTGGATTCTAAGATGATTTTGAAAATCTCCACCAAATTTCATCAAGATCAGATGAAAACTCTTAAAAAAACCTTGCGACCAATCTGTTTTTAGTACCAGAATGTTAATGGGGACCATGAGTTGAATTTTTAAGATAGATGAAAGTTTCAGAAATATAAAGTCTTCTGAAACATAAATATTTTTTCAAAAAATTTATTCCTTTTGATAAAAGCAATAAATTTTTAATAATTCATATTTGCATTTTTCAAGTTTTAATAGTACCTGGTCCCCTTAATCAGATAATTATATTAAAAAATAAGAGGCACGTTTTATTAATAGTATTTTGATCCTTCTATGAAAATCTTTTATTAAGATGACACAAAAATGACGTATAATTTTTGACGTTATGAAAATAACAACCATAGCTGCAAAATGAGATTATTCTAAGAATTTAATTTTTTTTCATTTTCGTACTTATAAAAATATCGGTAAAAATTGGAAAAAAAAATTAATTTCAAAAATTAAAAAATGTGAATGTATTTTTCTATGTCTATACTTGATCATACTAACTAGTTTCATTTGTGCAAAATATAAATTTAAATTTTATTAGATAATTTTGAACTACGTGTTCTTTATATGACACATACATAGGTGACGGGTTAATTATAAATCTTTTTTTGTCGGTCTGACGTAAAGATACAATATTTTGGTCGGTCATTGCCCTTTTAATACATAAAATAATATTATGTGACACGTCATACATTTGTCCGACATATGGTAATCACAAAACCATACCTCGTAACAATGACATGTTCCGATTGTCGGACTGAAAAAAATCTGCAGAAAATTTGTCGGACATGATGATCTTATGGTTTCATGATTAATTATCAAGCAATCCCATAAAAATTGGCTATGTGGTCATCGCATAACATAACCCCGTCCTATTGACATAATTCAAATGGTAGACTCATCTAACGCAGAATTATTTTTGTCGGCCATACATCATTTGATTTTTGTTATAAAAATATCTTTTAGTTCCATGTAAAAAAAGTATGTGGTCATTGCATAACAATACATCGTCGAATCGACATGTTTAATAATTAATTATTAAAAAACGCAGCGGTTTCGAGAGTTTTCGTAGATGAAAAGTTTGGTAGACTTGACGAAATGAAGCCGCTTACAAAGTTTTAAGTATGTGGTAATCATTTTTTAAAAAGGGTTCTGTACTGTGGACTAGGAAACCTTTTTTCTCGTGCACGAACGGTATACTGAATTTGTCGATTCAGCACATTTTCCATCCAGCACAACCATCGCATCGCCTTCATAGACTGTTTATTTGCTTGTTTATAACCACCTTGAGGTACAATACCTATTGTACCTTTTTGTAAAAATTTTTTTCTATACACACGCATGCAAGAAGATGCAATGGTGGCGCACTCTACAAATGGATCTGTATTACCACATTCGATGAAGGTCTTGCGAAAAGCCAGACATGCTAAGCGTAAAATTTTTACATCTTGCTTACAGTATTTTATAATTTCATTTCTAAAATTAAATATATAATTTTCAGCTTTTTTTTCGTTATACCACTGCATAAATTCGCGTCGCTCTTCGATCTTCATCGAATCTGGCGGAAAAGTGCATATCGGTGGCATTTCTCCCACGTAATTCTGATTTTCCGGTGTATTAAAAAGATGAGGAAACGTACCTTTCTCGATATTAACAAGACCGTAAGCTTTTGGTAGTGCAGCTAAACCCATATGTAGATAATTCAAACTATCTATGAATTTAACCGATAAAATTTCCATTATGATTATTTTTGACCCGTTTAAAACTACATTTGGCTTATTTCTGAGATCTTGACGTTCTGTTAAATGTTTAAGAATAAATTGTGCATCAAAACCCTGCGCATTGTGTGCTATACAAACCATTTGTTTGAAATTTTTTCTTAGTGCCAAGGCCATATCGACTAGCTGTTTCACGGGGTCAATTTCAAACACATAGTCGCGCATCCCACATACTTCGCAAGAATTTGATACATTTTCATCGTTCAAACAGTAACTACACACTTGCTGGACAACACATAAATTTGGTACATGCAGCCTTACTTTTTCAGCCTCACAGCCTAAAATGCTCTCTGATTGCTGAGTCTCAAAATCATAAAATAAATAAAGAATTGTTTTTTTATTCATCATGAATCCTTTTTTATCGACAATAGGTTGCATGTAACAAAGATGTTCTATTGGTCTTTTACCATTACATATTTTACAAAATATCGTATTACAATCATGTGGATCTTTATCGTTGATGTGCACTGTTTTGCTACATACACAACAAATTTTTATACTCTCGCATATCGACCGAGAACTATCGAAAGATTTTGAATTTTTATGATTTTCAAAACAAACGGTGCCGTAAAAATCTCTGCTACATTGAAATGGCATCGAAATTTTTTTTAGTTTTCTTAAAAATTATTTGCGTGGTTTAAATTATATTTAATGAAAGAACCTTCGAAAATTTGCTTTTTTCCATGCCATTTATGCAAAAACCATTCATATCATTTTTCGAAAATGTTTGATACTATTAATGAAATTTTCAAGGTGCCGTGCAATATAGCTTTTAAAAAAATGAATTTTGTTTCATAGTTTCAGAAAAGAATAATTTAATCGCAAACAGTTGTGTATTTTTTAATGTAATAGAATAGTCACTGTTTAAAAATTGTTTGAAAAAAGTGATATTTAAAGTTTAAACTTTTAAAGATGTACCAATATATCTATTTAGAATTATTTTCGTTCATTTATTATTTTATTCCATTTTATGAAATTTTAATAAAATAATACTCTTAGTTATAACATTAAATCCATAGAACTTGTAGATATATATATATATATATATCTATATATATATATATATATATATATATATATATATATATATATATATATATATATATATATATACATACGAAAAATTTCACATCAAATAAATAATAAAAATCAATAAGTCTGGGAATATGTTCCATTTGGTTTCCAAAATAAAAATAAAAAATCTTGTGGTTAAAAATTCAAAGTAATGGAATATTTTTATTTACTCAAATTTTTTGGTTAAATTAATGTTTTTATAAATTTTCTATTAAAGAGTATCAAACTATTGTAAAAACTAAATAGAACTATTTTTGTTGAAAATAACATGTATAATGTAATTGAATTTTTAAAAATGCAAAATGTAGACTTTTTAACTTACCTGTTAGGTGAAAAATCACTATTGAATATACACAAAAACTGCCTAAGTTGATTTGGTATTTACTGACTTGACTTAATATTTTTTTATAAAGAACGAATAAATTTCAGCGATAACGAAGAAAATTTCCAATAACACCTGAATTTGCGGAAAAGTATTTAAAACAGTCATTTTTAATCAATCATAAGATTTTCTTTCTTCAAACGCACTTTGTTTTGAAGAAAACGTACAAATACATTTTTATCAGATATCATGTGTAAATATGTAGTGACGATATTACCAATAAATCTTAGTTCTACCAGGTTTTGAGTATTTTTTACTTGGAAATATTTATTAATTATTTATTATGTACCTAAATTAATTAAGAATTTAAAATAGCATAAAAATAATCTGTAAATATCTTCCCTTTTACGGCAAGTGAATACAACTTGCGTATGAAATTTAGAACAATATAATTAAGGTGATCTAATATTTAGTAATAACTTCATAAATGTTATTATCCATGATCACATAAATTGTTTGTTAAAAAAAGTTATTTTCTTTCTCAATTTTTTATTTGTTTTATTTTTAGATTTGTTAATAGATTTATTATTATAGTTTTTTAACTATTTAACTTTAAATATGTCCTAATAAATCTCAAAATAAAAAAAAATAATCAAAAATACTAAAGCATTAATAACTGTACTTATAAATTATAAATTTTTAAAAATAGTTCAAAATTATGAATTCACATAATTACATGAACATTAAAGAAAATATAAAAGGAAGTAAAAATTATCATTTTTTAAATGTTATTTATTAATCAAGCGAGCGTGTTCAAAGCGTTGTCGCAATGCTTGAGATTGGCATTTAAAGCGAGCGACCACGCAATAAATCGCTGTGTTCGGATTCAGCTTTCTGTGCCGTAGACTACAGAGAGCCGTAGCGAGCGACAAAGCAGTTTAGTCACTGGGCTTGGATTCAACTTTCTGTGCCGTAGACTACGGAAAGCCTTAGCGAGCCACGACGCAGCTCAGTCGCAGCGCTCTGCTCCGATCAATGTAATCTTTTATACAGAAAGTTGGAATGATTGGCTGCGATATTGTTACGCACTCTTATATTGCGATTTTCCGTTATTAATAGCTGCGAAAGTTGTCTGAATCCTTCACAACAATCGACATCACAGCGTGTGACATCGGCTTTTTTTTCAGTGTATGATGAATTTAATCTTTTTTAACAGCTCATTCATAGAGCAAGTTTTCAAATTTTTGCGCCATGCGTAATTACAAAATAGTTTTATTTGCGGTTCACGAAGGAGAGCCACATTTAAAATAGCTATTAAGATATTATATAAGTCTTTTTTATTCATTCTCTTTTTTGTTAATCTTATTTCAATGTTTAAACTCAGAATGATATTAGAACCGTAAATCGTTGTCTATTTGTACCAAAAATAAATCATAAATTTTAGGGTGAGCATGCGCGTAAAAATATAATATTTAACTTGTCGAGACCTGTAAAAATAATTTGATATTTAAACCTCCAACGTAGCAAGAAATACATCAGTTTTGTGGGAACCACTGAGTTGTAAGTACGAAATTCAATATTCTTATTAATCTTTAATAATTATTAACAATTTATTAAAAATTTCATATAAGATATTTAGTTAGCATGTACATAATTAAAACTCGGGTTGCCATTATTTCGCTTATAAGAAGGTGGGACTTTTTTCTTTAAGGTGTGTGTTATGCAATTTCATTCGTCTCTAATGTCGCGTTATCAAACTTGGGGTGATCTTATTACAACGAATGACTTGAGTGCATCTCTTAAGAACACCCATTCTACATCGGCCTAATAATGGTTATTATACAGTTAAATCTTTGTACTTTACATACTTTATACATACACTTAATTTGCATTTGCACCTAATTTGCATATGTACTCAAACTATTAATAAATATCGATATTAGGTAATATCCTTAATATATAAATTGTGAATTCTTTTATTACATACACATCTACTGTCAAAATAACGGATGGTATACCTCTTTCTTTCTTATAATAGCCTGATACTTTTTATTATTTTTTATCATAAATTATCGATATTCATTGCGTAATGATTGATAATTTATGAATAATAATTTATAAATAATAAATATCTTTTAATATAAAATATTCAATTTTGATAAATATATATTTACATATCATTTGCATATGTATATATGTACAGCAGTTATATACGCAACTTGGGTGTATTTACAGTGAATGTCAAAAACAACTAATCGGAAGAGGTAGAATAGTTTTTATAATAGCCTGATACATTTTTCTTATTTTCATCATGAATTGTCGATATCTATCGCGTTATGATTGATAATTTATGAATAATAATTTTTAAATAATAAATATTTTTCAATATAATATATTCGATTTTGATAAATATTTATATTTACATATGATTTGCATATCTATGTATATATATATATATATATATATATATATATATATATATATATATATATATATATGGGACGTTTCAGGTCAACTCACCGAACAAAAAAATAAAATTCGTTGTAAATCTGTGAAAATGTTCCATTTCATACCCAAAATATACAAAAAATTTTCAGAGGTATAGATCCAATGGATTAAGAGTAATGAGTAATGAAATATTGTGATTTTTCAAAATTTTTGGTGAATTCATCAAATTAATAATTTTTTACTCAAAAACTAAGGGTCCTAGAGATGTACTTATGAAGACATTTCTTGTTGCAAATTAAGCGTAGAATCAGCACAAATTTTTTTAAATCTCAAGATTGCTATCTTCTGATTGGTCCACTTTGTTATTTCATATAATTTGCAATTACTTGAGTTCGAACAGGTTGATTTCACTCCTGTTGGAGTATGTTATGTCTTCTGATAACATATTGAAGTAAGCTTTTGCTCCACTTGGCTCGAGCCCTAGGAGAGGAGCTATAGAACTTTGAATATTGAAAAATTTTTAATTTTGAATTTAACACATACATCAACATTTTCTTCTTCGATGTTCATAGATAATACAATATACGAATGCATGATTGTCTAAATATTTTAACATTTATCTATTTCTTTATGATGCAAGTGTTTTATTAAAATATTAATTATGCATTACGTACACATCATCAAGATACACTCATAAACAAGAAAATTTTATTCGTTTAACTAATTTGTCATTATAACTATTTTGCATACGTATTAAAAATTATTTAAATATACATATTTAGGAATTAAAATTAATACTATATATCTGGAAATAAAAAGGATAAAGTTAAATAAATTCTATACGGATAAAATTTATTCAATATATAAAATTTATTACAAAATGAAAGAATCTGTTATTTGTGTATTCTGTAACTTTTAACAAGTACTTCTTAATTTATCTCATTTTTCTGAAAATAAATTACTCAAAATTTTTTTTTAAATTGAAATGGTATTTTAAAATTATAATGTCATTAGAGTGGAGATAAATTAAGAAGTACTTGTTAAAAGTTACAGAATACACAAATAACAGATTCTTTCATTTTGTAATAAATTTTTATATTGAATAAATTTTATCCGTATAGAATTTATTTAACTTTATCCTTTTTATTTCCAGATATATAGTATTAATTTTAATTCCTAAATATGTATATTTAAATAATTTTTAATACGTATGCAAAATAGTTATAATGACAAATTAGTTAAACGAATAAAATTTTCTTGTTTATGAGTGTATCTTGATGATGTGTACGTAATGCATAATTAATATTTTAATAAAGCACTTGCATCATAAAGAAATAGATAAATGTTAAAATATTTAGACAATCATGCATTCGTATATTGTATTATCTATGAACATCGAAGAAGAAAATGTTGATGTATGTGTTAAATTCAAAATTAAAAATTTTTCAATATTCAAAGTTCTATAGCTCCTCTCCTAGGGCTCGAGCCAAGTGGAGCAAAAGCTTACTTCAATATGTTATCAGAAGACATAACATACTCCAACAGGAGTGAAATCAACCTGTTCGAACTCAAGTAATTGCAAATTATATGAAATAACAAAGTGGACCAATCAGAAGATAGCAATCTTGAGATTTAAAAAAATTTGTGCTGATTCTACGCTTAATTTGCAACAAGAAATGTCTTCATAAGTACATCTCTAGGACCCTTAGTTTTTGAGTAAAAAATTATTAATTTGATGAATTCACCAAAAAATTTTGAAAAATCACAATATTTCATTACTCATTACTCTTAATCCATTGGATCTATACCTCTGAAAATTTTTTTGTATATTTTGGGTATGAAATGGAACATTTTCACAGATTTACAACGAATTTTATTTTTTTGTTCGGTGAGTTGACCTGAAACGTCCCATATATATATATATATATACAGTTGTTCTTAGTTATATACGCAACTTGGGCGTATTTACAATGAATGTCAAAACAACTAATCGCAAGAGGTAGAATAGTTATACTTCTTCTTATGTTTTGGGCTCCTGATACTTTTTATCATTTTTGTATCACTAATTCTCTATATTTATTGATTCGATACCTTGATAATGTAATGTAATGGAAATAAATATATATTATATTTAAAATATAATAACCAATTCTAATGCGTGGCTTATTTGTCCATCATTTGCATATCATCTGCATACGATTTGTATATATATATATATATATATATATATATATATATATATATATATATATGAGACGTTTCACGTCAACTCACCTAACAAAAAAATAGAATTCGTCGAAAATCTGTGAAAATGTTCTATTTGATACCCAAAATATACAAAAAAAAATTTTAGAGGTCCAGGTCAAAGGGTCAGGATTTAAACGTGATGGAATTTTTCGAATTTTCCAAATTTTTTGCTAAATAAATATTTTAATGAATTTTTTCCTCAAAAACTATCAATTTTTCGTTAAAACTTAATAGAATACTTTTTCTTGGAAATTAGATGTAGGATTCACCTGAATTTTTGCAAATTATAATATACTGATTTTTATGCTTACTTGATCGATTTAAACATACTATCTAGTACACTGAGAGAAAAGTTTAATAACTGTTAAAATATCTGTATATTTGATTTTAGTTTTAAGTTTTCTTAATATTTATTATATTATATATTAATAGTTAATATATATAAAGCTAATAACTTCATATATTTACTATAAAACTTTACGTATCTTTAGAAAGAATATAATATCTTAACTATTAATATTTGATTTCAACTATTAAGATTTGTATATTCAATTAGAATATATACTTTAATAGTTAATATACTTTAATAGTTAATATACTAAGTTAACAGTTATAAAATCTTTCTCTCAGTGTATATCTAAAAATCGAGCAGGTTAAATTGGCTTTTTAAAGTCTTATTTTTTTTGTTTTTTTATGAGAAAAAAATATACGAAGCCTCCAGTTGGGCAGCCTTCTCAAAGCTACTTAATTGTGCAAAAATGTCTGTAAAAATCGTCATTTTGGATCAATGATGAGATTCGTGATTGTTTTTCTGAAAAAGTATTGATTTTTGGGACAAATGTATGAAGATGTTTTTTATTGGAAATCATGTGTCGAATATGAACATATTTTTACAAATTGTAATTTAAGACATTATGAACCATATATACTAAAAATTTAACAAAAAATAAATTTTAAAATTTCAAAATTTCATTTATAATTTGTGATGTTTAGCAAATAATGGTTTACAAAAAATTACATACATTTTACATACAATTTCCAATAAAAAACATTTTCATACATTTGTCCCAAAAATCAATACTTTTTCAGAAAAAAAATCACGAATCTCATCATTGATCCAAAATAACGATTTATTCAGACTTTTTTGCACAATTAAGTAACTTTGAGAAGGCTGCCCAACTAGAGGCTTCGTATATTTTTTCCTCATAAAAAAACAAAAAAAATAAGACTTTAAAAAGCCAATTTAACCTGCTCGATTTTTAGATATACTAAATAGTATGTTTAAATCGATCAAGTAAGCATAAAAATCAGTATATTATAATTTGAAAAAATTCAGGTGAATTCCACATCTAATTTCCAAGAAAAAGTATTCTATTAAGTTTTAACGAAAAATTGATAGTTTTTGAGGAAAAAATTCATTAAAATATTTATTTAGCAAAAAATTTGGAAAATTCGAAAAATTCCATCACGTTTAAATCCTGACCCCTTTGACCTGGACCTCTAAAATTTTTTTTGTATATTTTGGGTATCAAATAGAACATTTTCACAGATTTTCGACGAATTCTATTTTTTTGTTAGGTGAGTTGACGTAAAACGTCCCATATTTATATGTGTGTGTGTTGAATTGAACTTATCTTTATATCTTCTTCTTAACCTTTAGTACAATAATTTTAGGCGAAGCGTAGCCTTAGACGGTAAGTATGAAATTGAGCTTGCGAGCTGAAGACTCTTGGGTTTTTATACTATGGGTAGAAGACAGTTGCATTCTTTCGTATGTATGATATTATTGATACTTTTATAATTTCGGGGAAAAGCTTGATTGAATTTTGCATGTGATGCAGTTTAGAGTTTTATTGCCTCTTGTGCGTCGCATTCTTGTGTGTCGCATTCTCGTGAATGTATAACGTTATTGTTTGCCATCGCAGTCTCAAGGTAGAAGACTTGACATATGATGCGTACGGAGTACAATCACTCTTGAGTGAAATGTGCAAGATAAATATAAGTATAAATGCGTTATGAATGTTTGTCTTTGTTTACACAATCACAATAGACTGTTCAAAGTTCTTGCAAATGGTAATGTCTGGGAGGAGTTGAAAGACCTTAGACTTCTATCCAAACCTCAAGGGGACTTGAATTGATTTACTCCAGACGAGCTTAGGGGGGGAGCCTGCTTTAGAGGCTTCGAAAAATCGATATTTTCGAGGATTTTATTGGAAAGGAAAGAAATGTCTGATTAAAATGAAACTTTTATGGTTTATTCTTATATATTTAAAGAGTCTTCTCGAATTTTTTTATTATCATACATAAGATATTCTTCATGTTTCAAGAAATTTACGGAGGCGCCTCGAGTGTGCACTTTCTGTGTGGCGGGCAAGATGCGAGTCGCAATTTTTATCAGAAACGAAAAACTATAAGAAATTTTTAACTTTCGATAGTGTAATTCCTAGGTGAACCAAGAAAATTCAACAACAAGTGAGAAATTAAACAATTTTTCGCAAATTAAAAAAAAGTACACTTAAAAAAAAAAAAATTGACTTTAGATCGTTTAAAAACCGGGTTAATGTTAACTTACTTAAGGTATTTTGGGTTCATCTAGAAGAGAATTTAATCCCTCATACAACGCATTTTGACTCGTTTTGATAGGACGTTAACTCTTTTCCTATCTTGCCAGCCAATTTGAAAAAATCATCAAAATGGGAATCCGAGTAATCGCGTGTCGAAGTTTTCTTTTACGAAAAATCGTTAATTTCTTGAACTTACCCTATTAATATGCTAATCAGCGATTCCTGCTCCATATAACTGCCCTTCAGAATCTTCAAAAAATTGGTTTTCGGCCAATTGCTCCATTAGACGAGCTGTTCTGGCCTCTTTGGTCGCCAATGAGGCGCGCCTGTTTTGACTCGTGATGCGCTTGTCGTTCGCTTTATCGCGAAAATTTTTGAACTAGAGCCCAATTTTGAAGTCTAATAAGTGCATAGTCTTTAATATTGCACTGTAGCCTTCATTAAACATCCCTCCAGCAATGAAAGCAGCAGTTTCAACTATTTTAATCCCCGAATGCAGGTGTTTGGGCGTCATGCGCCATACAGTTGAATTAAATGACTCGTTAGCATTCTGCGTGTGTCCACCCAAGCACCTTGTTAATGAATCGTCCTTTGAAAATTCCTCGTACATAGGACAAATGTTTTTCAATATCGTCGTTAATTAGGCGCGGTGGATGTTTAAAATCAGTCGAAGTATTTTTTGCTTCTGCTTTTCGCCATTTACACCAGTTTTCGGCGCCTTCAGGGCAGTTATCGTGGCGAGGCAATTTATCTTCAGAGCAATAATGATCAAGTGTCAACTTTATTGCACTTCTCATACCTTTAACAGAGTTTAAATTTCTTCAAATTGCGAGACCGTAATACATTGTTAGTTTTTTTATTACAGTCTCTGTGAGCCGCTTTTTTCCACCGAGTCCCTGTTTTTTTCTCTTATTGCGGAGACGAGTACCCATGCACTTTTGTATGTGTTCCACACACTCGTTTTCAGTCACTATACACTTGTCACCATATGGATTATTCTTCACGATGCCAAGAAATGTTTTGGAGTCGCCGTCGCCAATATAATTGCTATACATTACTCCAAATTTCTTGATGGATCTTGAAAACATTTCGGTAATCGAATCAACTTCCATCTTTTCGGCGGAGCCTGCGTGATTCAAAGAACAACTTTCTCTATGGGTTTCATACCATTCTTCATACTCGTTGTCGTTCAACGCATTTTTCTTGAGAGTACAGGTATGACAGTATCCACTTTCAACATCGAGATCAATCACTTTGCCGCTGTAGTAGCCAATAAGTGTAGCTACAACGTACAGAGAAGTGAATCCACGTTTCTTTCATGATTTATCACCCGAAACTTTAAAATGCTCAGCTGGTCTTTCATTTTGCACATTTAGTTGTTTTTCCTCTTCGACAGCATTTTTGCATGCAATTTCAAACATCGTTTTCGATACTGTATACAGATGTTCCACGATTTTGTCATACGTCGATTTTGCTAAGCCTATGCCTTGAAATAAATTCAGAAGACCATAAAAAATGTTTATGCCCTCTCGTGCGACACCTAAAAGCTTCATGACGAACACAATTCTTATGTTGATTTAGTAGCCGGTGTGAATCAACGGTCCGGATTGAATTTATCGTTTACCGCAGCGGCACGACAAAATAATTTTAAATCCTAAACCTCGATAGCTGCTTTCGGCGAACGTTATTCTTTGCCCTCACAAATTGCAAATAATTAACTCCGAAATTGTTAAAAACACAGACACAAACTCGATTATGCGGTAACAATAAGACGGATAAATTATAACGTCGTCCGTAGTCACCGACGCTAATTTCTGCTCACTGTGGCTGGTATTAGCTTCTCCATCGTTCGATGAAGAAACATTCAAAAATTGATTGCCGTGGAATTTGCGCTTCCGTGGCCTTCTACTACGCTCACTCGCAGATTTGCTCGTTTTCGGATAGGTCTCCATATTTTTAAGATGCTCACGTACTGAGAGACAAATCAAAACTGAACCGTAAAGCAAAATGTAGCTCTGTTTGAGCCGACGTTGCCAGCTCATATATACCGTTACAATAATAGTTTTGCCCCTATCATAGCTTCATAGATACCTCCTATAGACAGTTAAACTGTCACAAAAGACCGTTAGTCCCTTTCCATTATAAGATACATAATAGATCAAGGGGCGGAGCGCGTGCACTCCGGGTCGTTCAGCCGCTCGGATACCTGCTCGACGCTTGCTCACTATTTCTTCTGTATCTCCGAAAATATTCCAAATTTTGTTCTGAAATCTTAGAGACATATTCTTGGATAGTTTAGGAAGAGATTCAGGCAAAAAAAAAAATTTTAACTTTTTGAAGCTTCTAAAGCAGGCTCCCCCCTTAATGCGCACTTTGCTGGGGTGTCGGTTTCTCCGCATGGTGATGATGATGAGCGCCGCGAGAAATTGATTTCTGAATGTAGTGAAAATGGTTTCACTTTTAAACAAATTGATATGAATGATGTTGTTCTCGCGATTTCTCATTTCTCATCCCAGGCGTGCGGTGAGGATGGCATTTCGTAAAGCATGATACTTAAGGCTTTGCCGTTTATTGGACAACATCTTGTGACTCTGTTCAACTTCTTTTTCGCACGGGGGGTCTTCCCTAGCCTTTGGAAACAGGCTTGCATTGTGCCTTCGAAAAAGTGCTCTGCACCTAAAGCGCCTAAGGATTTTAGGCCTATTGTGATTCTGTGTTTTCTTTCGAAGGTACTTGAGAAGATTGCTCACGACCAATTGCAGGAGTATATTGCTACAAACAAGTTGCTTGATCCAATACAGACTGGTTTTAAGAAACATCATTCGACGCAGACAGCCATACTTGAATTAACTGTCGACATAAGATCAGGTCTAGACAAAAAACTTGTCACGTTACTTTTACTCTTTGACTTCAGTAAGGCATTCGACACGATCTCTCCCTCTAAATTACTTGCAAGGCTTAGATCGATGGAGTTTTCCAGGTCCGCTCTCGTGTGGATAAACTCCAATATTTCAGGGAGAAAACAAATGGTTTCGACACACTTACAAGAAAAATCAGGTCAGCTAACAACCATCCAAGGAGTTCCACAGGGTGCGGTACTGGGGCCTTTTCTGTTTTGCCTTAACAGTAACAACGTACGTGACGCTCTTGACTCTGTTAGTGTTAAGCACCTACTGTATGCAGACGACCTGCAAATCTATACGCAGGTTCCTCGTGATAATGTGGATGAGAGTATTTTTATCCTTTAGAGGACAGCCAAAGCAGTGTCGGAGTGGACGGTTGATGCTTCCCTCACTTTAAATGCTGATAAGACTAAGGTAATCGTCTTTGGTAGTAATCGTTTTATTAATTCTTTTTATGCTGAGGTGCCAAGGACGATTGATCTTGGGGGAGGTGTCGGCATTCCTTTCTCTGACTCTGTTACGAGCCTTGGTGTTGTGCTTGACTCTAAACTTTCTTGGGAGCTGCACATTATTATGGTTACAAAGAAATTTATCAGAATGTTAGATGCTTTGCGGTTTTTTCGTTGGTACATCACGGAGGCTCTGCGTAAACAACTTTCAACTGCCCTGCTGTTTCCACATCTCGATTACTGTTCGGTGGTTCTGTTTGATGCTACTTGGGGGTTGAGAAGAAGGATACAAAGACTGCAAAATTTGTGTGTGAGATATGTATTGGGCGTAAGAATGCGAACTCATGTTTCTCCTTATAGAACCGCGTTGGGTTGGCTGTGTACTGATTCGAGGAGACAATATTTTTTGGCCGTGCTTATGTATAAAATCGTACGCATGAATACTCCGGAGAATCTAGTGGGTCTCTTCACTAGATGTGTACCTAGGGCGGCTACTAGAGGAGAGATTAAGGAGCTAGCGGTGCCTTTTATGCGTACTGAAACGGGCAGGAATTCCTTCAGAGTTCAAGGTGCGCATTTTTTAAACTCCCTGCCTGCTGAGATTAAACATTTTCCATCTCGTAGATTCAAATCGGCAGTGAGGGCGTACATGCTCGACCTCGATTGAATTTAATATTTTTAATTTATATGTTAAGAGGAGGTCACGTATCTCTGTCTTTTTCTAATTAAAGAATTGAGTTTTTTACAGAAACTAATAACTTTAGCAAAAAATTAAGAGAAAGCCGCATCTTGTATTAAAAAAAGCAATATTTTCTTTGATAAGAAAAAATTAATTTTATTGCTTCCTTCTCAAGAAAACCTTGAAAAACAAAATTGTCCACCCTAACCTCTATGATTAAAGTTTTTCAAGGTTTTCTTGAGAACGAAGCAATAAAATTAATTTTTTCTTATCAAAGAAAATATTGCTTTTTTTAATACAAGATGCGACTTTCTCTTCATTTTTTGATAAAGTTATTAGTTTTTTTGAAAAAATCATTTCTTTGATTAGAAAAGGACAGAGATACGTGACCTCCTCTTAATTTATTTTTGTAATGTCATATATATAGGCTTAAGGTGTAAATGTATTTATTGTGTGGCTGGTGGGTGAATGATTTCATTTTATTGTATTGACTGCGTCGTATGCTTTTGCATACGCTTTTTATAGACTTATTTTATTATAATATTGTTATGTACTTTTAAACTTTAATTTTAACATTTTGACTGATAGATAAGGAATAACCGTTTTTAATTCATTGTATTATTGCGTGTATTTTTATTATTTTATCTTTGTTTGTATTATTCTGTGATATCGCTTTTTTATAGTGACTTACTTTTTGAGTATTATTAGGATTAGCTATTTGATTGTGATATCTGCATTTAAGTGCATTATTTATAATTACACATTGTGTTACACACCTGTTTGTATACCTATACGAATAAATCCTTATCTATCTATTCATCTAAAATTATCCATACAATTTATTTTTTCGATCAACTATTGCGAAAGCTGTTGAAAATTGGTTTTCTTAGCGTTATTTTAATAAAATAACCATTTAAAAAATTTTTTTTAATTTTAGATTTTTTATTTTTTTTTTATATTTTATGAAAACCACACAGAGAATTTGCTTAAGAGCAGGCCGGATTTGCTCTCCTTGTCTAATTGAGATTTTTGTTATTTACTCAAGTATTAATCGGTGTATCTGCCAATTGTAAATTAAGCGCAATAGATATTATTACAAATATTTGTGCACAAGAAAAAAAAATCTACCGCTTTGTTTCTGAGAAAAATAAGGAACGCGAAAGTATTATAAGCATAAACTTTTACTCCGGTGTTCCTTACTTTTCTCAAAAACAAAGCGGTAGATTTTTTTTTCTTGTGTATAGATGCTCATAATAATATCTATTGCGCTCAATCTTTAATTTGAAGATACACCGATTAATACTCGAGTAAATAAGAAAAAACTCAATTGTTACTCTGTCAGTATCAGATTCTACTCCGGCCTGGTCTTGAGAACTTTTATGGAAATCATTCTCGATAGCTGAAATAAAAACAACTTTTGAAAACTGATTTTCTTATCGCTGTAACATCCTAACTTCGTTATGATGTCTAATTTTATTTAATTTTAAATTTATTAACTTTTTCTTGCAATGACCAGCATCTAAAATTTTTCCTAACTTACACGCGCCACCAGTCTGTCGAGGTCACAGGTATTTTAATTCCTAAGAATTGATTAAGATATCGTAAGACTCACGCACCGAATTTGCCATTAGCAAATAGCATAATCTTATCTGTGTCACTTTTCGACAGCTCAATTGAAGCTAAGCAAACACAGGTGTTTTCCTACGACCGACCACCGCTAAGATGTATGTCCACCTTTTTCCTGTACTTGAGTATAAAAGTCCCAAATTTTCATTGTTCGGCAGTTGATAGTACCACAGAGTCTAGCCCGGTCGCAGATAACCGTAACGTAAGTTTAAAAATATAATAATTATAAAAGAATAGAGCCGAGCGCTCGAATATATATCGGACATAAATAAAATATAGTATCTTTTTCTAAACAGGCCTTTAGTAGTCATTCAAATTGTAAGCCACTCGTAATATATTATAACGCGAAGTGCGGTCTCTAATAAAATAACTAAATTGTACTATTTATAAATCGTGATTGATACGAATCTGAAAGTCGGATAACATTTGTAGCTGCAACAATTGGAAGCCAATAAAAAGTGAATTGACCAGTGTAATAAAAAAATACTAAAACTCTTAACGCGTGTACGAACTAATTAATAACGAAACGAACTTTACTTGTGTGAGGACTTTATATGTGTACGTACTATTATAAGGAGTGTACTTCTCCTGTGATTTAATAAAGAAATTCATAAAAGATACAATTCGGACTTGACCAACTCATTTCTAAACAAAAACCCCAAGCCAACTCAACAACAGCGGTCCCAGCAATTACAAGAAGGGCAGCTACAGCAATTGACAAGAACAATCAAAAAAGGTAAGTTTAATACATTATTGCTATCCATTTATTTTCTTGCGATCTCAACACGGGTTCACGAGCCCGCAGAATAACTTCTCCTTCGCCTCATAATCTGCCACGCTTACGTCTGAACGCGCATCCGCTCGGCGTATTCAGACCTGTGATATTCACGGTCATATTTTATATATTAAATTAAATAATTTAAACAATATAAATAACGCCGGAACGTTACGGCGCAATTTTAATCTTAGAGCATTTTGAAATAAAAAAAACTGTTTGTATTTAGCCACTTGAATCTTAAAAGCTACTCGATGGATTTGCTTCAAATTTTCCATACAATTAATTTTTTTGATTGACTAGTATAGAAGCAATTGAAAATTGGTTTACTTAGCGTAGGCTTAATGAAATAGTAATTTTAAACAGTTTTTCAAATTTTATATTTTTTATTTTTTTTATTTTTTACGTAAACTACTCTATGAATTTCCTTAAAAATTTGCATGGAAATAATTTTCGATCGCAAAAATAAAAGAAACTTTTGGAAACTGATTTTCTTAGCGCAGTTTTAGTTTTGGAATATTTTGAATTTCTGAAAAAAATGTTTGTATTTATTTTGTTACTTACACTCTAAACTCAAAAGAGTAAAAATTAGAAACAAAAAGTAGAAAAGTATAGTTTTTTACTTTTAAAAGAGTAAAAGCATAGTTTTTTACTTATAAAAGAGTAAAAGTATAGTTTTTTACTTGTAAAAGAGAGAATTGAGAGTTTCACCAGAGATAAGTAGAGATTGCCAATGCCGTGTTAATAAAACGTGCCGAATTCGATCATGACGATCCTTGCGGCGATTCCGGAACTATACGCGCAAAGCCCCTCCACGTCTTCACGCGCGTAGAGAAGCAAGCGTGAGGGGAGGAGACAAACACGAGGCTTCCAGTGGCATAGGTAAACTTACGACAAACCCACTTTAGCTTGTTTTCGCCGCGATACTTTATAGCTTTATTTCAATGCGATTAACCGTCCCGAAAATTTGTTAATTAATTACATATTTTTATTTAAAATAGATACATATTTTAATAATAAAAATTATTTAAGTAATCAAACAAATAAATAATAATAAATAAAATCTTTTGGGGGGCGATGAACATATGTAACTTTTTACCCTATTCAACTGATATGTGCGGTGGCTGTGGTCACTAAGTTTTTACGCACCTCGCTGATATTCTAATTTTGCCAAGTTCAAACCCGATGTTCCACCTATTTTTTTTTTTATGTTTTATTTTTAAATATTATATATTTTTATAATCAATTTTTATAACGGAAAAAATAAAATTTTAAATTTATTTAAGACCTTAAATTCTACTTTATTTCAAAAATATAAAAAAATATATTTACAGATAGGGATAGAAAAGTTTTAATGTCAATATTACATGGATATATAACTTATATCAATATGAAATAAAAACGTAGATAGTTCTGTTATTTTTTCCCGCTTAATAAAAAATATTAAAGATTGAAAAAAATTATTATAAATTATAGTTGTTTTTTATTCTCACTCAATTGCGAATAATAAAACCTTTTTTGTTCTTTAAAAAAAGTCCTTTTCTCTATTTTGAATCTAATTTCAATTTAGAAAAGTAAAAAGGATTTTTTCTAAATTTATTTAAATGTATGACATTTTTAAATCATTTAAAAAAAATAGAAAATAAATATGAATAAATCTAATTTCATTTCAGAAAAGTAAAATAATAAATGAATCTGAAAAAATAAATAATTTTACGAATGTAAACTTTATTAAAACGCATTTTAAATAAAAATTACATTGAATATCATTAATGTTTTAAAAATTGGACTTTTTCTTCTTTCTTTTATTAAATATCATATTTTTATAATATCATTAATTTTTATTTCCAAAACAAAAAAACCCTGCCAAGTGCTTTGGCGCAATGCTTTCTCATAGAGCGCATTGAGTTAGAGTATTTTGATTTTATTTTTTTAAATACAATTTTAATATAAATGTCCCTATTCTCTGTATTGAAGGCTGTCTTAATACCTACAAAAACTATATGAATTTTACTCTTTCTTACTTTTGCCATTTGCATAATGTGATTTTATGATGCTCTAAAATTAAAAATGCGTTTATAAAATTAATTTTCCCAAGCTTGTCTTCTTAACACTATGACCAATAACTTGCATACAAATTTTGGAACATTTTCATCGAATAGTTTACAAAAAATACCAAATAATTGAAAAAAACGCTGGAAATTTGGCGGAATGCTTTCTCATAGAGCTCTTTGAGTTTCATTAATTTTTTTATATTTATTTAAATGTGATTTTAATATAAAAAAATTGTCTAACATTAATATTTACTCATATTATACTTTATAAATTTCGAACATATATGCTAGCTGTTTGCTTTTCATAAATTTTCAAGATTTACTCAGAAATCAAAAGAAGCGATCAAAAAGCTACGCTAAGAAAATTATTTTTTTAAAACTTGGTTTATAAAGACAGTAGCAAATAACTTGTATACAAATTTTAGAGCAAATCTATCGAGTACTTTATGTAAAATGGAAAAAAACTGAAAATCGAAAATTTTTTAAGAAAATTTTTTTAATTTTCTAAAATGGAAACTACGCTAAGAAGATCGGTTTATAAAAGTTATTCTTCTTTTGGCAGATGCAAATTATTCCCATGGAAATCTCAAAGCAAATTCATCAAGTAACTTACGTAAAATACAAAAAAAATTAAAAATCGAAAATTTTTTCAAATTCTTAAAATGGCTCTATAAAAAAAACTACTCTATGAATACCAATTTTCAATAGCTTCCCGTCTAGTTAAACAAAAACATAGATGGTATACAAAATTTGAAGCAAATCCATCGAGTAATTTTCGAGATCTAACTGGTTAAATAAATAGCATTTTCTTTTCAAAATTTATTTTCAGAATTTTAAAAATGCTCTAAAATTAAAACTACATTATGAAAATGAATTTTTGAAAATTTCCCTTCTTTTGGCAGTCGCAAATAATTTCCCTGCTATTTTTAGAACAAATCTATCGAGTACTTTACGTAGAATAAAAATAAAATAAAAGAAGAATCGAAATTTTTTTTTAAATCTTTAAAATTTTCTAAAATTGTAACCACGCTAAGAAAATTAGTTTACAAAAGCTTATTTTTTTTTAGACAATAGCGAATTAATTGTATAAAAATTTTGGAGAAAATTTATAGTATGGTTAACGCAAAAAAGAAAATAAATGAAAAATAAAAATTTTTTTGAAAATTTTCAAAGTGCTCTAAAATTAAAACTGCGCTGAGAAAATTAGTTTTCCAAAGCTCGTTTTCTTCAGACAGTAGCGAATTAATTGCATACAAATTTTGGAGCAAATCTATCAAATGGTTTTCGTAAAATAGTAAAAAATAAAAAATAAAAATTTTTTTAAAAATTTTAAAAATGCCAAAATTAAAAGTGCGCTAAGAAAATTAGTTTACAAAATTATTTGTACTTTTGGCAGTCGAAATTAAGTTTCATACAAATTTTCGAACAAATTCTTCGAGTAGTTTACGTAAAATACAAAAAAAATGAAAAATCGAAATTTTTTTAAAATTCTTAAAATGATTCTAAAAAAAACTACGCTAAGAAAACCAATTCTCAATAGCTTTCACGCCAGTTCATAACAAAATTGAATTGTATGGAAAATTTGAAGTAAATCCATCGAGTAGTTTTTAAGATTTTATTGGCTTAATAAATAGAAACATTTTTTTTTTAATTTCAAAATGCTCTAAAATTAAAACTAAGCTAAGAAAATCAGTTTTAAAAAATTTATTTTATCTGAGCAATCACAAATAAATTCTATGCAAATTTTGAAGCAAATTCATCGAGTAGTAAACAAAAAAAAAACAAAAAACGAAAAATCGAATTTTTTTTTTTTTTTTAAACTCTAAAATGAAAACAACGCTAGAAGAACAAATAATCAATAGCTTCCCAGCAAGTTAGTCACAAAACTAAATTCCATGCAAAATTAGAAGCAAATCCATCGAGTAGTTCTCGAGATACAGTTTACTAACTGAATTCATACATCCACACACACACACACACACACACACACACACACACACACACACACACACACACACACACACACATACATACAGACATTTTCTGGAAACCACTTTTTTCGACTCCCTGAGTCTAAATATGTACAAATTAATGAAAAAATAGAAAAAAATTTTTTTTACTGATACAATGCTTTCTCTATGAGAAAGCAAAATTGATGATTCTCTTTAACGAACGTAATAATTTTCAGTTTTTACTAAACAAAATTTTGACTTAATTTTGAATAGTTGAATTATTTTTTCCGTTAAAAAGTGACATTTTCTAAAGTTATATAGAGGCATGATAACATTCTTTTTAATTAATTTTTTAAAAATAACATTTTATTTCAACAGTTACAAATTTTAAAAGACGAAAAATCTCAATTTTTCAAAAAATACATAAACGCTTTTTAAATTTATGTTACATAGAGATTAATCAATTGAGAAAAATTGAAAATCCTTTCAGAAAAATAACTATTTTGCATCTTATCTGACTGCTCGTTCTGTTAATTACTATTTTGTAATAAAATTACTTTAAAAATTGAAGATGCCATGCAAATTAGTATTTTAATAATAAAGAGCTGAACGATTCTTCAAGCTGAAATTATATGAATTTCAAATAAACACACAATACTGATTTTATTAATTAACAGTTTATTGAGACCCAAAGTGGTCATTCTTTTGATGAGATTATCTTAAAGAAATGATCGGAGAGGCTATTTGAAAATTTACAGTAATAATATATGAAATAAAAACTCATTTAAAGTTTCAAAAGATTATCCGCCTTTTTAATAAACAACAAATTATAGCTGATGGAGGAGCTATCAGACTATTAACAAAACGTATATAATTTTTAAATCTTTGAAACTTTATGAGAAAAAATTAAGAATGACAGATAAAGGGAAAAATCTCTTCCAATTAAAAAATATTAAAGAATTATGAAATGTATCATAAAAAATCAATTCCGAATTGTTTATTATATGTTTAAATGGTTTATCATGGTTATGTAAATTAAATATTTTTATTATTTTTTTTATTGATTTAACAAAAATTTAACTTAAAATGAATAAAAAAATAATAAAAAAATAAATAAAAGAATGAAGGAATGTGCTTTGATAAAGCATATTTTTTAAAAAGTGTTGTCAACTTCATCAAAGCGCATTAAATAAAAATCACGCTAAATACCATTGGTGTTAAAAAAACATTGATTAAAAAAATGGTTTAATTTTTATAGTTACAAAAAAATTTAATTATAATACTGCTTATAAATTTGCTAAATGAAAATCTAAAAAAAAATCTGTTGCAAAAAAACTATCGTATATTTAGAAAGAAATATCGTAAGAAAATTCAAAAAAGTAGGTATTTTAAAGTATTCACTAAAAAGAATGCATTACAATTTTTTCAAAGCTTCTTATCATATTATAAAGTTAACTGAAAAATAAAATGTATTCGTTTAATTTTTTAAAGATGGATTTGTTTAGTTACTTTTCAAGTATGATTCAATAAAATTTAAAAATAATATATTTGATAGTATTGCATTGTTTTGTGTAATTTGTGAAAATTATTTTCATTGGAAATCGTATCACATAAGTACGTAAACTTAACGTAAAATTTTCGTATGCTTTGAAAAAAAAAAAAAATTTCGTCAAATTTACATCAAATATATGTACTTCATTATTCAAATTGTCTCATTACATAGAATTATACATCTCATTATTAAAAAAATTTATGTTCTTTATAAATTTTTTAATTGAAATTTTCATTTTAAAATTTACCTAAAAACTTTTTTGAAGTAACCGAATTTTAATCCAAGCCGACGATATGTAAAAAAAATAATTTATTGATAATTTTATAATTAAAACTTTTTTGAAAGTTTTAAATGTATGTGGTAAACGTTATTTTGTTGTACTTTTTTTAAATAAAATGTAAATTATATTGATATTGCACCTAAACATTTACTAAATTTGAAATTTTTCTAATACTATAAATTTTTTCTAACAAATATAATACAAAAAAAAAACTTTTGAAATTTTAAACTGAAAGTTCATTTAAAGAACTTTCAATAATTAATTAAGCAATTATATTTTGAGTGTAAATATTTTTTTCATATTTAAATAACTAATGATCAAAGCCTACTCATAAGGAGAAATCATCTCCACCTTCAAGAAACAAATTCGGTTAAAACTACAAGATATGATTTCGTGATGAAAAAAATAACCCGTATTTTTTCTTTTGCTTAAATAGATTTCAGAGACAAAGATATACACATTGTACCAATAAGTTGATACGCCTCACAAAAAACTAATTTTGAGAGACAATATTATGAATATGTATAGGGCGTTGATAAAAAAAGGTATATACTAAATTAAAGACCATTTGATTTTATTTGAACTATATAAATGTATGACCTTGCAGAGCAAAGGCTTGTTAAGAACTGCTCGTTATGAGAGCTACAAGAGTACTGAATAGTTTTATAAATTTTGATGCTTCGATTTTACAAAGGTGTCGACGCTCGTATTAATACATATGTTTTTGCCTGGGTTTTTCCAAAGCAAAAAGACAGTTATACACTTTTAGAGAAAATTCGGACATATGGCAAATTCATGAAACAGTAATGTTTAAGTTGAGGAAAACCCCGTAATCTTTACTTGAATAGTTTGCTTAAGGAAAGAGACCCTTTTTTTATGGCTTTACAACAGTTATGTTCTGACGGTAAAAATTTGTGATTTTGAATATTTGCGACTTTGTGTATATATTTAAAAATAGAATATTAAGAATGAATTTTCTTTAAATTGAATTTGCATTAATGAATGAATGATGAAAAATATGATTTACACTACAGCAATAATACAACATTAGAAACAAATTGTACGAGCGCGTACACACATTTTTCAATAATATAATGAAAAGAAGTTGTCGTAAGAACTTAAATAATCGGACAACTAAAAATCTTACAGAGAAATGTATTAAATATTAAAAAAGTACAAATTAAATACTTGAAATTAAGCCTTATTAGCTTAAAAAAGCTTAATGCGGTTAAAAAGTTTTGCTTAATTGAAAATTATTACATATTAATTAATAGTTTTAGCATATAATATACGATAAATTTTTTACTCTATTTCACTTGTATATTTTGATCGTTCGTAATTCGTAACTTTTGAACTACATAACCTTTTTTGATGCAATACAGCTTAAATTAATATATTTAAGTACTTTCTTTGATCCATCACACATTTTCTAGTAAGAATTTTAGCTGTTTGGCTATTCAAGTTCCGATAAGCATTTCACTATATTTTTTATGAAATATCGGTATTTTTATATCCGGAACTTTTTTTCATTTAATTTTTTTCATAAAAGATCAGATTCTAGTTTCAACCAAATTCGTTTTTCGAAGATAGGGACCTTTCTTCTCCTTGTTCATTTAAAAATTTTTCATTCAAATTAAATTTTGTAATTCTTTTTGTAAGACTTTTGTGAACTTAATTTAAACTTTATATAATGTTTATTCAAAACATATTATCCCTTTCGTTAAAAAATGCCAAATTCTGAACTTTAATCAAGAAAATTTATTTTTTTTATGGTATTTTAGATTTATTATTAATGTCTTAAACATTTTTATTTTATTATTATGTTTTAATACTTTCTATTTAACATTTTCTATTATGAAACATGTTTCTCATAAGGTTTTAAACAATTTTCAAATTACATACTCTCTTTAAGTATATTATTAATTTATTTATGTTTAGAATTTAATTAATATTTTATAAATTCTTTTTAAATGTTATGCATAAATTTATTTGATCTATTTATAAATTATATTTATAAACGTTATATAACTATATTATATTTATAAACGTATTATCTTTAAAATATATAAAATACAATAATGTTTTTATTACTTCATAAAAATCAAAATAAATGAGCTTTGGCTACAATTATAAAAGAAAATCTGTCAGAATAATCAATTCCGCTAATTACTTATATGAAATGGATCTATAAAATAAAGAAGAATTTAAAAAGAGAAGATAAAATAAATATCAAATAAAAATTTTCATTATATTCAAATTCAGAAAATAATCTATATTTAAAAAAAAAAGTTTTTAAAATTTTTATTGCTAATATTTCTTATTAAAAAAATTTTTTTTTGTATTCAAGTTCTGCATTTAACAGCGTTTGGGGATTTGAAAAAAGCTTTAATTTTTGTATACTAGCAATGCAAAGAACAGTAAGTCTGAATTAAAAATTTTATGTTTAAAAAAGCGTTAATTAGCACATGCTTAGAAAATGCTTGCATTTAAGAGGCGGTAGGAACCATTTGCCGCTTGGCGGCGCTGCGGTCAGGTGAGAGAAAAATATAAAATATTTTTTATTCAGCGATTTATAATTTATCAAGACAATAATATACTTCTAACGTTGTCAAAGGCACTAGTCATATATATGTAGAATAATTATTGATGATAATCTTGTTTGAAAAGTCTAAGCTACTGTTATAAAACGAAAAATGCAGTGCGAAGTAGAGCCGGCGTGAGCATGTGTATACTTTGTTCTTTACTATTACTTTCTCTGTCGCACTTAGAAAACATACCCATATGTTTACATCGGTTCTACCACGCGCCGCATTTTTCGTTTTATGATAATATTTTAGACTTTTCAAACAATATTAGCATCAATAATAATTCTACATATATATGGCTAGTGCCTTTGACAACGTTAGAAGTATATTATTGTCTCGATAAATTATAAATCGCTGAATAAAAAATATTTTCTATATTTCTCTCATCTGACCGCAGCGCCACCCTGTATACAGCGGCGAATGGTTACGACCGCCTCTTAACAGTTATTTTATTTTAAACGGCTGTATTGTAGGTCAATATTTTTTGTCAAAAATGTTACTTATTGTATTGTAACAAATTTTATTTGTAAGCATATTATTAATTTTTTTAATAAAAAAAGGCAAAGCATAAGATTTTTACTTGGAAAAATTTTTAATTGTTGCAACGTACCCTAAAGCTTAGCCAACACAGCTATTGTACGTTTTTTATTTAAACCAAATAACATATTGTTATCGCTTTCTTGCCCCAAACTTAATTTTTTTAATTATCTAAACAGTTTTCATTAGTAAATAACAAAATTAGTAAAATGAGCATTTTAAGGACAAACACGTTGCATGCTGCACATCGTTTTTATGATTAAATTGTTTATTTGAATGATTAATTTCTTCATTTTTTTGGAATATTGTATTTAAACACATTTTTTATTATATAATAAAGTATTCACGTATTTTATTACATTCATCCTAAATAACAGTAAAAAATATACTTTAAAAAGATAAAATAAACGTCAAAACATGAAAAAATATATATTTAATAAAAAAACTGCTATTTTTAAACATTAAAAGCATAGATAAAATTTTTTCCTAATTAATTATAAAACTGATAAAAATTTTAAATGCTTTTCATATTATGGTTCAAAGTTTGGAATCATTGTAATAATTACAAAAAAAAAATTGAAATCTATTTTTTTAATTTTTGGAAATTTCAAAATTCAATGTAAAATTTTTAAAAATAAAATAGAATTTAAAGTTATTTTCATTTAAAACACGCTTCCGTGACAATTTGCAAGGTTTCGTAAAGTTTCTCCTAAATCAAATTATCGACATTATAAATTTATATTAAGTTAATTCAATAAAAAGACATTTAAAACCTGATATCAAGATATTTGCTGCTATACTAAGAAATGATATTAAAAAGGATATACTGATATTAATGTACTTTTAATAAAAGCATTTCTTCATTTTTTTATGTGTCTAAAATAAAATGATGTTTATTAACATTTTATGTTAAAATTTTATTAAATAAATTGAAAATAATGTTATCAAGCTCTATTTAGTTTAGAAAATGCCAATTTTTAAGAGACCAAAAGAATTAAGCTATTTAAAATGTAATGAAAATTTAATTTGATCTGTCTTGAGAAAACTTAAATTATTATATTTGTTAAAACAATTTTTTTGTTTCGGAAATAAAAATTAATGATATTATAAAAATATGATATTTAATAAAAGAAAGAAGAAAAAGTCCAATTTTTAAAATATTAATGATATTCAATGTAATTTTTATTTAAAATGCGCTTTAATAAAGTTTACATTCATAAAATTATTTATATTTTCAGATTCATTTATTATTTTACTTTTCTGAAATGAAATTAGATTTATTCATATTTATTTTCTATTTTTTTTAAATGAGTTAAAAATTTCATACATTTAAATAAATTTAGAAAAGATCCTTTTTACTTTTCTAAATTGAAATTAGATTTAAAATAGAGAAAAGGACTTTTTTTAAAGAACAAAAAAGGTTTTATTATTCGCAATTGAGTGAGAATAAAAAACAACTATAATTTATAATAATTTTTTTCAATCTTTAATATTTTTTATCAAGCGGGAAAAAATAACAGAACTATCTACGTTTTTATTTCATATTGATATAAGTTATATATCCATGTAATATTGACATTAAAACTTTTCTATCCCTATCTGTAAATATATTTTTTTATATTTTTGAAATAAAGTAGAATTTAAGATCTTAAATAAATTTAAAATTTTATTTTTTCCGTTATAAAAATTGATTATAAAAATATATAATATTTAAAAATAAAACATAAAAAAAAAAAAATAGGTGGAACATCGGGTTTGAACTTGGCAAAATTAGAATATCAGCGAGGTGCGTAAAAACTTAGTGACCACAGCCACCGCACACATCAGTTGAATAGGGTAAAAAGTTACATATGTTCATCGCCCCCCAAAAGATTTTATTTATTATTATTTATTTGTTTGATTACTTAAATAATTTTTATTATTAAAATATGTATCTATTTTAAATAAAAATATGTAATTAATTAACAAATTTTCGGGACGGTTAATCGCATTGAAATAATGCTATGAAGTATCGCGGCGAAAATAAGCTAAAGCGGGTTTGCCGTAAGTTTATCTACGCCACTAGAAGCCACGTGTTTCGTGTGTTTGTCTCCTCCCCTTTCGCTTGCTTCTCTACGCGCGTGTAGACGTGGAGGGGCTTTGCGCGTATAGTTCGGGCATTTGTCCATGTGGCGGCAGTAGTTTACATTGAATTTTAACGGGCACGCTCTCCCCTATGCTCATCGGCGATCTCTACTAATCTCTGGTTTCACTATTATAAAGGTATTATAATTTTCTCCTTTTTTAAATTCAGTTAAAAAAGTTTATTCATAATAAACATCATAAATTCATAGTAAATAGGAAAAGCCGTAGCGCTTCGTTAACTCACAGTAAAAAGCGCTACCACGCTTTCTGATATATTGTTTGGCCGTGAATTGATGATTTTTCATTTAAGGAGGATCATCCGCTAGCTATAGTTTGTTGTTCATAAAAATTAAAAGTTAAAAGAATTCTTCAAAATTTTGAAAATAATTTATTTATACCAAGAAAAAAATTCCCGTAAATTTTCAAGTAGCCTTAACGGAATGTCGGAGCTGCTGGACACAATTTTTGCTTTTATTATTTTATTGATATCTTTTCAAATTTGTAGTTTAAGCAATTGTAATGACTTGTCCGCACTAAAGCAATGTTAATACAATAATTTTTGTTGAAATAAAAATTCATTTGGATTTGTTATTTTTTTTATAAGCTTGGAATGGAAATTAGATATCAAGCTCGGTAAACCTAACCTCAAAATACTATATACCGAAAAATTGTTTATAACTTTTTATGTACAGTGTTTTGGTAAATTCTGTAAGTTGTCCGTACTCAAGTTTAATATTACAAATTTTCCTACTGTAATAAAATAACTTGATCTAACGTACCGTTTACTCGTGAACTTGTAATTAAAATATTAATGAATTATTTTAGAAGGTAGCGAGCTCTATCATGTCCTTAACGATTAATTTTTTTATATGTGCTCACTCGAAGTTTGTGTGTTTTGTATCTTATAGTAGTGAAAAGATAAACTTAAAGTGAGCATAAATAATAAAATCAGTCGTTAAGGCTAGCTGAAAATTTACGTGGATTTTTTTCTTGGTATGAATTAATTATTTTTAAAATTTTGAAGAATTCTTTTAACTTTTAATTTTCATGAACAACAAACTATAGCTAGCGGATGATCCTCCTTAAACTGTTATGAATATGGATAATATTATTCGAATAATATGAACAAGTGTAATGATCTAAGTTTTCATCTTAAGATAAAATTTAAATATATTAGTAGTAAATGGGTAGATATAGCAAAACATTACCTCCTCTCCTCCACCTATCTCTATCCCCTACCTGTCTACGGCTGTTATAGCGTACACAGGCAGGTATAGCGAGACATTTTCTTATCCTCCGTGTCTCGCCCTCCTACCTGTCTGGGGAAGGGCTGTTATAGCGTACATGGAGAGTGGTATAGCGTGATATATTTTTCCCCTCCTCCCCCCATCTTTCTCCCCTGCCTGTACGTGTGTGTGTGTGTGTGTGTATGTGTATATATGTGAGTGTGGGTATATTTTAATTTAAAAACATTATTTAAAAGATTAAATAGATATATAATTATGTATAAACACATATAATCAAATATGACTTAACAGGGGGCTGAACTATCTGTCTTTGTCTAATAGCGTTTTCCATCATTTACATAAACATCATCCATTGTATCAAAAAATAAATAGTAGCTCCCGCTAGATATTAGTATAATAAGTAAATTTTGTAATAAAAATCAAATTATTTTATTGTGTAGTTTTTGAATAATATGTGGCCTACCAAAAAAGATCGGTTATATTCTAGTTTGTTAGTAGGTCTCATATTATTCAAAAACTACGCGATAAAATAATTTGATTGTTATTACAAAATTTACTTGTTTTATTAATATCTAGCGGGGGCTACTATTTTTTTCTTGATACAACGGATGGTGTTTCGACAAATGATAAAAAACTCTATTAGACAAAGACAGATAGTTCGGCCTGCTCTTAAGAGTCTGCATGACAACGTATGATTGTATTTAATCTTATAAACTCCAGAATAATATAAATTCTAGAAAAATTAAAACAAATTATTTACAAATTTAAATTATTTATAAAACGGAATTAAAAATTAATTAAAAGATTTAAAAAATTTATAACTTACCTAAGATTCTATAAATTGTAAATAATAAATATATAATATAAATTTTTAAGGAATTGTGGATTGAGGTAGTTACGTCCGTTCTGACACTTTTTTAGATTTTTCTGAAAATCGCTTTCTTCTACACATTAGCGAAAAGTTGATCCCCAAAGCGGTATTTAATTTTGAGATATCAGGCTTCGAATTCTGACTTTCCAACATAAAAATCATAAGCAGAGCCCGTTGGTAACGCACATTTTATGCGATTGCAAAGCGAGTTTTTCCTAAGTTTCTTTGAAAAACTGCTATTATCAAAAATAAAATTACGACGATTCACTTACAATAAAAAAATATACTAAGCAGTATTTATTAGAGCGATATTAATGTAACATAGTCGCGGTTTGTTTGACATTTCGAACTATTTGTTTACTTTTCGTACGCGTGCTAGCCAGATTGTACAAATTTGCACGGCTGACGTGTTTTTCGTGCTCTGCGAATGAAGGAGTTATAGCGTAATAGTTCTTAACTTATTACGGAAAGTTACTATTCGCATCGAACTGAATTAGTCGTTTGCGTTGAGCACGACTGTCAATCAAAGTTAATTAACAAAGTAAAATTTTTATTCCATGCTCTCAAACATATGAGTAACCGTCGGCGGGTTACTTGTTCTTCTATTATATAACAATTATGAGTTAAGTTCTTGATTTAAAATTTCATTGAATTCTTCTCTTGGGATCACATTGAAGAATTCTTGCAAAATTTGAAGCAAATCTATCGAGTAGTTTTCGGGATGTAACTAGCGTACTAAATTCATACACACACATACATATAGACATTTTCTGAAAACCACTTTTTTCGACTACTTGAGTAAAAATATGCACAAATTAATCAAAAAATAGAAAAAATTTTTTTTTATAGATACAATACTTTCTCTATGAGAAAGTAAAACGCTGCCAAATGCTTTAGCACAATGCTTTCTCACAGAGCTCATCGGGTTGGAGTAATTTGATTTAATTGTTTTGAATAATATATTAATGTAGAATAGTACATTACGATACAAGTGACCTGAGTGGCACTTTATTACACGGTTGGAGTTATCACGTAGAGACGTGTAGTGAAATTCCACTAACGTTACGAGTTTCGTATAGTATTTTGTAGCACATAGGACATAAATCCGCAAAAATTGAATCTGTACTCTTCAAAATCAGTAATAAACAAAAACTATACACTCCACGAATTTTAATTCAAAAAATAAAAGCGAAAACTATAAAAAACCAAATACTACGCATTCTGTGAATGATAAATAAAAAAAAAAAGTATAAATAAACTGAAACTAAACACTCCATGAATAATAGATTGAATAAGAAAAAATAGACTATAATATCGAAAATATACTTAAAATGTGTAATAATAATTAATTGTTATTAATACTAGCGTAAAATACCTCGCTCTTAATGTCGCTTGGTTAAATTTATTCATACACTTAAAATTTGCAATGTAAAATAATGGTAAATATAAATTTTTAGAATTCAACATTTAAGATTACAATCTTAAAGATGCCTTTATAATTTGATTGAATTACATGACGATAAATTAACGTCCTGAATATTGTGGTAGGAATCAAGATTTATTGTAGCAACATTAAATTACATATAAGTATACCTTAAATTAATCAAATTAAATTAATTATATTTCAATATTTTGAATTTATTGCAAAAATCAAAATTTATCAAAATATCGTATTTGAATGCTCACAAATAAACATCAAATTAATATAATTAATTTGAAGGTAATTCAATATTTTGAATTTTAAAATAGACATCAAAATTTATTTGAGCATTGCAATTAATTGCACAACAATTAGCTACAAATAAATCAAGTAAATTGACAGTAGGTCAATATTTTGAATTTAGACAAGAAATCAAAATTCATTAAGAGCAGGTAGTATATCTCTATCCTTTTCTAAACAAAAAATTCATTTTTCTGCAAAACTTAATAATTGTAGCAAAAAATAAGAAGAAAGCCCCATTTCGTATAATAGAAAGCAATAGTTTCTTTTATCAGGAAAAATTATTTTTATCGCTTCGTTTTTAAGAAAACTTTGAAAAACTGAATTGTCCATCCTAACCTCTATTTTTTAAGTTTTTCAAGGTTTTCTTCAAAACGAATCGATAAAAATCATTTTTCCTCATCAAGGGAAATATTGCTTTTTATAATATAAGATGGGGCTTTCTCTTTATTTTTTGCTAAAATTATTAGTTTTTGTAAACAAATTAATTTTTTGATTAGAAAAGGACAGATATACTCGACCTCCTCTGGAAACAACATGATTGCACACGAATAAAACTCAAGTTAAACAAACTAAATCAGAGGTAATTCAATAATTCGAATTTGATGTAAGAATTAAAATTCATTAAAGCATCTTATTCAAATGCACACAAATAAACCACAAGTTAATCAATTTCAATCAAGGGTAATTCAATATTTTAAATTTTGTTATAAAACTCAAACTTATTAAATCATCACAATTCATTACACAAAAATAAACTTCAAATTAATCAAATTAATTCGATGGTAATTCAATATTTTTATTTTAAATATGGGAGTCTAATTTTATCGAAGCCTCATATTCAATTGCGCACAATTAAACTTAAAATCGAACAAATTGAATCGACGATAATTTAATATTTTGAATTTAGATGTAAAAATGACAATTTTATTCAAGTAGTATATTCGTAGGCACACAAATGATCCCTCAAATTAATTAAATGAAATCGGTGGTAATTTAACATTAAGAATTTCGGTGTAAAAATCAAAATTCATCGAAGCATAATTAATATAATTAAATTGATGATAATTCAATATCTTAAATTTTGATGTAAGAATGAAACTTATTGAAGCATCACATTTGATTGCACACTAAAAGCGCAAATTAACCAAATTGGATCGATGGAAATTCGATATTTCGAATTTTGATGTGAAAACCAGAACTAATTAAAGCAAATTATTTGATTGTACACAAATAAACCTCGAATTGAATAAATTGAATAGACAATTATGCTATATTTTGAATTTTGACGTAGGAGACTGGAAAATATTATTAAACTCCGACTTAACGTGATTTAATTGTTTTTGTTATATTTTTAATAATATTATATATCGTAAATATTATTAGGATTTTTTAAATAATATAGAAATAATGTTTATTACAAGCTATTTAATAAAAGATAAAATCAACTGGTAAAAAATATAATATATTAAATAAAATAAAATAAGTGTAAATACAAAGTTTTAGTGTAAGTGCTGAAATATTATGTTGACAGTTTGGAGTGTCGGTAATGACCTTCGAGCATATACTACTGGAGGAAGCCTCCGAATGGCAGCAAGCGTTACAAGGCGAAGAGAGAGAAAGCCTCTATTTTGGTACGTGCTGTCTCTCTCTAGCCTGATTTGATTGGCTGCTTTTGTTCCCCACTAAGAAAGTGATAGAGAGATAGCACGTACCAAAATAGAGGCTTTCTCTCTCTTCGCCTTGTAACGCAGTTAATAGCTGGGAGGCTTCCTCCAGTATTATATGCTCGAAGGTAATGACTGACTAAACTTTTCACAAGAGTGAAAACTCTTGGAAAAGAGTTGCTTTCTTAAGCCAACCTCTTATTATAAAAAATAGTTAAAATATTTTCTTATTGGCTGAAAAGTTTTTATGAATATAATAAGGAGGCAGGACCTTTCAAAATCGTCGTCGACAATTTAGACACGATTTGACCGTAGGTCATCTTTTACTTAGTCCGCGTGTCGACCATATGTGCGCGCTTGAAACGCGAGAACATTTCTGTACCCTTTTTTTTATACGGGTTCACATCTAACAATAAGACTCAGTTGGCTGAAGAAAACTTACATTAGTGTACAAAAAATTTGAAGGATTTATATCTTTATTTTGTCAAAACTAAAAATCTTTAAAATGAGAATTACCAGATGTACAAAAATAAAGTTCAAAATGCAATTTAAGTTATTCATGATATGAAAGTAATATTTTCCTTTTCTTAAATATGACAAAAAGGTTCTCAAAATTTTATGTAATGAAAGAAACTATTTTTTCCAAAACAATATATACTATTGATAAATTTTCACAGAGTAGAAATTCAGTAATAAATCAATATTATTTTCTAAATAATTAGAGAAAATATAAAAAGTGTAGTATACGCTTGAACACGCTCCCCCCGTTGAGAGGATACGATCAACTATATTATTATACATAGAATATAGATATATATGAGTTTTTCTTTTCTAAAATTATTTATTATTCTTATTGTCTTTAAAATAATTGTCTTTAATAGGCAAAAGTGCCAATTTTTTAACACTGCGTTTGAACACACTTGTAGCAGTTTTTACTGTCACAGTACTTATAATGCCGTCGGTTCCTGGATGAATTTCTATAACTCTTCCTAGTGCCCATATCATTGGTGGTAAATTATCATCTTTTAATAAAACTATTGAGTTTTTTTGAATAAAATGTTGTCCTGTTGTCCATTTGTGACGAATGTTTAATTCATTAATATACTCTTTGTGCCAACGTTTCCAGAAGTGTTGGCGAACCTTTGTTATATGTTGCCACTGTGACAAGCGATTGGATAGTACATCGCTGAAATCTGTGTCAGGTAAGCTCGCAAAAGAATCGCCAATAAGGAAATGAGCTGGGGTAAGGACAGGAGGGTCATTAGGATCTGTAGAAATAGCAGTAAGAGGGCGTGAATTTAATATCGCTTCTACTTCTATTACAAAAGTATTGAGTTCTTCAAACGTAAATAATAAATTAGTAACGACGCGTTTCATATGGTGTTTAAATAATTTAACGGTAGATTCCCATAACCCACCGAAGTGTGGAGACAAAGGTGGAGTGAAATGCCATTTTATTTCTTGATTGCCGCAAAATCTATCTATTTTTTCGCGGTGGTTCTCCGTATTTAATAGAGCGTAAAGCTCTTGCAGTTCATTTTTAGCGCCGACGAAATTTTTCCCGTTACACTGAGAAAAAAATTTAGTTGGATTAAGTAAGGCTTAATTGAATCAATGAAATCCCTTAGGTGCGGGCGGCACATAAAATATTTTGCTACATTAATACAAATATTTTAATTAAGTCAAATAAATATTTCATTTTTTTAAATAAATATTTGATTCTACTAAACATCACAAATATTGGTTAAAAATAATATTTTGTATTTTCAATTAAATATTTGACTTATTAAATGTCGCGAAGATTGATTCAATAAAATTAATTCATTGTTTTAATAAAAAAAATTATCAATTAAAATGTCCATTTGTTTTTCTAATTAATTATTTCATCATATTAATGCTATATTGAAATTAAATTAGTTCAATATTTTATATTTTCAAATGAAAGTTTAACTGATTGAATATTTTAAATTTAATAAAATTTTAAGATTTAATAAAATTAATTCATTGTCTTAACAAAAAATTGATTAATTATTCGGTTATCTCAAATAAAATATTCCTTCAAAGTAAAGAAATATTTAATTAATTCGATTTATAGATATTTTAATCGAACAAATACTGTCTTTAATCAACAGTATTTGCTTTCAGTGATTTTCATTTATTTATTAACATCAATGAATTGATGACTCATTAAAGGACAGGTGAATATGATTCTATTTATTTATATGGTAAAGAATAACAATTATTAACATACTAACATTAGTATGCTTTATACAGTGATCGCACACGCAGTAAATCTAACATAAATTTCGCTCGCATTACAATTTACGTATTATCTTGGATTTTTAACTTCCTTATATATCAACTTAGAAGCCCTCTTACCGCTTGCGAGATCGAAAATTAACGACGCCACCAAGCGGTTGTATCATCAAACCATCGAACTAAATGATTTTGTTAAAACAATAAATGTTTCTTTTAGTTCAAATATGTGTTATTTGAATGAAATAAATTATGTAGATGCATCAAATAGTGGATTTGCTTGATTTTAACAAGTATTTAATCAGATTTCTCTGTAATTTTTATTAACTTTAGTACATATTTTGCTAAGTTATTCACTTAGCAAGACACGTATTTAAAACATGAGTTTGTTTGAGTATAAAGGATGATAACTTATACAAAAAAAAATTTTTCAAGAATATTAAATATTAATTTTAACATTATATTTTATTTGATTTAGTAAATATGTTATTAAATAATAACTGCTTGTTTCAATAAATATTTCATTAAGATAATCAAATAATTATTTAATCGATCTGATAAAGAAATTAATTAATACAACAAAATATTTAATTGGGACATAAATAATAAAATATTTAATTGTTAAAAATAATAATTAATTCAATTAATTACTGATTTCATAGACGCAATATAATTAAATAATAAAAGTAATAAAATAATTTTATAGAACACGATAAATCAAATATTTGAATCAATTAAAAATTTAATTAATTTAATGCATCCAATTAATTATAATATAGCAATGAAATTATTTGAGTAAAAGACAATGAGATATTTCATAGAATCAATCATATATTTCATAAAGAGAAAAAACACATTCATCAAAGCAACTAAATATTGAATTAAAATGATTAGGTATTTCATTGGCCAGTGAAATAATTTAATATAAGTCATACAATATTTATTTAAAACAATGAAATATCTTTTTGTTATTATTCAAAATTTATTGAAAGAATAAAACAATAATTTTGACATTATTAAATATTTCATTAATATAATTAAATATATTATTGAACAGTAAAGTAATTTAATAAAGGTGATATAATAATTAATTAAATCAATGTAATATATTCTTCTTTTAATCAAAATTTGATAAAAATAATAGAATAAATACGTTAGAATTAGTAAACATTTTATTAAGATAATTAAATATATTATTAAACATCAAAGTAATTTAGTAGAAGTATTATAATATTTAATTGAAATAGTGAAATATATTCTTATGTCAATCAAAACTTGATAAAATTAATAGAATAAATATATTCGGTTTAATAAATATTTCATTGAGATAATCAAATATATTATTGAACATTAAAGTAATTTTATGGAAATGTTAATATAATATTTAATTGAATCAATGAAATATATTCTTGTTTCAATAATAACTTGATAGAAATAATAGGATAAATATATTTGGTTTAATAAATATTTCATTAAGATAATCAAATATATTATTAAACATTAAAGTAATTCAATAGAAGTGTTAATACAATATTTAATTAAATCAGTGACATATATTCTTGATTCAATAACAATTTGATAGAAATAATAAAATAAATATATTTGGTTTAATAAATATTTCATTAAAATAATCTAATACATTATTGAACATTAAAGTAATTTAGTGGAAGTGTTAATATAATATTTAATTAAATCAGTGAATTATATTCTTGTTTCAATAACAACTTGATAGAAATAATAGAATAAATATATTCGGTTTAATAAATATTTCTTTAAAAAAAATTTAATATCTAATTTTACGTTGCACCTTTCTTGACTTTAAAAAAATAATTTATTGGTTTTCTTTTTGTAAATTCATTGAAATCGGATTTGTTGATTTTAAGGAACCTATTTCTTTTAATCAATTGTAATTTTTATTGAAATGCTGATCAAATTTTATGTGTTATATACAACAAAATATTTTTTTTTAAACAATCACATATATTATTAATTAAATGACAATGTTATTAACTTAGTGAAGCATTTATTTACAATATGAGCTTCTTTAACTTAATGGGATGACCGTTAATTCAAGCAAATATTATATTGATGATTGACCAATATTTTTTTATTGTTATAAAAGATTTTGTAAATTTAACAAACGATTTACTAAGATAAATATTTAATTACTGTAACAAAATATATAGATAATTTACAAACATATTCTATTGTTACAAATAAATATTTTATAAAATTTTATCAGCTGCCTTAATGAAATTATTTTGATTAAATCAATCAAATAATTTAACCAAAACAATAAATTTTTCTTTATTTTAAAAAAATATTTATTTTTTTTAACTTAGGTATCAATTTTTTTTATCCCAACTAAATATTTCAGTGATTTAATAACCTTGCATATTACTTCAATCAAAATTAATTTTTATCAACAAAATATTTAATAACTAAATTTATTTCATTGACTTAACTAAATTTTTTTCTCAGTGTATCCGAATAAATATTTTTTGGTTTTCCTCGTCTAGCTGTGAACCTTTTTAAAGCTGCGAGAAAGCCTTCTGTGGTCAAGTCTGATACTAACTCTAAATGCACAGCCTTGGTGACGAGACAGACAAAGACAGAAACATATACTTTGATCTGCTTTTGATTTCTGTATTTCTTTTCTTTGATATAAAAAGGGCCGCAATAATCAATACCTACATTGCTGAATACTCTGTCTTGTGTGAGTCTAACCTTCGGCAAATCGCCCATCAAATATTCTGTGGTAGGAGGATTTGCGCGAAAGCATCGAATGCAACTCCTCCAGACTTTCTTTATTTGATGTTTTCCATCTAGTAGCCAATATTTTTGACGTAATAGACACAATGTAGTTTGTACGCCAGTGTGATGATTTTTTATGTGTATTTCTTGAATGATTAAACTTGTTACGTGATTTGAACGCGGTAACAATACTGGATGTTGTTGGTCGTAATTTAAATTTGTATTTTTTAATCGACCGCCAACTCTCAGTAGTCCATCCTTATCAAGAAATGGATTTAAAGAAAGTAACCTACTTTCCTTTTTTAGTTCTTTCTTTAGCAAAAGGCACTTTAATTCTTTTTCAAAATGAACCTTTTGAATATGCCTTATGATATTTCTTTCTGCATCTATCAAATATTGAGCTTGCAAGCTCTTGTTATACATTTTTGAGCGCTTGAGATAAGAGACATAAGCTACAAATCTTTTCAATTTTATAAATGATGAAAACTTCTCATAAATTTCAAAGGTTGTATTTGATAAAGGATTTTCATTATTCTTGTTCATACTTGATAATAAACAAATATTTTTGCGCATTTCTGGAAGGTCTTCATTTAATCCAGGTATCATCGTTTGTGGCCATTCTTTCTCTTTGAGAGTAAGCCATTGAGGTCCATTGAACCACAGTTTATTGTTTAAGAAATCAGCAGGTAACTGACCTCTTGACAGTGCATCGGCGGGATTATCTTCTGAACGCACATGTCTCCACTTGTGCGGCTCTGACACATTTTGAATTTCAGAGACGCGGTTAGCCACGAACGTTTTTAGCAGGTGAGTGAATTTATCCAATGTAATGTTATTGAAGAATCTGACCAAAAAATTATCTTTTCGAAAGAAACATCTATTGCTTTTATTATCTGTTTATATAAATTTGTTAATAATAATGCGGCACAAAGTTCGAGGCGTGGTATGGTCTTTTCTTTTAATGGTGCTACTCGAGATTTTGCGCCAAGTAAAATTGTAATTACCTTGCCTTCTTCTGAAGTAGAACGCAAGTAGACACACGCACCGTAACCCTTATTGCTCGCATCGCAGAAGCCATGCAATTGTACTGCATTTTTTTTTGAAGCTATTGATTTTCTTGGAAATGATATATTGTTTATTAATGGAAGCTGAGTACAAAACTCGTTCCATCGTGTGTATACGCTCATTGGTACTGATTCGTCCCAATGTAGCCCTTCTTTCCATAAATCTTGCATTATACTCTTTGCATACAAGATTATTGGTCCTAATAAACCAAGTGGATCAAAAATTTTTGCTATTTCTGAAAGAATGGCTCTTTTGGATCTCGCTATTTTATTATTATCAAAATTAACTGTATATGTTATATTGTCTGGTTTTGCGCTCCACAAAATTCCGAGAGTTTTCAATGTTTGATTTGAATCTAGGTGTAAGTGAGTGTCTAAATCATTTTCATTTAATCCATGCAATATTCGCGCATCGTTTGCTGCCCATTGACGTAAAGGAAAGCCACCTAATTTTAAAAGATTTATCATTTCGTCTCTTATTATAAGTGCTTGTTTAATTGTTTCGGCACCTGTGAGTAAGTTGTCGACATACAAATCTCTTTTTAAGATTGCGGCAGCAATTTTATATTTCTTTCCTTCATCCTCAGCTAATTTTATTAAGCTTCGTATTGCCAAATAAGGGACTGGTCCCAAGCCAAACGTTACTGTATTTAGTTAATAAGTTTTTATTTCTTCACCTTCCTTCCAGAGTATGCGTTGGTGCTGTTTATCCTTTTCACGTATCAGCACTTGCCGATACATTTTCTCAATATCTGCTGATAAGACGTACTTGTGCGTACGGAATCGAAGAAGATGAGTAAAAATATCGTCCTGTATTGTAGGTCCGACTAATAATATATCGTTTAGCGAGAGGCCATTACTAGTTTTCGCAGATGCATCGAATACTACGCGTAATTTAGTAGTTGCGCTTGACTCTTTTATAACTGCATGATGAGGTAAGTAAAACCCTTAATTTGACACGCCAGTAATTTCAGACATATGTCCGAGATTTTTATACTCATCGATTACAGTATTATATTTTTCGAACAAATCTGGATTTCTTTTAAATCTTCTAAAAAGAGAGTTTAACCTTTCAAGAGCTTGCGAGCGCGATTCACCTAGGCTCACATTATTATTTTTAAATGGAAGCGCGACTACATATCTACCTGTTTTATCTCGTGTAGTATGTTGTATAAAATGGTCCTCGCATTGAATTTCTTCAGACGATCGATGCACTTGAGCATGACCTTCTTCGATCTGCCAAAATTTTTCAAGAACGAACTGTAAATCTGTATAATTACAGATCGCTTCCCTTTCTCTTTTTTCATTAATATTTCCGCCTATTATCCATCCTAAGCGAGTTTTTTGTAGATATAATTCTGTGTTTTTTCCGGCGATTTTATATTGTCCCACACAAAAAAGCGAAAGTGTTGGGCCTGATCCTAATAAAATATCAACTGGGGCAGGCTTATAAAATTCTGGATCCGCAAGTTTTATGTTTGAGGGTATTGTTATGTTTTCGCGTGAAATTTTTCGCTGGGAACAGCATTGGAGATATTTGATATTGTTAAAAATTCAAATTTTCTCGCATAATTATTTTGCGACGATTGTACGGTTGCGGTGACTATATTTTTTGCTATCGTTGACATATTATTGAGCACGCCTATAGGAATACTACATTTTTTCTTTGGAAGCACAAGTTTGTTCGCTAACCCTTCGCTAATTAAATTAATTGTAGAGCACGTATCTAATAATGCGCGGCATTTGATTGATTTATTATTTTGATCAATGATATTAATTTGCGCTGTGGTTAATATTTGATTCATTGGCGCTTGGGCTGTTGACGCTATACAACGTGCTTGTATTCCTATAGGGCATTCGAGTCATTCTTTTCTTTTCGAAGCGTTATGATCATGTAATAAGTAATTTTCAACCTTATCACAGACCATACACTTCGAAAATTTGCATTCTTCGCCTGCATGTTCTCGAAGACATAATAAGCATACCGAAGCTTGTTTAGCTATCTCTATTCTTTTTGAAATCGATGCGTCATTGAATTTTTTACAACGGTATAATTGATGTGTCTCTTTACATGCAGGACATTTAAAACCTGAAGACGTTAGAAAAGTTTGTCTAGATGCGCCTTTATTTTTCTTTTTATTTATTGAACCACCAATATTATTTTTTTGGTGGGGTTCTGGCGTTTTATCTATTATTTCTGTTTCTCTTTTAGATAAACGTGCGGCAGCTTTATACAAAAAATCTATCAATTTTTCGAGTTCCGGGAACGTTCCGTGTTCAATATTTTCTTCCCACTTATCCGCAGTGCATTTATGCAATTTATTTTTTATATTTTGTACGAGAATTTCTTCGGTTACATTTACACCGAGCGCGGACAGAGATTCTATGTGTTGCAGTGTATCATCTGCTAGCTTGCGAAGGCCTTCAGCTGATTCGCGTTGTTGAATAGGCAACGACAAAAGCAAATTTAGATGTTTAGATATAATAAGTCGTTCATTCGCATACGCCTTTTGTAAAATATTCCACGCGCGTTGATAATTTTCAGCTGTAGTTGCGAGATTTTTTATTTTTTGTTTAGCCTCACTTGTCACTGCTCCTTTTAAATATTGGAGCTTTTGAACATCAGAAAGATCTTTGTCCGCATCTATTAACGCCGAAAATGTATCTTCGAACGAGAGCCAATCTTCATATTTTCCACTGAAGGTTGGGAGCGCAGTTTCAGGAAGTCTCACGCGTCTTTTATTATTATGACTAGTACAACTGGAATCATTATCAACCGTACTATTTGTCGATAGTAGCGACGGAATAACTTCAATTTCATTTTGTTGCACGAAACTTTGTACCGGTTTTAATTTATCGGCAGCGGCGAGCACTTCGTAATAATTTTCTTGAATTCCAAAGCGTTCGGTAGCTAACTGTTTGACATTTGCTTCATCTAGTAATTCAAGTTTGTCGCATATGGCATCAAAATTTTTAAATGTATCATTTAATTTTTTTATACGTCTATTGAAATCTTCAAATGAAACCGGTTCTTCATTCGCTGTATTTTTATCGACAAAACTTCGAAAATGCGTAATTTGCTTTCTAATAACACCACGTTTTTGTTTTAATTCTTTAATGCGCGCCTCATTTGTCATTTTTATTTAGGATTGGGAAATACGAAAGAAATGGCGATTCTTATAAACAACGAGCTTACCTTATTTTTTATGCTGTCGTGAATATGAATTCTCTCCTTTAATTTTTTATATCCTCAACCCTTGAATTTGGCTGCTAAACTCAACGATCGTCCTTCTTTATTGATTGATGTTGGGCCTGACGTGGTAGTTGATAAGAATCAATTAGAAGAGCAACCGAAATTTTCCTATGCTCTTATGCAGCAATATATATTCTTTTCTTTGCTGCTATTGAATGAGTCACAAAGCACTTTAAATATTTATGTATGACACCTTGTAATTTTTCTTATTTTTCGTAACACTTGCACAATGAAAAATGTCACAGAAAAGTTTTTGTCTTTTTGTTTAATTTTATTTAATCACACACTGATTTTATCCGGCTCGAAGGACCATGGAAAATATTATTAAACCCCGACTTAACGTGATTTAATTGTTTTTGTTATATTTTTAATAATATTATACATCGTAAATATTATTAGGATTTTTTAAATAATATAGAAAAAATGTTTATTACAAGGTATTTAATAAAAGATAAAATTAAGTGATAAAAAATATAATATATTAAATAAAATAAAATAAGTGTAAATACAAAGTTTTAGTGTAAGTGCTGAAATATTATGTTGACAGTTTGGAGTGTCGGTAATGACTGACTAAACTTTTCACAAGAGTGAAAACTCTTGGAAAAGAGTTGCTTTCTTAAGCCAACCTCTTATTATAAAAAATAGTTAAAATATTTTCTTATTGGCTGAAAAGTTTTTATGAATATAATAAGGAGGCAGGACCTTTCAAAATCGTCGTCGACAATTTAGACACGATTTGACCGCAGATCATCTTTTACTTAGTCCGCGTGTCGACCATATGTGCGCGCTCGAAACGCGAGAACATTTCTGTACCCTTTTTTTTTATACGGGTTCACATCTAACAATAAGACTCAGTTGGCTGAAGAAAACTTACATTAGTGTACAAAAAATTTGAAGGATTTATATCTTTATTTTGTCAAAACTAAAAATCTTTAAAATGAGAATTACCAGATGTACAAAAATAAAGTTCAAAATGCAATTTAAGTTATTTATGATATGAAAGTAATATTTTCCTTTCCTTAAATATGACAAAAAGGTTCTCAAAATTTTATGTAATGAAAGAAACTATTTTTTCCAAAACAATATACTATTGATAAATTTTTACAGAGTAGAAATTCATTAATAAACCAATATTATTTTTTAAATAATTAAAGAAAATATAAAAAGTGTAGTATACGCTTGAACAGAGACAATATTTATTAATACATCATATTTAATTGTAACAAATATACCTCAAATTAACCAAATTAAATCAATAGTGATACAATATATTAATTTTGACGTTAATACCAAAATTTATTAAGGCATTACACTTAATTGTATACAAATAAACTCATATCAACCAAATTAAATCAATAATAACTCAACATTTTCAATTTTGATGTGGAAATCAAAATTTATTGGGACATCATATTTGATTACGCAAATGAACCTAAAATTATTAAAATTTGATAGGAATTATTCAATATTTCGAATTTGATTGAAAAATCAAAATTATTAGAGCATGTTATTTAATTGAACGCAAATGAACTTTAAATTAATCAAAATCAATCAATAATGATTGTATTTTATAAAATTTAATATTAAAAGCAGAATTCATTAGAACATCACTTTTAATTAAAGAAAAATAAACATTAAATTAATGATTTTAAATTAATGGTAAATTAATATTTTCAATTTTAAGATAGGAATCAAGATTATTAAAGTGTCATATATGACTGCATACAAATAAACCGTAAATTTAACAGATAATTACAATTGTACAGTCACGAAGCTTATGTGCTAAAAGTAAATTTCAGAATTTCATCAAAATATTGTATAATCAATGACAATAAATAGAAAGCTACTATTAGAGTCTAAAGAACAGTTTGTTTAGAATAATTTTAAAAGCCTTAAGAATAAGCCAAAATAAAAATACTTATACAAAACGTTGTCCTTATAGCTTAATATTATATGAATATGCTTTTAAACATGCGCACCATTCACAAAACATTGAAATCACTTTCAACGAAAGATTAATTGTGTTTCAATAAATATCATAATCGTTGAAACATAAAGACGAAATCACCCTTTCCAACGTAATAGACATCGACATCACCATAAACATAAGAGTCACCGTCATCGGTAAAACTTTCTTATTATATTAGACATAATTCAATTAATACTGATATATGATATCATCAACAATAAGTGTGTGTATGCGTACATAAATGTCTGTGTGTAGGCGTGTGCAAGCGTGTGCTATTATTTGTAAAGGTGTATGACTATGTAAGATCGTGTGCAAATGCATAAGCAATACGTGCACACATGTAGACAAGCGTACTTTTTTATTTTTGGATACCTATCCTAAAGAACCAACGTCCTAAATTACAATACAAATTGAAATTTCATAAAAATAATAAATCAAATTTATTAAATAAAGTTGAAAAAATTAAACTTTCCAAATTAATGAATTCAATTCTGACGGTTAAAACATGTACAAACACGTAGACACACGTAGAAATACGTGCATAAACGTGCACACACGTAGAAATACGTGCATAAACGTACACACTCGTATAAACACGTACAAACAGACACAAACACACACGTAAAATTACCTGAAAACACGTACACTCACATGCAAACACGTACGCACACGAAGAAATACATGCGGACACGTACTTACACATACAAATATGTACAAATACATACATACACATACAAACACGTACAGACACCTACAATCACGTGCATACATGTATAAACACGTGCATACACGTATAAACACATGCACACACGTAGAAAAACGTACACACAAGTACACGAACATGCGAATTCGTGCACATACGTAAACACATGTACAAACATGTAGACACACGTAGAAATACGTGCACAAACGAACCACACGCACAAACACCTACACTCATGTATGAATACCGACACATACTTAAAAGCCTGTACACACACGTTCACATACGTACAAAATCGTACACACACGTATAAACACGTACAAACAGGCACAAACACGTACAAGCACATTTAAACTCGAACAAACACGTACGAACACGTACAAACACGTACGTAGAGGTATAAACACGTTCACACATGTACACATGCGTAAGAACACGTACAAACACGTACAAATGCGTATGTATACGTACACACACGTACAAACACGTACACTAATGTATAAATACCGACACATACTTAAAAGCACGTACACACATGTTCACATTCGTATAAAAATGTACACACACGTATAAACACGAACAAACACGTACAAACACATTTAAACACGTACAAACACGTGCAAATGCGTACAAACACGAACAAACACGTGCGCGCACGTACACACATGTACAAAAACGTGCACTGGCACGTACAAAAACGTAGAAATACGTATACCTACAAATAAGTAAAAACGCGTACGAACACGTAAGCACACGTACAAACACGTTAGCACACATAGAAACATGTACAAACACCTACATACCCATATACTACATAACCCATGCGCTAGCTTACACGAACAAACACTTACAAATAGGTACACACGCAAAAACATGTACTTACACCATAAACATGTGTACACACGTAGGCACACGTGGAAACAAGGGCACATACGTACACACATGTACAAACAAGTACACACATGTAAAGACACGTACACACACGTACATGTACGTAGAAACACGTGCACATGTATACAAACACGTACATATATGTAGAAACACGTGCACATACATACAAACACGTACGTAGATGTAAATACACGTAATTACACGTACAAACACGCACAAACTCGTACACATACGTACAAACACGTATACACCCGTACAAATACCTACGAACGCGTACAAACTCGTACGAAAACGTACACATACGTACAAACTCGTACACACGTAGAAACACGTGTTTACACGTACTTACACGTACAATAACGTACAAACATGTATGTACGTAGAATCGCATATCAACACGTACACTTAAGTACAAAGGCGTACACTCACGTAGAAATACGTAGGCACGTAGATACAAGAAATAACAGGTACACACAAGTACAAAGACGGCCACAAATGTACACGCAAGTACGAAAACATACACTGACGTAGAAACACGTAGAAACAAGTACAAACACGTACACCTGGTCAAAACAAACATCTATAAACATAGCTAAAAATATAGGTAAAGAAAATACAGCTATATTGATGTGTATTATAGCTATATTGATGTGTTTTTTTAGCTGTATATCTATAAGAAATATAGCTAGATTTTTAGCTACATTTCCAGCTATAATGAACTAAAATAGGGATTGTACCTGTAAAGATAGGTAAAAATATAACTAAAAATCTAGCTATATTTCTCATAGATATATGCAGCTAAAAAAACACGTAAATATAGCTGTAATACACAATGCTATATTTTTACCTATATTTTTAGCTATATTTATAGATGTTTTTTTTTGCAGGGCACTGACGTATATATACGTCAAAACACGTGCATAGACGTATATACACGTACTAACATGTACAAACTCGTATAAACACGTACACATACTTTCGAACCCGTACACACGTTGAAACACGTGCTCACACGTACTTACACGTACAATTACGTACAAATACTCACAATAACGTACAAACATGTACACATGTTAAAACGCGTGCGCACACGTAATTACGCGTACAAACACGTACCATTGTGTACTAACACGTACAAATCCGGACGCATACGTGCAAACACGTGCACATGCGTAAGGACAAGTGTAAACACGTACGAACGCGTATGTGTACGTTCACACACGTGCAGACACGTACACACTCGTACAAAAACGTAGAAACACGTACACACATGTGGAAACACGTACACAAACGTACAAACACGCACAAATACCGACAAAAACGTACACACAATTACATGATATCCGCAAACGTACGCTCACGTACAAACACGTGAGCTCACGTAGAAACAAATACAAACAGGTACATGCACGTACAAACACGGACACACACGTACACACAAGTACAAACACGTACACTGACGCAGTACCACGTAGAAACGTAGAAACAAGTACAAACACGTACACTGATGTAGAAACACGTAGACACATAGAAAAAAGTACAAACAGGTACACACACCTAGAAAAACGTACACACACGTTCAAAAACTGTCACATGTACAAACACGTGCCTACTTTTTTAAACACGTACACACACGAAGAAACACGTACACACAAGTACTTACACGTACAAACACGTATAAATACATACACACGCGTACGAACACGTACAAAAACGTAAAAACCCGTACACACAATGACACACACTGACTGATTTGTACACAAATGTACGAACATAAGTACACATGTACAAACACGTACTCACACGTACACACACATACAAACACGTACAAACACGTGCATACCTATTCGCTTTACATGTAACGCTACCATTAATTTTAGTTTTACTCGTATTTAACTTGCTTATAATTGTTATTTAATCTTAAGAATGTTAATGTAAAAGAGATCCAATATACTACAGCTTATTGTTATTCACAAAAATACTTTAAAAAATAATCTACATATCAAATTATTTCTAATTATATACGTACGTAACCTAAGTAAATTTATTATTATACTGTGTGAAAAAGTGCTACCTAGGTAACGGAAAAGCGTTACCTATATGCGGATTTAGGTCTCTCAATGCTATAAAACAATTTCTGTTCAAGAAAAATTAGTGAGTGTGAGAGAGTGATTAGGAAACAGGTAGAGAAAGTTAGGGATAGATGAAAATAGAATAAAATGAAATTCAATCATAGATAGAAGGACAGAGAGGAAGTAAGAAAGTAAAAAAAGAGTTATTGAAAGCGTTAAGTTAGAAATCAAAAGAAGCTATGAAAAATTGGTTATCTTGGCGTAGTCTTTAATTTAGAGCCATTCTAACAATTTAAAAATAACGCTGTCAAGTGCTTTGGCGCAATGCTTTCTTATAAAGCTCATTGAGTTAGAGTAATTTGATTTCATTTTTGTGATTTCGATGCAAAATACAATTTCTGTTCCAGAAAAATTAGTGAATGTGAGAGAAAGATTAGAAAAATTTATCGTATGGCTTACGCAAAATAAAAAATAAATGAAAAAAAAAATTTTTTTGAAAATTTTCCAAATGCTCTAAAATTAAAATTGCTCTGAGAAAATTAGTTTCCTGAAACTTGTTTTCTTTAGACAGTAGCGAATAACTTGCATACAAATTTTGGATCAAATCTACCGGATAATTTTCGTAAAATAGAAAAAAAATAAAAAATAAGAATTTAAAAATAAATTTTAAAAATGCTCTGAAATTAAAAGTGCACTAAGTAAATCAGTTTTCAAAAGTTTTTCTACTATTGGCAGTCAAAAATAATTTCTATACAAATTTTCAAGCAAATTTTTCGATAAGTTTAGGTAAAATACAAAAAAAAATTAAAAATCGAATTTTTTTCAAAATTGTTAGAATAGCTTTGAAAAAAATACGCTTAGATCACCAATTTTCAATAGCTTTCCACCTAGCTAAACAAAGAAATAAATTGTATATATAAAATCTAATTCATCGAGTAGTTTTCGAGATCTAACTGACGTACTGAATTTATACACGCACGCACGCACGCTCGCACGTAAGCAACCACGCACCCACGCACCCACGCACACACACACACGCACACACGCACACACACACACATTCAAACACTATTTTTCTGAAAACCACTTTTTTCGACTCCTGTAGTAAAAATGTATACAAATTAATAAAAAATAATAAAAAAATTTTTTATTGATATCATTTTTTTTCTATGAGAAAGCAAAAATAAATTAAAATTACTTAAAATCAATGAGCTCTATAAGACAGCACTGCGCCAAAGCTCTTGAGAGCGGTTTTTAAAATTCGTTAAAAGAAAGTCAGAAACGACAGTATTATATAAATATGTACCTAATGAGCGCAAAAAAATTAAGAAATATATATATATATATATATATATATAAATATATATTTAAAAAAACAAAATTTAACTATTTGATGAAAATGGATTAAGTGGATGTCCAGGTTTTGTAAATACGCAAAGATTTTAATTAATGTATTCTTATTTGCAACGTTTCGTGACTATTTAGTCACCTCTTCAGGCTAAAAAATATACATCTATAAGAACATATAATTCCACGTATAAATTACATAGTTATGAAAAACGAACAATTTTTTTAAACAATTTTAAAGCATAGAATTTTGGTTACCTTAGAATTAGCAAAATACAATATAACATTACTATGTTAATAATTATTTGAACGAAGCACATGAAATGAGATACATCAATTTGAAATGTACATAGCTGAATCTTGTATTGATAACACTGTCTGCGTCAAAAATTCTTTAGTTATGCAACCTAAAATTTACACAAATGTAGAAAAATATTTGTAAACGATATGTATGATATTGCAATGAAAAGACGAAAAATTTTTTTTGACTGTATATGACAAGAAAAACATTTTACCTAATGCTTTTATAGTGTGCGATAGAAATTAAATCAGTCGTGACACTAAATACAATAAAGCTAACATAATCAAATGTTGTTGTCAAAGTCGCGAAGAAATTTAGCAAAGGATCGACCGTATGTGCACAGTTCAGGCGTGTTCGGAATCGAGAGAGCGAAATCTGAGGTAAAGCGCTGGTATCGTAGAGGTTACGCATGCTTGTTATAATTATCAATAAAAAAATATATTTGAACTTACAAAAACAATATTTCAGTAGTAAGAAATGTTAATCTGAAAATTGAGTATATGCCACCATATGTTTTACTTAATTGACAAGTGTCTGGCTGGACATTCAATTGTTATTACAATTATTATAAATAGCTTCTGCAATCCTACGTTTGTGAAAATTGTTTTCTGAGTCTAATATTGTAATGTTGTTCCAATTAAAATTATGGTTGGGATTATCAATAATATGACGTGTATCAACAGAATTCGTATTTTTATTATTTTTGTGTTCATTCAGATGATCTTTTACATGTCTTTTTGATTCACCCGTATATGAAAGCGAACATTTATTTCAATCAAACATATATATCAACTGTATTGTTACAAGTTTATTAAGTTTGTCTTTAATTTACTGAAAAGACGTTTGCATTTGTTAAAAATTGTATTATTAATATATGGAACAGTTACAGAAGCACTATAGGTATTCTCTGAATGTATAGGTCTTTCTTGTTGTGAATGTTTATATTGTAAAAGTTGTTTATCTACACTACCGGTCAATTGCTTTTGCCCACACTAGAGTAAAATTTGTTAAAAGAAAAAGTTTTATATCTTCGAAACTGATGATCGCATCTCCAAAATCCAAATGCCGTTTGGAAGATTGGTCAAAAATCTTTGAAATAAAGTAAGTCCGGTATGAAAAAAGTCATTTTTTAATTGCTTATAGCAATGTGAAAAAAAAATTTTTTTACTAATTTTTTTTGCTTACATAAAAGAGAATGCCATTTTCATGGAAATTATGAAATCAAAAAAAACCAAATGGGCTTCAAAACTCTACTAGTCCTTTTTAAAATGAGCTGAGTAAAATGTTTCAATGACTTTTTTAACCACAATTATGATAATTTTTCGGAAAAAATACCTATTTTTCAATCATGATTGTCTCATAAACTAAGAAAGATAGAAAATTTTATATTAGAGAAAAAATGTTTTATTTTGAGTCTAAAATATATATATTTAGTGACCAATAATTTTCAAAAAAAATTTTTTTTTACGAATTTTTTTAGGGAAAATTCATGAAAAATTAGTGAAAATTTTTAATTTAACAAGTAAAAAAATAAGCAAATAGAAAATGACTTTTTTCATACCAGACTTATTTTATTTCAATAATTTTTCACCAATCATTTAAACAGCGTTTGGATTTTGAAGATGCGATCAATAGTTTCAAAGATATAAAACTTATTATTTTAATAAATTTTACTCTAGGGTGGGCAAAAGCAATTGATCGGTAGTGTATATATTTGTTAAAAAAGTTGTTGTTGTTGTTATTGTTATTGTTATTGTTATTGTTATTGTTATTGTTATTGTTATTGTTATTGTTATTGTTATTGTTATTGTTATTGTTATTGTTATTGTCATTATTATCGTTATTATCATTATTATTGTTATTATCATTATTATTATTATTATTATCATTATTATCATTATTATTATTATTATTATCATTATTATCATTATTATTATTATTATCATTATTATTATCATTATCATTATTATTATCATTATTATTATCATTATTATCATTATGATCAATATCATTATTATTATCATTATCATTATTATTATCATTATTATTATTATTATTATCATTATTATCATTATTATTATTATTATTATCATTATTATCATTATTATTATTATTATCATTATTATTATCATTATCATTATTATTATCATTATTATTATCATTATTATCATTATGATCAATATCATTATTATTATCATTATCATTATTATTATCATTATTATTATCATTATTATGATTATGATCATTATCATTATTATCATCATCATCATCATCATCATCATCATCATCATCATTATCATCATCGTCATCGTCATCGTCATCGTCATCGTCATCGTCATCGTCATCGTCATCGTCATCGTCATCGTCATCGTCATCGTCATCGTCATCATCGTCGTCATCGTCATCATCGTCATCATCGTCATCATCGTCATCATCGTCATCATCGTCATCATCGTCATCATCGTCATCATCGTCATCATCGTCATCATCGTCATCATCGTCATCATCGTCATCATCGTCATCATCATCATCATCATATCGCGGTACTAGTTATCGCAGGAATCATCCCGATTGAATTACAAGCGTTAGAACGCAAGCGAACCTACGAACGGAAGAAACAGAAAGAAGAAACTGCAATAATCCAGAAAGAAGAAAGACAGGTAACCATGGAATCCTGGCAAGAAACATGGAATCAGGAGGAAAAAGGCCGATGGACCAAGGCACTCATTAAGGAACTGGCTCCATGGGTTGAAAGAAAGCACGGGGAGGTAAACTATTACCTTACCCAGTTTCTCAGTGACCACGGGTATTTCTGCTCCTATCTCAGTAAAATTGGAAAGGCTCAGGACCCGGGCTGCATCGTCTGTTTTGCTAATCGCGACGATGCGTATCATACGTTTTTCGTCTGCCATTGGTGGAACGGAGAAAGACGCCAGGTCGAGAAAATAGTCGGACGACTAATGCCAGAGACAATTATTAGCGAAATGATCTCGGCTGAAGAAAAATGGGATGCTATGACACTTTTTGTCGAAAGCGTCCTTAGACAGAAGAAAACGTATTTAGATAGGGAAATTGATCGAAGTACGAATGATACTACGGGAGCAATGCTAACGTTTTCACATAACCAAGAAACATTAGCCGGTCCCATAGATTCGGGTTACGAGGGTGACGACCAGGATTCCTTTTAAATAAGAAAATCAAATCGTGCACCATATAAATGTGTGAAAATGCGTTAAAGCAAGATTTTGCTGATGTGTGACTGTCACGGGAGGTTAGTGTGCCAGCGGGTTCGCTGCCTCCACATACGTAAATTTACCGCGCGCGTCCGAGAGTGAGTGTGAGTCAGACGCGATAGATAGGCTAGCCCCACGTGGAGCATAAGACCAATTCTAGTCCACGAGAAATAAGACTGATGTAGGAAGGACTGATTTTGCTCCCCTTTACAGAGCCAGTCCTCTAGGTAGATGTTGCCTTCCTGATTATGCGATCGACGGAAGTATGGATGTCTTGATGAGAAACAAAGCCGACCCTCCTGGAGCGTCCCTTTGCACTCCCAAGGAATGTATGTCGTGGGAAAGAGTCACCGGACTTTACTCCAAAACCTGAGTTTTTCTTCACGCGCGTGACTATGCATGCATGTGAGAATGAAACGCGTTAGATTTATTTTTTATACACCTTGTAGGTTAAGGAAACGAATCTAGTCAAATACCAAAGAAACCAGGAGAAAATGATCTGAAACGATCAAAGACCGGCGCCACCCTGAAGTAATGTGATAAATGCCATACCTTTATGTTTTTCGGATCGCTGAATCCGAATCCGAGGTCGGTTTGACCCCATCTCGTCAGGGTCTAGGTTAGTTCAAGGTCAAATCGAGAAGAAACGGTTTATGCCGAGAAAAATGCCATACCTTTATGTTTTTCGGATCGCTGAATTCGAATCCGAGGTCGGTTTGACCTCATCACGTCAGGGTCAAGGTCATTTCAAGGTCAAATCGAGAAGAAACGGTTTATGCCGAGAAAAATGCCATACCTTTATGTTTTCCGGGTCGCTGAGTCCGAATCCGAGGTCGGTTTGACCTCATCGCCCACAGTTTTGCCACCATTCATATAAAATATTAAAAATATCGGAACAGTTTTTTCGTCATTATTATGTCACATTTGCATGTATTTTGACGTGGTATTTTAGTTACTTTTTATCTTTCTTGTAGTTTTATGAGACTCAAGCCTCTTCTAATCGAAGCGCTGGATATTGCAGTTGAGAAAATTGCTTAATCCTTTTTTCGCTCGTAACGTTCTCTTTTGTTTTCAAAGGACCTATGTAGTGGATTTATAATCCTTTTCGAATAACTGTTATCTCCAGTGTCTTTTTTCTGTAGCCAACAGGAGTCTGCCATCATATTTACGTCCCATTTTCCTTGCCAACGCTGATCGACTTCTTTCAGATCTTGATGGAAACGCTCACCTTGCTCTTCGCTGTGATCGCCTAAATTCTCTGGAAAATAACTAACATGAGAATCTAGGAAATGGAGTTTAAGATTCATCAAACATCCCAAACGCTAAAAGTTACTTACTATATTTGCTACGAGGGGTTCAAAGTCAGCACTTTTCTCATTTCCCAAAAAGTTTCGAGCAACATTTCAAAAACTAAGCTATGCAGCTGTTTCTAAATCGTTCATTGTATTTATGAAATGTTCATCGTAAAATATTTTTCTGATCTGAGGTCCATTGAATATCCCTTCTTTCAACTTAGCTTCAGTCAATTGAGGAAATTGATTTTTCAGGTATTGAAAACATTGTCCTTCCTTATCCAAAGCTTTCACAAATTAGCACTTAGCACTTAGCACTAGCACTAAGCTTATTAGCACTTTTTATTAGCACTTTTGTTACTGCATTTTAACAGACAACATTCTGCCGAATTGATAGCTGGGTAGATGAATTGAAACAAACATAAGTTAGTTGTATGAACAGATGCGTGGTTAAATCAACCATGTTATTTTATCAGTGTGACATTCTTTTTTGTTTTGATGTTTTCGTTCGCTTGAATGTCCCCCTGTGTCTGCATCCAGGGCACCTTCACGCGGTGACGGCTGGCAACGGAATTGCAACGCTATCCGGCTAAGTCCCTGGATCACGGCTTTCATGCCGTCATGGCAGGCACGGGTGGATTACCTATTACGATGCAGAGAATCGAAACCCCAGTATCGGCGACTGGTCTGGGTGAGAAAGCAGGCCCGCAGGCGTCGTCATCAAGCGACCGCAGCTTCTTATTGGTTGGCAACTTGGCTTATAAGGAGTATGAGGCTACAAGAAGAACTCATGGCTCAACCAACCATGACTGTTGTCGTGACAGAAATATGTTCTGCTTTGTTTGCGGGAGATATGAAGTAAGCAAATTGCGCAGTTAAATGACTAATAAATGTAGAAGTATATATCGTGAATGTTATAAGAGTGTACTTTCCAGTCAAGATGATACATTTGCTCCAGATAGTATCTGCTGCTCTTGTTACGGCATGCTGAGACAATGGAACAAAAAGAAAAACAATAAAGTTTTAAAGTACAGCTCACCAGTAATATGGTCTGTTCCTGAATTACAAGAAGACTGCTACTTTTGCAATACAGCGGTAGAGGGATTCAATGCGAAGACAAAATCAAAAATATGTTACTCAATAGTGTCTTCTATTGTACCAGCAAATATTTGGGGGTCCAATATTGAAAATATGGATACCAGCACTTCAATGAATGAAGCTTCAACGAGTATTGAAGCAACAGATACAGAAGAAATTGTAGTAAGTGAAGAAGAACCTGAAGACAGCTGGGAATAAGGAGATAAAGACGAGGAATATATTCCAAAAGCGACAAAAAATAAACCGGTAAAACTATTTAATCAGGACGGTTTGAACGATTTCATCAAAAATATGTGTCTACCGAAAGATGTTTCTGAGTATATGGCTGCGGAGCTGAAAAGCCGTGGAATGCTAGAATAGAAAACGAAGTCAACTTTCTACAGCAATCAAAAGGAGACATTCCACAAATACTTGAACAAAGATGAAGAGGGCAGTTTGGTATATTGTACAGATGTTAGCGGTTTGATGAATGAAATGAAGCAGGACTGTTATGTTCCTAAAGAATGGAAATTGTTTATAGACTCTTCAAAACGAAGTCTCAAGGTAGTACTGCTTCACAATGGAAATGATTACGCAAGTCTATCAATAGATCACTCGACGCAATTAAAAGAAAGTTATGAAAATCTCCAATATGTATTTAAAAAAATTCGTTATAATAAGCATAAGTGGCAAATTTGTGGTGATTTGAAAATCATAACGATCTTCCTAGGTCAACAATCAGGATTTACAAAATATCCGTGTTTCTTGTGTTTGTGGGATAGAAGAGATCGCGCGAATCATTACGAAAAAAAGGTTTGGCAAGCAAGAGCAGGTCTCGAACCAGGAAATCACAATATACTGAAACAACCTTTAGTTGCACCATCAAAAGTATTACTTCCACCTGTCCATATAAAACTCGGGTTAATAAAGCAATTTGTGAAGGCTTTGGATAAGGAAGGACAATGTTTTTAATACCTAAAAAATCAATTTCCTCATTTGACTGAAGCTAAGTTTAAACAAGGGATATTCAATGGACCTCAAAATGCGACCTAATAATGACGAAAAAACTGTTCCGGTATTTTTATTATTTCATATGAATTAAGGTCAAACCGACCTCGGATTCGAATTCAGCGATCCGGAAAACATGAAGGTTCGGCATTTTTCTCAGCATAAACCGTTTCTTCTCGATTCGACCTTGAACTGACCTTGACCCTGACGTGATGGGGTTAAACCTACCTCGGATTCGAATTCAGCGATCCAAAAATCATAAAGATATGGAATTTTTCTCGGCATAAACCGTTTCTTCTCGATTTGACCTTAAAATGACCTTGACTATGACGTGATGGGGTAGAACCGATCTCGGATTCGAATTCAGCGACCCGAAAAACATAATGGTGTGGCATTTTTCTCGGCATAAACCGTTTCTTCTCGATTTGACCTTGAACTGACCTTGACCCTGACGTGACGGAGTCAAACCGATCTCGAATTCGGATTCAGCGACCCGAAAAACATAATGGTATGACATTTTCTCGGCATAAACCGTTTCTTCTCGATTTGACCTTAAACTGACCTTGACCCTGACGTGATGGGGTAGAACCGATCTCGGATTCGAATTCAGCGACCCGATAAACATAATGGTGTGGCATTTTTCTCGGCATAAACCGTTTCTTCTCGATTTGACCTTGAACTGACCTTGACCCTGACGTGACTAAGTCAAACCGATCTCGGATTCGAATTCAGCGACCCGATAAACATAATGGTGTGGCATTTTTCTCGGCATAAACCGTTTCTTCTTGATTTGACCTTGAACTGACCTTGGCCCTGACGTGATGGGGTCAAACCGACCTCGGATTCGAATTCAGCGACCTGAAAAACATAATGGTGAGGCATTTTTCTCGGCACAAACCGTTTCTTCTTGATTTGACCTTGAACTGACCTTGGCCCAGACGTGATGGGGTCGAACCGACCTCGGATTCGAATTCAGCGACCCGAAAAACATATAGATATGGCATTTTTTCGGCATAAACCGTTTCTTCAATCAATCTTTTCTCCGAAATTATAAAAGTATCAATAATATTATACATACGAAAGAATGCAACTGTCTATTACGATAGTATAAAAATCCAAGAGTCTTTAGCTCGCAAGATTAATTTCATACTTACTGTCTAAAGCTATGCTTCGCCTAAAATTATTGTACTAAAGGTTAAGAAGAAGAAGTAAAGATAAGTTCAATTCAACATTATATATAATTATATATATATATATATATATATATAATATAACATTATATATATATATATATATATATATGTATATACATATTCTTTTATTCTTGGATACCTATCCTAAAGAACCAACGTCCTAAATTACAAAAATAAGTTACAATAACAATTAAAATTTCATAAAAATAATAAATCAAGTTCATTAAATAAAGTTTAATAAATTAAAAATTACAAATTAATAAATTCAGTTCTAATGATTAACACTTGCTTGACCTCGAATGAACTTAACGGCAGGCCGGAGTAGAACCTGATACCGACCGAGTAACAATTGAGTTGTTTGTTATTTACTCAAGTATTAATCGGTGTATCTGCAAATTGAAGGTTATGCGCAATAGATATTATTATTACAAATATTTATGCACAAGAAAAAAAAAATCTATCCCTTTGTTTTTGAGAAAAGTAAGGAACGCGAAAATATTATAAACATAATCTTTTACTTCGGCGTTCCTTACTTTTCTCAAAAACAAATCGGTAGATTTTTTTTTTCTTGTGCATAAATATTTGTAATAATAATATCTATTGCGCATTTCCTTCAATTTGCAGATACACCGATTAATACTTGAGTAAATAACAAAAATGCCAATTAGACAAGGACAGCGAATCCGGCCTGCTCTTAATTTTAATTTTCATGTTAATTCATTTATTGTAACGTCTCATATATAGGTTTAAGCGCAGGCCGAACTCTCTGTCTTTGTCTAATAGTGTTTTCCATCTTTTATATAAAAACCATCGCTTTTAACAGGAAAAAAATAGTAGCCCCCGCTAGATATTAATATAATGAGTAAATTTTATGATCATAACGATATAATTTTATCGCGTAATTTTTTAGTATGATTTGACCTACCAAAATTTTATAAAAGAAGACAGACTGTATTTACGGCAGTTCGTAGGTCAAATCATACTCAAAAATCACGCGATAATAGTGCATTGTGCAACAAGGGAGCAAAATAGGTGTTTGCCGACGAGTGCGTGTTTGTCGCTCGAGCGTAGCGAGAGCGACAAATCGCACGAGTCGACAAACACCTATATGCTCCCGCGTTGCGCATACTATTTTCTCACGCGAAGAGCATCAAAAATATTATTTTTCTAACAAGCGCGCAAAATTCTAAGAATGACAAACTTGCGTCTGTGATAGCATGTACAATCTTGTTCGAAGGCTATCAAGATCGTAAGAGGTAGTCGAGGTCGGGGCGCAGGACGGGGTCCAGGGGCGGAGCCCCGGTGGGGCAGCGCCCCCCCGCCTCCAAAAAAATAAATAATATTACTAATATAAAAATAAAATTAATAAAACCATTAACGGCAGGCCAGAGTAGAACCTGATATTGACCGAGTAACAATTGAGTTGTTTGTTATTTACTCAAGTATTTATCGGTGTATCTTCAAATTAAAAGTTGAGCGCAATAGATACTATTATTATGAACATCTATGCACAAGAAAAAAAAAAATCTACCGATTTGTTTTTGAGAAAAGTAAGTAACGCCAAAGTGAAAGTTTATGTTTATAATATTTTCGCGTTACTTACTTTTCTCAAAAACAAAGCGATAGATTTTTTTCTTCTTGTGCATAAATATTTGTAATAATAATATCTATTGCGCTCAGCTTTTAATTTGCAGATTCACCGTTTAATACTTGAGTAAATAACAAAAATCTCAGTTAGACAAGTTTTCAATACTATATATATATTTTTCTTATAATACATTAAAAATTAAATTAAATTTTGATTTATTCAAATTTAACATTTTTCGCGGAAATCGTCCATCGCTAACTTAATTCCAAGAATTTACGATTCGGCGTTGAATACTTGGCTCATATTATAAGGATATGAAAATGTCTTCGATGCAACGTGCAAGATTAAATATTACATAAATAATACTCGAAAAAAATCAATGCGAAATAGACTGAAAGTTGCTACTGATATATGTGAACTTTTTCGAGGAATTTGTTCACCCCTGACTTGTAATTCGGGGAATTTACAATTCGCAGAATTGACCATTCTAAGTGAAGCAGTTAACTGATGTATAAAAAGCATCGAGTTACACACACTGACTGATGTATAAAAATATCGGGTTACATTATCGAGCCTGTTAAAAGTTCGAATTCATTTTGCTCCCTAGGGAGGCAAAGAGGTATTTTGCTCCCTCACAACAGCTGATCAAAATAGTATTTTGCGCTCTGAGTGCGAGAAAATTATTTTGTTATGATTGTAAAATTTACTCATTATATTAATATTTAGCGGGGGCTACTATTTTTTTCTTATTAAAACTGGTGGTGTTCATACAAAAGATGAAAAACACTATTAGACAGAGACAGATAGTTCGGCCTCCTCTTAAGGTGTGAATGTATTTATTGGCTGAATAGTTGATGAGTGAATGCTTTACTTGATTTTATTGTTTTGACTTCCTTTCATGCCATGGCATACTCTCCTTATTTTATTGAATTATTTATTGATTTTCATTTTTTTAAAAATATTTTAAGTATTATGACTGATAGATATTATGTGACTGATTTTTAATGTATAGGATTGTTGCGTGTATTTTACCATTTTTGTATTAATCTGTGATGTCACTTTTTTGGTGACTTACTTATTCAGTATTATTAGGTTTAGTGATTGACTGTGACATCCTGAGCAATATTTACATATATATTTATACATTTTGTTAGACTTCAAGTGCAATATTTATTTTTATATTTTTTGAATTGTATTACACGCTTTTGTATATTGATATACAAATAAAATAATATCCAATCTAATCTAATCTAAAAACAATTGAATTAATTTATATATTTATGATTGTATAACATGATTTATTCAATTAAAGTTTTATTCAGATATCATTCAGACAATAAAGTACTTAGATTAATTTCATGAAAATACATTAGTATTTAAAAATTTATTCGTAAACAATTTTTTATAAATAACATTTACGTAACGTTAATTACATATTCATTTGTACGTGTGTTCGTATTCAAATGAATTGTCATTTATGCAAAAATTGTTAAGAATTAAATGTATTAATAATAATTACAATAAAGCAACAATATTTTTATTAAGACAAGTACATTAATTTTTAGAATACATCTAATGATCTCATTCGAAAAATTATCATAACATAATATAAAAACTAGCAAAAAATACCTCGCTCCTAACGTCGCTCGGTTGAATTTTCATGTATTATATTATTATGTATAAATTGGCCAATTTTAAAATAAAAAAGAATCGACGCAACTTATGAATTGTGACATTGTAGTTTTGTACTAGATTAAATTTTTCTATTTTTATAAAAAAGATTAATTAAAGATACAATGTGCATAAAAATTGTTCAAATACAAATTATATCATGATGAATTGAGAATTTGTTCTACTAAATTGCATTTGAATCAATGAAAAAATATAACAGGAATTTTTTCTTTTTAATCACGTGTTTCAATCACGAACCATGAAATAATCGAAAACAGTATTTGACGTTTACTAGAACTAACAACTGCACGGAGAGAAGAAAGTATTGTTAAAATAGGTTCTAAATCAAGTATATCTAATTTATGTATTAAGGTACTTAAAAAAAGAGTAACGATATAATTTCAATTAGTACTATAGCTTATATTTTAGAAACCAATGTTGGTACTATTATATTATGAAGTAAGAGCATAAATTTGCGATGGTCACTGCCTTCTTTTGGTATTAAGACTGATCTTTCACCTACACGATTCAAGGACAATATTTCGCAGAAAATGCAATTATTAACCTCTTTTCGTGCAGCTTTTCCTATTACTAAAATTGAAAATTATTAAATATAGAATTATTTATATAATATATAACACTTTAAAATTACTAATAATTAATATTTAAATTCGTGATATTCAAGGATTAAAACGATACATGTTTATCTTCCATATTCCGTTTTAAAATAGTTACTTTTGAAATTTGAATTAATGATTAGAAATTTGAAATTGATATATATATATATATATATATATATATATATATATATATTATATGATTTACATTATATTTATCAACTGTTAAAAATCGTTACACAATTTATTGGGTTTTACGTTAACAGGTATTAATTATATTGAAGTTTTTCGCTCCTAACGTCGCTTAGTTGAATTTTCTTTTATTATATTATTATGTATAAATAACTAATTTTAAGTAAATAAGAATTAATTAATTGAATTTTGAGTACTAAATAAAATTGAAAATAATTTGATGAAATATAATATAAAAATATATGTACACGTGTGCTTAAAGTAAAAAAGCATATAATTTATTTCAAATGACAATTTTTACTCTACTTCCATCAGAAAAACAAAGATAGTACGATATTTGATGTAAATAAACTGAGAACTGGGTACTGAGTTACAACTATAATTTCCAGACCTCAATATATGACCATGAAATTGACTTATGAAATTAATTTGTAAGTGGAACATGCTTAAAAGAAATTCGTGTTGATTTCTAATAAAAATATCTTCACAAATGTATTTTATATATATAAAATACGAAATTCAAATAGAAAAAATCATAAGATTAGAATACAACATTTTAGTTAATTTTAAATTCGAATATTTCGGAATAAAAAAATAACTATTTGCAATTACTTAACAATCCTTTTTGCATCTAATATAAAAATTTATTGAGATACAAATATTACAAAGTGTATGTATCACAAGTAAGGTTTGCATATCATTTTTTTTTTTTTATTTATTTTTTTTAAAAAAGATTAATATATAAAGGATTTTGTCCTCTATATGATTAACCTTTTTATATGGTGAAGTCGAGGGAGTCCAGCCCGGTACCTGTTTAACACATTACATCAGGCTAGACTGTCAGACCCACCATACCGAAAACTTTGATTACCGATGGATGGTCAGCCACTTTTTGTGACCAACAATCAACCGATACTCAATGAGGTCGGATTTTTTAAGAGTCGCGATATGGGTAGCACATACACTAATTTTCTTTCGAAAAAAAGTCAGAGGTGCCTGGCCAGGATTCGAACCCGTGCCCACCGCGTTGAAGGCAAGAGCTCTATCCGTTACGCCACCGCGCTCCTAAGGTTTGCATATCATAAATATTATAATTTTTAGAAAATTCTTGATATTAATAGATTATTAATTTGGAAAATTAAATATTTTTTTATTGATGACAAGTAACTTTTCAAAAATAGTTAAAATAATACTGTAAATGTCAATCAAATAACATTTTCATCAAAATAAATTTCCACGCTATAATTATTAAAATAAACATTTTTATTTAACTACAATCTATTGTAATAATTATTTTCTTAATATATCTATATTAGAAAAATAATAATTTTATTTAATAAACACTTTTATAAATATTATATATTTATAATTGTATAACTAAATTTATTAAATTAAAATTGTATTTAGTTATCATTTAGAGAATGAGGTATTTAAATTAGTTTTCATGAAAATATATTATATAAAAAGTTACTTGTTAACAATTTTTTATAAATAACATACATTTAACCTTAATTACATTTTCATTTGTACACGTGTTTACATTTAAATAAATTGTGATTTATATAAAAATTGTTAGCAATTCATTTCATTGAAGCAATAATATTTTTAATAAGAGAAACATTCATTTTTAAAAAATATCAAATTACCTCATTTGAAAAATTATAACTACATGATATAAAAATATTTTTTTTTTATTTCGTTTGAACATAAATTTTATGAAATACAATTTAAAAAAATTATTAATTAGATATTAAATTTTTTTAATAGTCAATTATAAAAATAGGACAATATATAAAATATGAATAAATGTTTCTGATTATGTCTATAATTATGCATTTATATGTATGAACTGTCTAGATAGAAGTAGAATTCCCCCTAAAAAAGTAAACATTTCAAAAGAAAATTTACTTATTCATCGCGAAACATTCATTATGAATGCGAAAAAAAAAAATATTCTGTAATATCACTCTATGATTTGTATTAAATATGATACAAATCATTGAAAGTACAATTATTTCATTATGTTAAATTTGTTGTCAAAGTTTGATTATATTTTACTATAAGGAGATAAAAAAATTAACTTTCTTTCCATTCTATTGCTGAATTTTCATAAAAGGAATGTATTAACTTGTAGTATGTCTCGTGATGATTATTTATTTGAATTTTTAAATTATTTCAATCATTAGTTTTCAAGATATTTAAATTTCTGATTCCAAATGGAAAAATTTTAGTAAATAATATTGGAACCTAAACTTCTCAATAACTAATGAATAGATTTATGTAAAAATTTAACTGAATAATTTCCGTTATACATACTGTATGTTAATGCATCTATTTATTCAAAATTTTAAAATACAATGGAAATATAATCAATATTTATGGGTGGAAGTGTGCTGTCCATTTTCCATCTCCTTAAATAATTTATATTTATAAAATTCACATAATATCATATGAAAACTATTAAAATGAGAATCATATATTCAATATAATTGTCAACATTGAATAAAAAGTTTAAAAAATTAAGTAATAATTTATAAATAGTTATATTATTTTATTGAATACATTTCCAACCTAAATATTTAACTTCATGTTAAAACTAAATTTAATTAGCATTCAATACCACAAGTTATTTAAAAAATATACCATTATTCAAAATTATTAAAAAGTTATTTATAAAAAGTATTCATATATCATAATTTCAGAATTATACCAATTTAATTTTTTATTCTTTACATTAGAGAATTAGTTTTGATTTAGAAATTTTTTTTGTGAAATGAAACATATATATATATATATATATATATATATATATATATTATCTTATAGTAAAATATTTTATCACCTTGTATGAGAATTATTTTTTAGAAGTAGAATAATGCTGCGAATAAACAAATGATTATAAGAAAATATTGAAAACTGTAAATAACAATAAAAAAGCGTTAGGCTAGAAATAAATAATGGTTCTCACATAGTATGGAAGATTCCACTGAAATATTTCGAATTATTCCACTGGAATATTTCAATGGAACCTTTCATGCAGATTATTGAAAGTCTTCACGGAATATTTCAGAATATTCCACTAGAATCTTCCATTGAAAGCTTCCAGGAATATTTCAGGAATATTTTAAAGGAATGTTCGAAAACTTTTTCGAAATATTCCATGTAATATTTACGAAAAATTTCTGAAATATTTTATAAAATATTCCATGTAATGTTTATGAATATTCCATTAAAATATTTCATGGAAGATTCCAGAAAGATTCTATAAACATTTCGCTGGAAAATTCCGATAAACTTTAAAATTGTACAGCGGATAATCACATAAATCTTTCAGAACTAGTCAACTAAATATTCCACAGAAAGATTTAAGTAATCTTCCAGTGGAATATTTCATGAAAGATTTCAGAAAGATTCCATAAACATTTCACTGGAAGATTCCAAAAAACTTCAGAATCGTACAGTGGAATATAACATAAATCTTCCATAAATTGTCAATGAAATATTCCACAAAAAGATTTAAGTAATCTTCCAGTGGAATATTTCATTAAAGATTTCAGAAAGATTCCAGAAACATTTCACTGGAAGATTCCTAAAAACTTTTAAATCATGCAGCGAAATATTACATAAATCTTCCGTAAATATTCCACGAAATATTTTACGCTAAGATTACAGTAATCTTCCAGTGGAATATTGTTTAAAAGATTCTAAAATGATTCCATAAAGTTTTCGTTGGAAGATTGCGCGGAAAGTTACGGGAGGTTTCCAGTGACGCCGATAAGGGGATGTTTGTTAAATGGGAGTTTTATCCCCAAGCGGTCGAAAGATACCTCACTTACTATAAAAGCGAAAGGGTATCAGCACTTTGATATGCACAGTCGAAGCGAATATTTAAATGCGATTTTATAACTAAATGTTTATGTATGCGTATATGTATTGATGTATAAGTGTAATGTGTTATTATATAATATATATACCATCCCGTCACAGCATTTCACATTTTCCAAAAATCTTCCAGGAACATTTCATGAAAGATTACCCAAACCTTCCATTTTTATATTCTCGAAATCTCTCAAGAGTATTCCATGAATTATTCCAATGTAGGTAAAATCAAGGACACACGAATATTACAGGAATATTTCACGAAAGATTCCTGAAATATTCCAAATCTTCCGTGCCAATATTTTGCGAATCTTCCATAAATATTCCACGGAATATTTTACGATAGATTTCTAAAATCTTCCAGAAATATTTCATGGAATATTTCATAAAAAATTCTTTAAATCTTTCGTGCATATTTCATGGAAGATTCTTTAGATCTTTCGTTTATATTCCATGAAAGGTTCATAAAATGTTTCAAATCTACCGTTCCCATATTACGGAAATTTCCAATGAATGTTCCAACGGAATATTTTATAAAATATTCCTGCAAGATTCCTGAAATATTTTAATAAAAGATCTGAGATGTCCTAGATCTTCCAATGAAATATTCTTAGAATCTTCCAGCAATATTCCATGGAATATTACAATGTAGGAAGAATCAAGGACATACGAATATTACAGGAATATTCCATGGAAGATTCCTAAAATATTTTAAATCTTCGCTGCTAATGTTCCAGGAAGCTTCCATAAATATTTCATGCTGTGTAGGTTGTTTATTATCATTTATACATTATTTAAATGTAGATACTGCAAATAACCATAAATAACTGTAAATAAATTGAAGAATACAATTATTAAAAATAATTCAAAATAATTTTGATTTTAGTTCTTTTTACAACAAACTTTTTTTAATGAATAAATATATTTATATATGGAACATTTACAACCAACTGGAAGAGCAGAAAAATAAAAATCTCTGAAACTCTGGGAATATATCCTGCTTGTTACTTAAAATGTGTAAAAAAATTTTCAAGGGTTTAGATTGGAAGGATCAAGAGCCATAGATTCTTGAAATTTGGAAATTTTTCAAAATTCGTTTCAAACTGTGGTTTCTTGGAGAACAAAAATTTTCTTTTAGTCAATGTTTGATTAATTTTTACGTAATTACGTCGTTTGACACTCGAACAGACCCCAGTTTCGGATTCGGTGACACGTAAAACTTGAAGGTGTCCTAATGTTATCAAATAATAAAAAATATTCGCGATTGGACCTTCAAATGACTTTCATACAGATCTTGTAGGGTTAAGCGGACATCGGATTTAAATTCAGTAACTCGAGTTATCTATCAGTATCTTCATTTCCTCACTAATCAACATTGATCAATGAGCAATTTGAGAAATAACTATTATTTTCCGATATGACCTTCCGATGACATTGTAAATTTTTTTTACCTCGAGTGCAATACTATATTCCTATGTAAAATTGAACGCTGAATTGATTTCTGACATAAAAAATATGTAGAATCAGATTTGAATGAATTAAAATTAATTTTTGAAAATTTTTTATGATATCTCTAGGTTTAAGCCGCCATATTAAGGCCGCCATTTTGGATTTTTCAAAATCGCCACATTGCAAAAGAAAGTAGAGTGTTAGACGAAAATTTTGAGCCCATGCACGACTTTTTTAGTGATCTACAATTTTGGACAGAGCCATTATCCGTTTGACTTGGATTGACCCATATATATATATATATATATATATATATATATATATATATATACTAGGGGGGGTACCCCCTGCTCGCTCTGCTCGCCAACCCCCATTGGTGATTATTCATATTCTACATATATTTTACCAATAAAAGAAAAATTAATCATTTATAAATTATATGATATATCTGAAAAACAAATAATAATTTAATTATGATTGTTTATTTATATAAATATAATGATTGTTTATTTATATAAATAAACAATCGAGTTTCCACACCACCTTACACTTTAAACCTTTGTTATATGTTCATAATAAATTATTTTTAAAATTAACATTCAAATTTTATTATTTTAAAAGTTAATATTCAAATTAACAATAAATCTATAAATATATTAAATGAATATATAAAAAATATTATTAATGGATAAGATTAAACATTATGTATTTATGAAAATATAAATAATATTACTGTTAATAATTTTTTTTATGTATTTTTTTCACTTACAGTATCATGAATCTTTTTATGTTTCTTTAAAGAATCTAATCTATGGAAACCTTTCCCACAATATTCACATATATATGAATATATATCTTGGTGTATCTTCAAATGTCGTATTAAATGATCTAATCTTGAATAACTTTTTGTACAATATTTACAAATAAATTCCTTATTATTTTTATCATGATTATCTATATGTCTTTTGTAATGTTTTCTATTTTTCATAATTAATCCACAAATAGTACATGTTGCATCAATTATTGAATGATTCTTCTTTATATGAATAGTATAATAATTTTCATTTGCAAATGTTAAATTGCAAATTTTACATGTTATTGAATTTGGATTATTCATTATTTTTATATTATTTTTACTAAAAAAAAAAAAATTATATAATATTAAATTTATATAAAAATATTTTAAAAAATAACTATAATATGATTATGTGTAAAATATTGCATATAAATATTTTTTAATAATTTACGTTGAAAGATACATAAATATATTTTTTGTTAAAATTATAAATAATTAACTTATATATTACCTGAAAATTAAAAATTATATTTATTATATAAATTCAAATATATATATTATTATAAAATAAAAAAAAAATTATAAAATTATTTTTTTAAACTTGTTTTCACTCATTATTTTCTTGATCATTTTCTTTTATCTGAATGAAAGAAAAAATTTTTGAGTATAAGTTAATATTCAATTTATTTAAAATATTTACCTCATTAAAAAAAATTTCATTTCCTATAATTAAATTATCCAAGTCCATTTTTTTAATATCGTCTAAAATTTTTATATGATCAATATTTTTTATTTTTAATATAAAAGAATTTCCTGTTTAAGAATTATATATAATATTAATAAAATTTTTTTTTTTTAAATGTAAAATATAACAATAATTAAATATATGTACCATATTCTTGTAAATCTCCTATTAATCCTAATTTTTTTCCTCTTTCAATATTTAATGCTTCTTTATCATCTGTTATGATTAATATTTCTAATTTATAATTACCATCAGTAATAGCAGAAAAATATTCGAAATCATTTTTTTTTTATAAACCTATTTTCTATATATTCATTTAATATATTTATAGATTTATTGTTAATTTAAATATTAACTTTTAAAATAATAAAATTTGAATGTTAATTTTAAAAATAATTTATTATAAACATATAACAAAGGTTTAAAGTGTAAGGTGGTGTGGAAACTCGATTGTTTATTTATATAAATAAACAATCATAATTAAATTATTATTTGTTTTTTCAGATATATCATGTGTTTTATAAATATAATTACTTATTCTTCGTGTAAATGTTTTAACAAGAAGTCTTAATTCATTAATTAATAATATGAAGAACAAATTTTTTTATCTATTAATAATTTTATTAATGTATAAATATCAAAGTATTATATAATAAAATTTTATTATTAAAAATATAATTTCGTTTTTCATTAGATATACCACATTATATTAATTAACATAATAATGCATACAAGTTATATAATAATATAAAATGTTATACGAGTCATTACACGAGTGGGGGGGCAGTGGGGGGTGATGTGGGGGCCAACGGGGGGCATGGGGGCACGGGGGGGTGGGAGACCTATACAGGAAGTAAATGGTTACAAAATATCGTAGAATTACAAACAATTTTTCGTTATTTTGTAGGAATTTCTTACAAAACATTATTGGGAGATGTGGGGGGGCACGGGCGGGGGGGGGCACGGGCGGGAGTGGGGGGGCTGAAACTGAATTTTTAATATAACTATATAATATAGGATGATATATATATATATATAATTGCCGAAAATAATCATTTTTTATCATTATATAATTCTTACAAATTTCATTATTATTTATTTATCATATAACAATTAATTCATAGCATTTTCCATAATTTCTTTAATTTTTCAGCTTTTAAAGTAAACAGGCAGTAAATTAAATCAGTTAATATAAAAGAAATTCTTTTGTGAATATTTTTGGAAAAAGTTCATTAAAGATAAATGAAAATTCTTAAGAGAATTTTCATTTTCAATAATGGTTTTGACTGAGGAAGATAAATTGATTGTTAAAAGACAGGGATTGTATAGTGAGATTGCTTTCATGTTAACTGATATTCATATATTAGAATATAATAACATTTCAAACCAGTGCACCTCATTCGACGTGCAATTAACTTCACTAATTCAGAGACCACAATATGTTAATTCAGTACTGATTGATGGAGAGTTTATACAGTTATTATTTATCGGAAATTTAGAAAAGAGGCACCGGATTCGTGTGTATTATAATAATAAGGTAATTCATATATATAACAGTTTGAATCTTATATATTTACAAGATGAGTATAAGATTTATATAAACAGATTATTTCCAAACGAATCAGAATTAAGCACAGTCTTCAAAACAGTACAATCACAAACGAATAATTATGATTGTAGCGTTTTTGCAATGGTTTTTGCTGTTGCAGTACTTTATAATTTTGGTCCATGTTGTTTGAGATATAATGTTTCTCAAAAGCGATTACTTTTATAAAGAATTTTTAAAACGCAAAAAATAAAAATGTTTCCAGTTCTACAAAATTATAATAATGCAAAAGTTAATTACGATAATTCACCGGATATGATAAAAAGAAGTTTTTGTCATGAGCAAGGTCTTAATCAAATACCATTTAATTTAGATTTCACCCAGCTTGAAATATTATAAAAAAACTCACAAATGCATTTATTGCCAGAACAAAAAAAGATCATGGAAATGTATCGTAAACAAAAGAATTTGAATCATGAAACAATATTGATGGAAATTGACAATGACATTTCAGATAGAAATTTTTAAAAACCAGATAATGATATAATGGGAATCGATGACATCCACTTGAATTATAACGATAATGAAATTGGGACAGTTGAGATTAAATTAAATGAAGAAAAAAAAGAATCAAAAGGAATAGATAAAAAAGAAACTTTATTTGTAACAGAACTTAAGAGCTTGACGAAACTGCCCGCCTTCTAATAATATTTTCAATCCTAACTTATGAATAAACGATGTGTTTAATCAAGTTTTTTACATGTTGAATCAGGTGTACTGGTTTGAAATTTTATGAAATGCTAATATATGAATATCAGTTAACATGAAAGCAATTTCACTATACCACTCCTGTCCTTTAACAATCAATTTATCTCTCTCAGTCAAAACCATTATTAAAAATTAAAATTCTTCTAAGAATTTTAATCTATTTTTTAATGAACTTTTTCAAAGATATTCACAAAAGAATTGCTTTTATATTAACTAATTTGATTTACTGCCTTTTTTTTTTTTTTTTTTTTTTCTTTCTCTAGGGGTTGTAGGACCTTGTAGGGTGCCTCGTAAGAGGACGGTGGGGAAGCTTAGCCTTGGAGGCTTGGGAGCCTGAGATCTTCTCGTGCGGGGGATGTTGGGTCGGTGCCTCTCTGCTTCCGTCTCATCCTGCTAGGCAGGCTCTGGGGACGTGGGGTGGGGGGCGCTCGTGCTGCTGGTGCTGACGGCTTCTGGAGGTCCTGGCGGTTTAGAGCCGCGGGGCGTCGGGGGCGCGGGAATTCCGGCTTGGCATCGTCAGTCCAAGGGTTCGCCTAGCTGAATCTAGGATGGCTCAGCAGCCCGAGGTGACTAAGAAACAACCCATCGACTCTCTGGTGGTGGAGAGATATCGGGCGCTAATAAAATATATCACCCCCTGACTGAAGGTGTAATGCGAACCGTGCTGATGTTGTTCGTGACCCAGGGGTTACAGTGGGTCTCAAACGGTGCCTCGTAGATACCGGGCGATCTCTACGAGTATTAATGCCTTACCTCTGCATGCGGGGCTCTGTGGAGGTGGACCAACCTTTCTCTAGCTACTCGTGGGACTCAAAATGAATGTTTAGAATAAAAATAATAACCTTACGCAACCTGGTAGTGTGGAAGGAAGGAGAACCACTCAACAAGAGCTGGTGACCAAAACAGAAGCACAACCAGTGCCTGCTAATACATCGGTGAACCTGGAAGGGGGAACCCATAACACGCCGGTGAATCTAGACGGGGAACCGGAACTACGCCGGTGAACCTGGAAAGAGGAACCGGAACTATGTTGGTGAACCTGGAAAGGAGAACTGTCAATAAAACAAAGAGAATGGGAAACAAGCAGAGGAGGAAGAAAAAACGTCAAGAAGGCACGCCCTCCTCCTCTTTGCCCTTGACCCCCTCTCATACCAAAGGAGTCAAGAGACCCAAAACATCAAGCGATACTCCACCGGATGGGCAAAGACCCCCTAAAAGAAACAACTTCGGACCGGGAGAAGGCTCCCTGTCAATTGCACAAAGGACAAACCCACTCACGGTAGTGGTGGTTCCGGTGGAGTATCCAGATAAATGCTTCTCATCAAGTGATCTGATGAATCTTCGTAAGGAGATTGAGGAGCGCGTCGACCAAATAGAGGACGGAGAACTGCCAAGGTTCGAAGACTCTATGGTAAAGAACGGCGCAATGGTCGTCGTGCCAGCGGACCGATTCAGTAGGGAGTGGTTTGTGCGGCAGATGGGTGAGAGAGTCCGCCAGGTGCTCCCATCCTCAGAGTAGGGGGGATTGAGCTCCTCCAGCGTCTGATTAGAGCCACGATCCTTCTACCTACAAAGGTAGAAGCGGGAGTGGCGCTGAAGAGGCTGGGGAGGCTCAATCCATCACTCAAGGTGGATGGCTGGAGGCTGTACGCGGTCTCAGAAACCCGCAAGCCAAGCAAACTGCAGCAACAACAGGGTCCAGCAGAACCAAAGGACCAGCAAAAGACGCAACCGGACCAAGGGTCAAAGAAGCAGTCAGAAGGTAAGTCAGACGAGGAGGGAATGATGCTTATTGTCGGCATTCCCGAATTGTCCATCAAAAGTCTAAGTTCATCAGACAACAAGGCTTACTACGATATGGGCACAGTTGAAGTTAGATACTCTGTCAAGACCGTGGAAGCATCAAGTAATCAATAGGGGAACTTCCAAATGGAGGGGATCCTTAAAATTACTCAGATTAACTTGCACCACAGTAAAGACTCCTCAGCTCTTCTTGCGAGGAGTCAGTCTGCGGCGCACACATATGTATCATTGATACAAGAACCATGGACCGTCAAAGGCTCTATTAAAGGACTTGGGAGAGGTGGCAAAATTGTCAAAGATCTAACAGCAGTCAAACCCAGAGCGTGTATCTGTATCAAAGGTCTAGAAAACACGCCACTTATGGCAGTCATTACTCGAGATGTAGTGGCTACTAAGGTAAAACTCTCCATAAGAGGTGTTTCGAAGGAGGTAGTACTAGCTTCAGTCTATCTACCCTATGAGGAAGAGATTCCTACAAAAGAGGTAATTAAGTTGGTGGACTATTGTGGCGAGGGGGGTCTCCCTCTGGTTTTGGGATGTGATGCCAATGCGCACCATACGGTGTGGGGCAGCACGGACACGAATGCTAGAGGATCGGCCCTACTCGAGTACTTAGCCACCACTGAACTAGATATTCTTAAAAGGGGGTCGGAACCTACTTTCTTTAATATAAAGAGAAGAGAGGTGATCGACCTAACACTGTGTTCACAAAACTTTATTCATGCTGTGCGGGATTGGAGAGTGTCGGAAGAACCGACGCTCTCTGATCATGCACAGATCACGTTTAATATTTGTTTTCTGTTTCAGGAGGTCAAATGGTTTAGGAACCTAAGGAATACGGACTGGGGTACATACAAAAAGGAACTCTCATTAGCAATGGGAGAATCCCCTAAAAATATTGGGAACAGGGAAGAGATAGAAGGGGCGGCGAAAATGCTCCAACAGTCTATCATCTCGGCATTTTCTAAGAGCTGTCCTCTCAAGAAGACGAGGACAGAATATAAGTCTCCATGGTGGAATCACAAACTGGATACTCTTAAGGAGACAGTCAAAAGATTGTTCAAAAAGGCCAAGAAATCCAAAGAGGAGTTACCATGGCAGAAGTGGAGAGACTAACAGAAAGAATATAGAAGGAAGGTCAGAAGAGCCCACACGGAAGGATGGAGGAAGTTCTGTTCGGAAGTGGAACAAGGTCCGGAGGCATCCCGACTTGACAAACTGTTTGCACGGAATCCGGAGGCATGGTTGGGTGCCATTAGACTTCCAGAGGGTGGTTACTCAGTGACGGACAGGGAGACCTTGGGCTGCCTGATGAGGACGCACTTTCCGGGTTTTATTAACTTGGAGGGTGAGGAGAGTGATCAACCTGATAACCCTTCACGGGTGAGTTGGGGTCCTGGTTGCGGTGGACCCGCTGACAAGTCAGCTAGGGTGAAGCTTGCAGCCGGGATTGTCTCCCCAGACTGTGTCGGGTGGTCCTGGTTCTCCTTTGGGCCGTTTAAGTCTCCCGGGGTGGACGGGGTGTACCTGGTCCTGCTTCAGCAGGGCACGGAGGTTATCCTCAGCCCTTTCGTGAGACTGGCGAGAGCCTGTTTTTTGCTGGGCTATACACCCGAAAACTGGAGGAATTCAAGAGTAGTTTTCATTCCTAAACCAGGAAGAAGCAGCTACTCCACGGCAAAGGACTTCAGACCTATTTGTCTGATGTCCTTCTTGCTTAAGTCGATAGAGAGGCTCATCGACAGATACATCAAGGAGACGGTTCTCACACAGAATCCGCTATCACCAGAACAACACGCCTACACAGAAGGCAAATCTACCGAAACGGCACTGCACAAAGCAGTGTCATTAATCGAGGAAGAAATAGAAACAGGAGGATTTGCCATAGGAGCCCTCCTGGATGTAGAGAGGGCTTTCAACAATACCCCAACAGAGGCTATTTGCAAAGCAGCCAAGAATAAAGGAGTGCCGGACATGATCACGAACTGGATCCGTGACATGCTGAGTCACCGATTATTGGAAGTAACCAGGGGTGACACCACGGTCAGGGGTACAGTCGCAAATGGCTGTCCTCAGGGTGGTGTGATCTCCCCGTTAGAATGGAACTTGGTGGCAGAAGGTGCCTTAACCTGTGTTAAAGAAACCGGATGCCATGTCATTGGATATGCCGATGATATAATGATAGTGGTGAGGGGGCGTTTCTTTGAATCGCTAGCAGATGTATTACAGGCAGCACTGGACAGACTTTGGAACTGCTGCAAAACCAACAAACTGTCTATCAACCCTAGCAAAACAGAGGTGGTGGTCTTCACGAGGAGGTATAAGTGGAAACTGCATAAAACCTTAAAGCTAGGAGGCCAAGTATTAACACCAAAATCCGAGGCCAAATACTTGGGGGTGATACTGGACAGCAAGCTACACTGGGAACCCCAGGTAGAAGAGTGCTGCAGGAAGCTCACCAATATGTTTTGGCTTAGCAGAAGAACTATTGGAAGGAATTGGGGACTTAAACCCTCAACCATCCTGTGGATGTTTAGGACAATTCTCATTCCTAGACTAACTTATGCAGCAGTGGTATGGTGGAAACGCACCAGCCAAACAACAACTGCGAAGCTCCTAGATAGGCTAAGGGGACTTGTCCTGAGAGTCATGACAGGGGCAATGAGGACTTCTCCCATAGAAGCCCTGGGATTCTTGATGGAAGTGGCACCCTTACAACTGTATGTACAAAAGGCTGCTACAAGGTTTGCATGCAGACTGATTGCTCTCAACATGTGGACAGGGAGAGGTGAACACACTAACCCTCCTTGCCTTAAACAAGATGTACTATTAAAGATGAGGTCAGATTTGATGGTGACGAAATATCACTTCGACAATAAATTCGAGGTGATTTTCCCAACCAAAGAAGACTAGCTGTCAGGAAAAGGTAATGATAGAATACCGAACTCAGGCGACATCTGGTACACGGATGGATCAAAATCCGCAACGGGTACTGGAGCAGGCATCTATCCAAGGAGGCTTGGAAAGGGGACTATGGTCCCGCTAGGCAAGCAGGCTTCAATTTTTCAGGCAGAACTGGTGGCTATACTGATTTCTGCTCAGATAGCACTAGATGCAAACAACCTCGACATAGTGAACATCTGTTCGGATAGCAAAGGGGCACTCATGGCCTTAAAAAGCTACAAAATTAAGTCTAGTCTAGTGGAGGAATGCATCAACTCACTAAATACTTTAGGAGAAAGATGCAGGAAACTCAAACTTTACTGGGTTCCCAGTCACGTGGGAATTAAAGGCAACAGGGTAGCAGACGACCTAGCGAAATTGTCTGCAAGAACACCACTAATTGGCCCTGAGCCTGCTTTGGGAATTCAGATGAGCCAAATTAAAGAAAAAATGTGTCAATGGCGAGAGACACAACATAGAACAACCTGGAGAGATACACCAGGTTGCAAGCAAGCTAAAGCTCTGCTTGGTGATGATCCTAATCATGCGTGGCTGGCACGGGGTCTAAACCTAAGCAGAGAAGATATAAACATAGTCGCACAAATAGCGACAGGGCATGATAAATTAAATTACCACATGTACAATATGAAAGTAGCTGGTTCTCCTGCATGCAGATAGTGCGGGGCCGCCTTGGAGACGGTTCAGCACATCCTCTGTGAGTGTGAGGAACTAGCGACAACTAGAATGAAACACATAGGAATGGAGTGCCCTGACATTAACAAAATCAGGACACTTCCTCTAAATAATGTGATTTCCTTATATAAAGAGATCACGATACATTGCGTATCTAACTATGTCTAACCGCACATGCCCGGAACCCATCCATAAGGTTGTGGTGAAGGGTTGCTGGTGAAACTAAACTATGGGGCTACAAAGGGCCTTGGCCTAGGCAGCATTGGTGGTTCTATTCCCATAGAACTGCCCACCCGATATCCTTAATAATAATAATACTGCCTTTTTACTTCAAAAGCTGAAAAATAAAAAAAAATTATGAAAAAAGCTATGAATTAATTGTTATATGATGAATAAATAATAATAAAATTTGTAAGAATAATATAACTATAAAAAATATTTATTTTCGGCAATTATACATTTATATATATATATATATATATATATATATATATATTGGACATTTCACACCAACTGGAAAAGCAAAAAAATAAAAATCGCTAAAATGTGTAAAAAAATTTCCAAGGATTTAGATTTGAAGGATCAAGAGCCATAGATCCTTGAAATTTAGAAATTTTTCAAAATTTTTGGAAAAGTCTCATTATTTTTTTTTCCTGAAAATCCTGATGTTTTAGTGAGAAATTCATAACAATACTTCTTGTTGTAAATGAAGAGGGGAGTTAGCAAGATTTTTCGTAGACCTAAATTTTGAAGTTTTCTATTGGTTCTTACATGTATTACATGGTAATTGAAATTACTCATTGTTTGCCGCTTCAGAAATTGCTTTTTGAGAGCTTATTTTTTTCTATTTTACATAAACTTCAAAATGAATTTTTGATTGTGTAAGAAAGAGCCACCAATAAGGAGTTATGACAGTTTGAAATATATATTTTCATGTATGATTTATTTTTTATATTAAATATACATGTATATTTTCATGTATGATTAATTTTTATATTGAAAATAAATTATACATGAAAATATATATTTTAAATTGTCATAACTCCTTATTGTTGGCTCTGCTTTCCATGATCAAAAATTAATTTTAAAGTTCATGTAAAATAGAAAAAAATAAGCCCGCGAAAAGAAATTTCTGAAGTGGCGAACAATGAGTAATTTCAATTACCATGTAATGCATATAAGAACCAATAGAAAACTTCAAAATTCAGGTCTGTAAAGAATCATGCCAACTCTGCTCTCCATTTACAACAAGAAGTATTCTTACGAATTTCTCTCTAAAACATCGGGATTTTTAGGGAAAAAAGTGATTAAGTTGGGACTTTTCCAAAAATTTCCAAATTTCAAGGATCTATAGCTCCTTGAAAATTTTTTTACACATTTTGGGTAACAAAAAGAATATATTCTTAGACTTTCAGAGATTTTTACTTTTTTGCTCTTCCAGTTGGTGCGAAATGTCATATATATATATATATATATATATATATATATAAAGTCATAAGACAAGATTCAACCGACCCCCTCCCTCAGCCGCCCGTCAAATGTCTGTCGGTACAGCCCCACATCAAATTACGTTGTAATTCCTCTTATAAATGGCCATTTCAAAATTAACGTAACTGAGGCCCCGCCCCTTAGCCCCCCTCAATTTTTATAGCCCCCTCAATACCCCCCCCCCCTCCTTATTATGCCCTCCCTCACTATGATATTATGTTTTAGTAATTAGTAATAAAAAAATATTCTTATTATTGATAATATTCTATCATTATAATCACAATTATAAGTAATTGAATATTATTATAATTAGTAATATTTTATTATTATAATTGTAACTGTAACTAATTAATAATATAAAGTTTTTTTGCTGCATTTCATTTATATTCTAATATTGAATTTCAATAATTAAAAAAAGAATTAATATTATTAATATTTCATTAATATAATTGCAAACATAACTAATTAATAATACAAAGCTTCCTCTTTGCATTTCCTTTATCATCAGATAAATATATAATATTTTTATATATTGTATCTTTATTTTTATTATTGAAAAAATTCACTAATTACAAAAGTAAATTATAAATTACAAAATAAATTTAGCTTAATATCCATAGATACTTTATTAACACTTGTATTTAAATAAAACATGTTTTTTTTTTTAAACTAGAAATAAGATATTTACATATTTACATTATTATCTTAATAAAAGATTTCTGGGCTTGAGACCAGCATAAAAATATATGGCTGCATTAGAAGTTTTAAAAGCTTACAAATTTATCTCTTATTGTCGCTGAAGCGTACGGATCTATTATTTGTTGTCGCTAAAAAAAGCTTATAAAAGCGTACAGATTTATTATTTGTTGTCGCTAAAAAAGCTTATAAAAACCATACAGATTTATTGATTGTTGTCTTTAAAAAAACTTCATATAAGCATACAAATATATTGTTTGTTGTTGCTAAAAAGAGGTTACAAATTTATTCTTCATAATCGCTATAAGAAACTTTTTTTTAAAATCATAATGAGATATTTTTACAATTTTTGGATTAAGAATGATAAATATAGAAACCTGTAATGTCGGTATTTTATAATCAAAACGAGAACAATATACTTGACTTTTTTTTAATTTTATGTAACGTCGCTGTATTTCAGTTATCATTGCGATGCTAATTAGCGACGGAGATCGTCAGTGCGTTTGTGAACAAAGCACATGCAACGTACAGTGGTGCTTGTATCAGCCTTGGAACTTGTGATCTCGAGATTACGAGTCCATAGCTCTACAGTTAATAATATTATTTTTAAAATAAATTTTTTGCAATAGGAAATTATAAAGAATAGGTGTAATATAATTTTAATTAAAATATAATATACCCTCTGTAATCTATGTCAACGTATATAAATATACACACTTATGAATGAAGCCACCAATTACTGTATGAAGTAAGTTACATTTAAATACAATAAATATTAGTTATATACGTAACTTGGGAGTACGAAGGATGAATACAGGCGAGACTAAAGTGTTTGCCGCTTGAGTAGCAGTTGGTCGAGGGCGCGCGAAGCGCGCCCGAGACTGACTGCTGCTTAAGCTACAAGCACTTTAGTCAAGCCTGGATTCAGAATCCTTCGTACTCCCAAGTTACGTAGATAAGTTTATGTCGTTGGTAGGCCGTATGAGGAACTATAAAAATGATTTTTTAAAATTAATGATATATGTTTTATTAAAAAAAAGTAAATATTGTCATTATTTACTTATTTATTTTACTTATTAACTGTTTAACTTTGAAAATTTGTTTAAACAAAACATTCTGTAAAGTTAAGATTTTATATGAATTTGTATGAGCATTGACATATCTAACGACATTCTTTTGTTTTCACTAACCTACGAATCGATGTCACTCGTGTCATATACGGCCATGCTGTGCGATATCTCGATCTGTCAATACTCCCTTAGGGAGTATAGAGCTGTCAATACTCCCTTAGGGAGTATTGACAGAGAGAATATCGTCGAGATATTAGCATGAACGTATGCAATGCCTATACAAATTTAGCGTGGTCTATAGGTATTCCATCGAATACGGCCTACGACGACATAAATAGTTATACATGTTTATTTCAACCAACTCATTTTGTTGACTTTTTTCAAGTTTTGAAAAAAAATTGTAAAAATCATATACTTTTTTTCAAATATATTTGAAATAAGAACTAAAAGCTAGTTATTTATATTTTAAATTTTTATATTTGAATTTCAAATATTTCAAATAAAAAAATATGCGTATATATATACATATGCATTTATTTCTATTACAAGGTTAGTATATTAAAAATAATATTTTACAAAAATTAATATAAAAATTTGAATCAAATCATATTATGTGCTTTATTACATTAAAAACTATATCACATCTTATATGTTTTCATTTTTTTTATATTAGCAGTTAATTAGTTTACATTGTTTAATATTTTATTCGATTTTATTTTTTTAAATGTGATTTAAATGTAACTATTTTACCCAATGCATCAAAGGCTGTCTTAAGATCTAAGGAAACTATATGAATTTTATTTTCAAATAATTATATTCGTTGAAAATTTGAAATATATTTTTATGCATCTTACATCTGTAATTTGATTCCAATCTCCTAGTAATTCCACTTCAAGTCTTTTTAAAATATTTTACAAAATAAATAATTAAATTTTACGAAATCTTTCGAAAATATTTAATGATATGTTTCTTGAAATATATTAGAAATATTGCAACAAAACATTTCATGGTATATTTTAAAAATATTTCTAAGATACCCATTGAAAAGTTTTTATCGTAATATTAAATAAATAAATATTACAGAAATATTTTACGAAAGGTTTCAAAAATATTTAATAAATATTTTTCGGCAACATTTTATGGAATCAGAAACAATATATTTATGTAACAATCATTATACAAACGAATTATTTTAACTTATATCAAAAATATAAATATTTATTAATTAGCAAAATGAATATAAATCTTGTATTTAAATTTACAAAGTTTTCAATAATTTTATAAAATAAGAATAATGACAAATGATTATTAATTATTTTTAGTATATAATCAATTAAAACATTTCAATTATAAAACTTAAACTCATCGCGTTACAATATTCTTCTTTTAAGACCAAGCTGGAGTACAATCTGATACCGACCGAGTGACAATCGAGTTTTTTGTTATTTACTTAAGTATTAATCGATGTAAATCAATTAGAAAAAACAGCAAATTCAGCCTGCTCTTAATTTAAATATAAAAATTTCATCTATTGAAATTATTATTAAAATCGAAAAGTTTATAATTTTTAATATTAATTTTAGACTTGTGTACAAATTACGTAAGGTTGATAGAGGGACACAGGGTGTCCAAATAACTTATAATCTCTTACATAGATGGAAAGAGGAGGTTTAAAAATATTTTACAAGAGTTTACCTTTATATTTATGTATAATTATACACGGATTATATACAATTATACATAGTTTATGTACAATTATATATACTTTATTTTGTATAATAATAAATAATTTGTATAAGTCTACATATTCTCACATGTATCTATCTATTTATATATATTCACATCATAGTTTATATTACTATAAGAATATTGTCCCTACATAATTCTAAATAAATAAATACAAAGAAGACTAATGATACAGAAATACGCATTAATACATATGATTTTTTATAAACACTATAATTTTAAGATTAGAAATTACAATTTTAAACTGAAGATTATCATATTCACTTATTAATAAATGAAAAAAATTTTAAGATTATGAAATTACGATAACGATTATCATATTTATTTATTAACTAATGAAAAAATTCTATGATAAAAAGAAATTTGTTTTCAAATGTAATTTTCATTATTCTAGCCCCATTTAATTAACAAAACGTTAAATAAAGTAAGGGGTCAAAGTTAGAAAAAAAAAAAAAAATAGAGACCCTTACATATAAATAATGAAAAGTCATATGTAATGAAAATATCCTTACGTAATTTGTACATGTCCCATTTTATAATAATTAAAAAGTATAATAACTGTGTATATTTTAAATAAAAAAATTTTCAATATAAAGTAGAAAATTAAAAAATTATTAATAAAATATATATGTATATAGTAAATTATACATAAGATATAAATACAAAGAAGACTAATGATACAGAAATACGCATTAATACATATGATTTTTTATAAACACTATAATTTTAAGATTAGAAATTACAATTTTAAACTGAAGATTATCATATTCACTTATTAATAAATGAAAAAATTTTAAGATTATGAAATTACGATAACGATTATCATATTTATTTATTAACTAATGAAAAAATTCTATGATAAAAAGAAATTTGTTTTCAAATGTAATTTTCATTATTCTAGCCCCATTTAATTAACAAAACGTTAAATAAAGTAAGGGGTCAAAGTTAGAAAAAAAAAAAAAATAGAGACCCTTACATATAAATAATGAAAAGTCATATGTAATGAAAATATCCTTACGTAATTTGTACATGTCCCATTTTATAATAATTAAAAAGTATAATAACTGTGTATATTTTAAATAAAAAAATTTTCAATATAAAGTAGAAAATTAAAAAATTATTAATAAAATATATATGTATATAGTAAATTATACATAAGATATAAATAATAAAACTTAATAATATTGAAAAATATTGAATTACACTATATATAATATAATAAGTATTATTATATTAATTTAGCAATAAATATGTTTACTTGCACCAAATGCAATCGATCATTTCAGAGACATAACCATTTATTGAAACATAATAAGAAATTTCATTCATCAAAAATATATATTTGTTATATATGTGGAACAATATTAAAATATAAAAAAGGTTATATAAGACATTTAAAAAAACATAATAAACCTGAAAAATTAGAATGTTCTATTTGCAAAAATAAATATATAAGAAATGAACATTTAATAAGACACTTGCAAAGTCATGCATCTAATTATAATAATATTTGCAACATTTGTGGAAAAGGATTTCATCGAAAAGATAATTTATTACGTCACATAAAAATACATAAAAATGTAAAGTATATATTAATAACATTAAAAAAATTAATACAATAAATATATAAAAATAATATCTTATTTATAATAATTAATTACTTTTATATTTATATAATACTTTAAAAAAAAAAATACATTATAATAAATGTATAATCAACTTATTTATCATGAACATGATAAATAAGTTCAGATTAAGGACTTCGCAGTGCCCTTCATGCGTACTGAGACTGGAAGAAATTCCTTTCAAGTTCAAGGTGCGCATTTTTGGAACTCCCTGCCTGCCGATATAAAAAATCTTCCATCGCTCGGCAGGTTCAAGTCGGTTTAGAGGGGGTACTTACTCGACCTTGAGTGATCTTAATTTTAAGTATTTTAATTTTATGTTGATTTATTCTGTTTTGTCTTATATATAGATTTAAGGTGTGGATGTATTTATTAGCGCGAATGATGGTTGAATGAATGCAGAAAGAATGAGTGATTCTGTTTCTCTTTATTAATAGTCATGACATCTTTGGTATCAAGTTCTAATTCTTTGAATTTTATTATTATATTATTTTTTATTATTTATTGTTGCATTGTTTTGTCTAATTTTATTTTCATTTGATGTCATGACTATGCTTTATGCTTTATCTTTCAAATTGTGTTATTTGATTTTAATTTGATTTTAATTTTATGACTGATAGATATTTAAGACTGTTTTTATTGTAATTTATGTTTTCATGCTTCCTGCGTGTATTTAGAGTAGTCTGTGATATCGCTTTATATAGTGACTTACTGATACAGTATTATATATTAATTTTAATATTTGACTGTGATATCTTATCATATTATGTGCAATACTATATACAGAATTATTATTTATTGCTTGATGTATTACACGCCTTTTTGTACTCTTTTACAAAATAAATTAATATCTATCTATCTATCTAACATTTATTAAATTATTAAATAATTTATTTATAAAATTAATATGAGTGAAAAAACTTTAAAAAGAAAAAGCGATGATAAATACCAAGATCGTATTTCAAAAAAAGAAAAAATAATACCGTTTTCGTCAACGAAATTTTTAAAAACTAAAATTGTCATAGGGGATCAATCAACGTATGTATTAAAAACTTCATTAAAAAAATAAAAATATAATATATGTTATAAATAGTTTTGATGACATATAATAGATCTCTGGTTGGATATATTGAAGAAATTTCCGAAGAACAAACTTTTGTAAACGAACAAAAACAAACTGATTTCAGGATTTTGAAATTCATAATAAATTATTCTGAAGGATTCAGAATTCAATGCAATATTGATGATGAAAATATTAAAAAATTTAAAAAAAATCTGAAATTAAACGAAGTAAATTTTTATAATATACAATATTATTAATTACAACATAATATTAAACATTTTTTAATATTCAAGAAAATATTATAAGAGAATGTTAATGTATCAAAAGCAAAAGGATACAATAAAGGAAATAATATATATGACTTAAAATTAAAATATTATTCGAATATTATTCATTTAGACGAATACAACATATTGAAAAATAAAAAGCCAATTAAAATAAATTTCGAAGATATAAAATTAAGACCTGGATTAATGAGTAATGAAATATTATTGAAAAAAAATATAACATAAATAATTTTTTATTTTTAACCGACTTCAAAAAGGAGGAGATTCTCAATTCGACTAAATTTTTTTTTTTTTTTATGTCTGTTACCTTATAACTCCGTAATTTCTTAACCGATTCAAAAAAACTTTTTCTTATCTGATAGAGAATGTCTGCAGGAAGGTCCCATACGTGTCCTATAATTATTGGGCCAATATTCGGTTTGTATGACCCAATTATCAAATTAAGAAAACTGGGAGTTTTGTTTTCTCTCTCTCTCTCTCTCTCTCCCTCCCTCTCTCTCTCTCTCTCTCTCTCTCTCTCTCTCTCTCTCTCTCTCTCTCTCTTACCTGAGCTTAAATATGTATACATGCACACATAACGACACTGTGCTGTTGAGCCTTCTTTCTTTTTCCTGCTATATATTGCTTGGTGGTGTACTGATGCATGCGTTATGAATTAATAATAAAAGTTTAATGTAATTAGTGGGTCTACCTTTATTTGCGTTTTTAGTAAAGGGATTCACTAGAAGATAGAAAATAAAAATTTTTCAACAAAAAACAAAACCGACTTCAAAAAAAAAATTTTTAACAAAAAACAAAACCGACTTCAAAACAATGCACTAAAAAGTTACAAATAATTTTTGATCTTCAATAATTATACGCATACTACGCATCTAACTCAACACATGTGTAGCAAACATTTTATAGATTATCTAATCATTTGTAAACAGTACCAACAAATTATATTTTTTTTAATTCACAAAAAAATATTTTCGAAGTCGGCGTCAAGTTGTAGAATTGTTCTGCACAGATGTAGAATTTGACGCCGACTTCGAAAATATTTTTTTGTGAATTAAAAAAAAATATAATTTGTTGGTGCTGTTTACAAATGATTAGATAATCTATAAAATGTTTGCTACACATGTGTTGAGTTAGATGCGTAGTATGCGTATAATTATTGAAGATCAAAAATTATTTGTAACTTTTTAGTGCATTGTTTTGAAGTCGGTTTTGTTTTTTGTTAAAAAATTTTATTCAGAAATACAAGGGTATTTAAAAATTCTTTTGCACAAAAAAAATGAATCAGAATACATCGGAACAATAACGGATGGACAATATAAATTAGACGTTTTATTAAATAAATTAGAAAATGAATATGTAAATTGGAGAAGAGTAACAAAACTAGAAATTATAAGAGAAATTAAAGAAAATAGTAGAAAGAATTATAATAATATATTATATGCATATACACTTATGAAAATATTCATGTATATTTATATATATATATATATATATATATATATATATACATGTATACATATAAATTTAAAAATTTTATAGATATTACATATATATTAAAATTAAAAAGATTGGAATTTTCTAAAGTATTAAATGATGAAAACATGGAGTAAGAAGAACTTACATTAGCAAATAACATAATTTTAAATAAGGTAAATTAAATAATTTAATATTTTTATTTCATTACATTAATAAATACAAAATTCTCAATACAAAATGATTATTTTTCAAGGTTACAGAAAAACAAATTGATGATAATTAGAATACGAAATATAAAATAATATTGATTTACTACAAAAAAAATTAATGTATAAGTTTTTTTTAACAACAATAAAAAATAAATATGTAAGCTTGTAATATAACATAAATTTGTAAGCTTCTTTTAGCCACAATGAAATTTAACGACATATTAAATAAATATTTAAAATTATTTAATTTTTTTTTAGTAAAAATACAAAGCAACTGTACAAGCTTCTTTAGCGACAATGAAGAATAAATATGTAAGCTTTTTATAACTACAATGAAAGATAAATTTGTAAGTTTCTATTAGCGACAGTAAAAAATAAGTCTATAAAATTATTTCAGTAATAATAACAAATTAGTCTGTAAGCTCCTTTTAGCGACAACAAACAATAAATTTGTATGCTTATATGAGATTTTCTTAGCGACAACAAACAATAGAACTGTATCCTTCAGCGACAATAATAAATAAATTTGTAAGCTTTTTTAGCGCTAATGAAAAAAAAGTGTAGGCTTCTTTAGCGACAGTAAATAATAAAAATGTAAGCTTCTTTTAGCTACAATAAAAAAAACACTCTTAATGCAGCCATATATTTATATATGTTGGTCTCAAGCCCGAAAAAAAAATGCAGAGAGGGAGCGTTTTCTTTGCATCTTCTTGATATGTATAAAATTTATGACGTAAGAAGATAAAAATATTTATTTATAATCATAATTTTCTATTATTCTATTATTCTATTTTTTAATATTCGCTCATAATTATTATTAAATATTATTATATACAATCATGACTTGAAATTTGATTGTTATTTACTTTTCTATTTTTAATTTATTTTAAAAATATAAGTTTGATTCATTGTGAACTTTTGAATGTCACGTAAACCATCTTTTTTTTATTAATTCTAATTCTATAACTTCACATCTTATATTTTTATGTACCGGTGTTTTTCATTGAACTTTTTCCACATTCGCAAATATAAAATTTAGATTCATTATGTCCTACTCTTCTATTTACTTTAAAATATGTGTATTCGGGGGGTTGGCGAGCGTAGCGAGCAGGGGGGAACTCCCCCTAGTATATATATATAATCATTAAGAAAAGTTTGTTATAAAAAAAACTAAAATAAAAATTATTTTGAGTTATTTCTTGTAATTGTATTCTTTAATTTATTTACAGTTATTTACAGATATTTGTAGTATCTACGTTGTCAATTGTATAAATGATAATAAACAATTATTATTTATCTCTAGCCTAACATTTTTCTATTGTTATTTACAGTTTCTAATATTTCCTTATAATTATTTATTTATTCCCAGTATTATTCTACTTTTCGAAAATAATTTTCATACGAGGTGGTAAAATATTTTACTATAAGATAATAATATATATATATATGTTGCATATCACAAAAAAATTTCAACATCAAAACCAATTCTCTAATGTAAAGAATAAAAAATTAAATTAATAGAATTTTGAAATTTTGATATGGGAATACTTTTTAATAACTTCGAATACTAGTAAATTTTTTAAATAACTTGTGGTATTGAATGCTAATTCAATTTTGTTTTAACATGAAGTTAATTATTTAAGTTGGAAATGTATTTAATAAAATAATATAACTATTTATAAGTTATTACTTAATAATAATCTTTTAAACTTTTTAAATAAATAATCATCATGGTACATACTACAAGTTAATACATTCCTTTTATGGAAATTCAGCAACAGAATGGAAAGACTATTAATTTTTATATGTTCTTATAGTAAAATATAATCAAACTTTGACAACAAATTTAACATAATGAAATAATTATTAATTGTACTTTTAATGATTTGTATCATATTTTAGATTAGATTAGATATTGTTTATTTTGTATTATAATTGCAAAAAAGCGTGAAAATTACAAATAAAGTTGGAAAATACATAAAAATACTTTAAATAGCCTTGTACATATAAAATCAAAATAGTACAGTATGATATCACAGTCATAAAACATAATAGAGATAGTAATACTGTAATAGTAAGTCAATAAATTAGATAAAAGCGATATCACAGATAACACGAATAAATTCATGCAAAAAGTATAAATAATATAGTTAAAAATCAGTCTCAATATCTATCAGTCAAAATAATTACATAAAATCAAGCGTGTAAAGAGCGCAGTCGAAATATCAGCAGTATACAGTAAGTTAAAATCACATCAAGTTGAATGTACAGTAATATACAAGTCAATCTAATAAAAATATAATCATTCACTCTATGCACACACATCCTACATACACGCCAATAAATACAATCATGCCTTAAATCTATAAAATGTACATCACATAATAAATTAACACATATGACATAGTCCGAAAATAATACTGTTTAATCGAGGTCTAGTAAAAACCTCCTCAGAGCGGCTTTAAACCTGCCGATTGATGGAAGATTTTTAATATCAGCAGGTAGGGAGTTCCAAAAATGCGCACCTTGAACTTGAAAGGAATTTCTTCCAGTCTCAGTGCGCATGAAGGGCACCGCAAGATCTTTAATCTCACCCCTAGTGGTCGCTCTGGGTATATATCTAGTGAAGAGACCCACTAGATATTCGGGAGTATTCATACGTACGATTTTGTACATAAGTACAGCCATAAAATACTGTCTCCTCGAATCAGTACGTAGCCAACCCAAAGCATGTCTATGGGGAGAGATGTGATCACCCATTCTCACGCCTAATACATATCTCACACATGAATTTTGCATTGTCTGTAGCAGTAATCAAGATGTGGAAACAGCAGGGCGGTTGCGAGCTGCTTACGCAGAGCCTCAGTGGTGTACCGACGGAAAAACCGCAGGCTATAAATCACTCTATTGAATTTTTTAGTCAACATATTAATATGCGGTTCCCACGACAGTTTAGAGTCGAGTACAACACCAAGGCTCGTAACGGTGTCGGAGAAAGGAATATCGATACCGCTCCCCAAGTCAATCGTCCTTGGCTCACCCAAATAAAAATTTTTAATAAAACGATTACTTCCAAAGACGATCGCCTTTGTTTTACTAGCATTCAAAGTGAGAGAAACACCAGCAGCCCACCCCGACACCGCCCTGGCCGCCCTCTGTAAAATACGAATCCCCTCGTCCACATCATCATAAGGGACCTGTGTATAAATTTGAAGATCATCCGCATACAGCAGATGCCCGACGCAACCAGAGTCCAGTGCGTCACGTACGTCATTTATATAAAGGCAAAACAACAGAGGCCCCAGCACCGAACCCTGAGGTACTCCTAGATTGGTTGTTAGCCAATTCGATTCCTCCTTTGAATGTGTGGAAACCATTTGTTTCCTACCTGATAAATAGGAGTTAATCCATCCGAGTGCGGCCCTGGAGAACCCCATCGATCTAAGCCTCGCAAGAAGTTTGGAGGGAGAGATCGTGTCGAATGCCTTACTAAAGTCAAAAAGTAGCAGTAACGTGACAAGTTTCCTGTCTAGACCTGACCTTATATCGTCTGTAGGCTTAAGTACAGCAGTCTGCGTAGAATGGTTTTTCCTGAAGCCCGTCTGCATAGGATCGAGCAATTTTTTGGATGTAATGTACTCCTGCAGTTGGTCATGGGCGATCTTCTCAAGAACTTTTGAAAGAAAACATAAGATGGCTATAGGCCTAAAATCTATTGGTTGCTTAGGTGCAGCACACTTTTTCAATGGTATAGTACGTGCTTGCTTCCAACGCCAAGGGAAGACCCCCGTGCAAAAGAGGAGTTGAACAGAGTCACAAGATGTTCACCAATAAATGGTAAAGCTTTAACTATCACGCTTTGCGGAATGCCATCCTCACCACAAGCCTGTGAGGAAAAATGTGAAATTGCAAGAACAACATCATTAAAACTAATTGGTTTAAAGGTAAACCCACTTTCATTGCATTGAGAAAGAATTCTCAATCGCTCTTCACTATCCTCCTGCGGCGAGACTGACACCCCAGCAAAGTGCGCATTAAGCTCATCTGGAGTGAATCCATTCAAATCCCCTTGAGGTCCGGATAGCAGTCCCAGGTCTCTCAACTCCTTCCAGTCATTACCATCCGCAAGAGCATCACACAGTCTATTGTGAATATAAGCAGTCTTAGCATGGTCCGTGCATTCGTCTACCACCCTACGCAACCGCAGAAATTCAAGGAGATACTGCTTGTCCTCTGTCCGTTTGTATCTACGATATGTAGCATCGCTCTTACGCCGCATCCGTGACAATTCTTCATCTACCCATGGAAACTTATTCTTATTAGGCTTGAGCGCTTTCAACGGCGCAAATTCTCGATTGCAGCAGTGAGATTGTCACAGAGGCAACCAAGTGCAGATTCAGGGTCAACTGTGTCAGTCATAAGCGGCGACCAATCACAGCCGGCAAGTTTCTCTCCCAATGCAGTTGGACAAATATTTTTATAGTTCCTATACATGATAGGTTTTTGATCTAAAGTTATAGTGTTGCAAGGCAAACAGACGTCAATTAAATTATGCTGACTGTGAAAGCTCGCCGGTAGGTTCTGTGCATCAAGCACCACGTCGTTGTCATCAACAAAGATCAGGTCAATCCACGTGTGAGACGTAGGAGTATGATGCGTAGCACCGTGCTGGACCAACTGTAACGAAAGCTCAGCCGACAGCTTACTAAGAAACTTAGCATCACTGCTCTCTTTAAGGAGATCGGCATTCAAGTCCCCCATTATAATTTTATGGGAATAGTCCGAACAAAAATTTCTCAAATCAATCAACAAATTAGAGTTTCTAGTAAACGAAACAGCAGGAGGATGATAAATGACAGAAACTAGCACGGGCTCGGAGCCGCCAACTTGCACAGAACAGAAAATATATTCAGGCACCTCCGGCTTACCGCTACTATTACTAGTTTGCGTCTCCGAAGTGGCCAAAATAGTGCATTTTAGATTATCCTTAATATACAAGGCAACTCCTCCACCACACAAGTTTCTGTCTTGTCTAAACACTTTGTACCCCCCGACTCGAATGACGTCATCCGATACAGACGGACCCAGCCAGGTCTCAGCAACTCCAAATATGTCGTAAGAATGATAGCCACTTAAAAGTTCACGCACCTGCCCAATATGAGCTCTCAAAGAGGTCACATTCAGAAAGCACGCGCGCAGTTCACCCCTCCTCCCTATTCGACTCTCCGAAGAGGACCAGCGCAGCCATTGGGGAGAGGCTCTATCTAAGGATATTGCATGATTTTTAATTAATTCCTGATTCGAGCTCATCCCACTATTATGAGGTTTACATTTATCATTATCAGTAGTTCCATTATTTGTTAGAGCTTTATCGTGTTTCTCAAAATCAGTTACTTTAACATTTTTCTGTACAATACATTTAGATTTATCTAATATTTCATTCAAATCATGTTCACTTTCAAATTTGTGCGCTTTCTCCCCTGTCTCCCTCCTCACCATAAATTTACCACCTCTATGCCAAACAAACTTGCAACCTTTTTTTTTAGCATACTTTTTAAGATTTTTAAATTTAATATATTTATCTTTTTCAAGATACTCATTTATATATATTTGAGAATGGTGCTTGGTGGTAGGAAAACTGCCGAGGAGGGAGGGATCCAGATCGGCTGTCGAAAAACCCGTTAATCTACGCCTAGCCATAAATACCTTCTGCGCCAAGTCATCTCCAGAAAGTCTAACCAACAATGAGAACGCAATACTCGGACCGCCAACGATCTCAGGCCCAGCAGACATCCTGCCCTTATTTTTATTTTCAGAATTAGAGATCTCAGTAACAGATACAATATTTGAACGTTCAAAAGTCGGAAGTATATTTAATACAAATTTTAGAGTGATATTACAGAATATTATTTTTTTCCACATTTATAATAAATGTTTCGCAAATAATAAGTAAATTTTCTTCTGAAATGTTTATTTTTTTAGGGAAAATTTTAATTCCATCTAGACAGTTCATAAATATAAATTCATAATTATAGACATAATCAGAAAAATTTATTCATATATCATATATTCTCCTATCTTTATAATTGACTATTAAAAAACACTTAATATCTAATAAATAATTTTTGAAAATTGTATTACATAAAATTTATGTTCAAACGATATTAAAAAAAATATTTTCATATCATGTAATGATAATTTTTCAAATGAGGTAATTTGATATATTTTAAGAATTAATATGTTTCTTTTATTAAAAATATTATTGCTTTAATGAAATGCATTTTAATATATTCAATTGCTGACAATTTTTATATAAATGACAATTCATTTAAATACAAACACGTGTAGAAATGAAAATGTAATTAGAGTAAATATAATTTTAATATATTAAAATGTAATTTCAATATATTCAATTGTTAACAATTTTTATATTAATGACAATTCATTTAAATACAAACACGTGTACAAATGAAAATATAATTAAGGTTGAATGTATGTTATTTATAAAAAATTGTTAACAAGTAACTTTTTAAATAATATATTTTCATGAAAACTAATTTAAATACTTTATTCTCTAAATGATAACTGAACACAATTTTAATTTAATAAATTTAGTTATACAATTATAAATATATAATATTTATATAATTGTTCATCAAATAAAATTATTATTTTTTTAATATCTATAAAAAAAAATAATTATTACAATAGATTGTAGTTGAATAAAAATGTTGATTTTAATAATTATAGCGTTGAAATTCATTTTGATAAAAATGTTATTTGATTGCTATTTACAGTATTACTTTAGCTATATGTGAAAAGTTACTTGTCATCAATGAAAAAATATTTAATTTTTTAAATAAATAATCTATTAATATCAAGAATTCTAAAAATTATAATATTTATGATATGCAAACCTTACTTGTGATACATACACTTTGTAATATTTTTATCTCATTACAATTTTATATTAGATGCAAAAAGGATTGTTAAGTAATTGCAAATAGTTATTTTATTATTCTGAAATATTCAAATTTAAAATTAACCAAAAATGTGTATTTTAATCTTATGGTTTTTTTTTATTTAAATTTCGTATTTCTTATCTATAAATTACATTTGTGGAGATATTTTTATTAAGAATAAACACAAAATTTTTTTTAAGCATGTTTCACGTAAAAATTAATTTCATAATTCAAATTTATGGTCATATATTAAGGTCTGAAAATTATAGTTGTTACTCAGTTCCCAGTTCTTAGTTTATTTATATCAAATATCGTATTATCTTTGTTTTTCTTATGGAAGTAGAGTGAGTATTAGTCACTTGATGGAATAAATTATACGCTTTTGTACTTTAAGCACATGTGTACATATATTTTTATATTATGTTGCATCAAATTATTTTCAATTTTATTTAGTACTCAAAATAGACCTAAATTAATTAATTCTTATCAACTTAAAATTAGTCATTTATACATAATAATATAATAAAAGGAAATTTGACCAAGCGACGTTAGGAGCGAAAAACTTCAATATAATTAATACTGATTAACGTAAAAGCCATTAAATTGTGTAACAATTTGCAACAGTTGATAAATATAATGTAAATCATATATATATATATATCAATTTTAAATTACTAATAATTAATTTAAAACTCAAAAGTAACTATTTTAAAACGAGACATGGAAGATAAACATGTATCGTTTTATTCCTCAAATATTACGAATTTGAATTAGAATTATTAGTAATTTTAAAGTTTAATATATTATGTAAATGATTCTATATTTAATAGTTTTCAATTTTAGTAACAGGAAAAGCCGCATAAAAAGAGATTAATAATTACATTTTCTGTGAAATATTGCCCTTGAATCGAGTAGGTGAAATATCAGTCTTAGTACAAAAAAAAGACACTAAGCATTGCAAATTTATGCTCTTACTTCATAATATAATGGTACCAACATTGGTCCCTAAAATTCAAGCTATAGTACTAATTAAAATTATATCGTCACTCTTTTTTTAAGTACCTTAGTACATAAATTAGATATACTTTATTTAGAACCTATTTTAACAATACTTTCCTTTCTCCGTGCAGTTGTTAGTTCTAGTTAACGTCAAATACTTTTTTCGATTATTTCATGGTTCGTGATTAAAACACGTGATTAAAAAGAAAAAATTCCGATTATATTTTTTCATTGATTCAAATGCAATTTAGTAGAACAAATTCTTAATTCATCATGATATAATTTGTATTTAAACAATTTTTATGTACATTATAACTTTAATTAATTTTTTTTATAAAAATATAAAAATTTAATTTAGTACAAAACTACAATATCGAAATTCATAAGTTGCGGCAATTCTTTTTTATTTTAAAATTCGCTAATCTATACATAATAATATAATATATGAAAATTTAACCGAGCGACGTTAGGAGCGAGGGATTTTTTGCTAGTTATAATTATTTTATGAAATTGGATTTATTGTACAAGTTTCATTATATTTCACTCTAAATAATTTATACTTATAAAATTTACATAATATTTTAAATATACTATGAAAATGATAATTACATATTTAATATTATTTTATCCTATGAATAAAAAAGTTACATAATTATTATAATTAATAACTTATAAATTGTTATATTATTTTATAAAATACAATTTCAACCTAATTAATTAGCTTTATTATGAAACTTGATTCTATAAGTATTCAATTCCATTCTATTTGATATATATATATATATATATATATATATATATATATATATATATATATATATATATATATATATATATATACAGTAGAGTCCAATGAAACGAAGCCACCCTTAAGAAAAAAAGCACTAATTAAAAAATTTTGTGTTTCAGCAAATAAGGGTCGTACAGAACTCTACGACCACTCATTCTAAACGTATTCGTAAGGACTGTTTATAGTATATTGGCAATTTAATTTTAAGTACTTGTCTGGGAAATATTACGACTTAAAAATAGAAAAAAAAAAAATTTTTTTCGCCTGTGTTTAAATTTGAATCATTTTTCGGAAAATGATGATAAAAAAATTTTACACCGTGTTAAATCCACATAATCACGGATGTATGAAAAAGATCTTTTTATTATTTTCATCTCTTTTCAATTAATTTTTTTTTTTATTTTTAGTTATAGACATGATTATATATATATATATATATATATATATATATTTGCCGTCCTCACACCGAAAAACATTAATAAATACAAATTAGTATATAAATTTTTTAGTAATAAGAAATATACTGTACTAGAAAATAAGTTTCATTTCTTGTAATCGTTTAAAGAGTAAGGCAGTAAGTTTGCGCGCTATATACGCTACCTTAGCATTTTTAGACGTGATAAGAAGATATCTTCTATCACTGAATATTTTAAAGAGTTTCTCACGGCCAAACTGACCAATGGGTCTCTTTTAAATTTTGACAATCTTGCATTTTTTTTTCTAGATTTGTACCTCTCTTGCATAGGAAAATAATTTTAGTAAATCAGTCTGCAGTCAGTTCTCCCGAGCAATAGTACAAACAAAAGAGAGAGCCTCCACAAAAAAAACTTGTTAACTCGCGCCGAATTCTACTACGCTATTAGTTTTTTTCTTGTTGCTTCTTAAATTGATTTCTTTTACAAAAAAAAATCAAGCAACGCAAATTTGGAACGCGCTTAAATCAACGAGTTATTTTCTTTTTCGCTGGTTCATCTCTTAATATACGCGACGTACTGTGCTTAAAATATTTCTGCAAAGTTTATTTACAACGTGTCAATAATAAATAAAAAAAAGGGGGATTTCAACAAAAAAAAAGACTCACCTCTTTTACGATTAAATTAAATAAAACAAATATAAATCACCAACATTCTGTACGCAAATAATAAACCGATCTACGGAGCAAAAGGACATTTTTTGGGAAATTTTCCGTAACTGCGCTATCGAACTTACAGCTTGCCAATCAATTTAACAATAAGAATAAGTAAACAAATTGCGCAAACAATTAAAAAATTATAATTACAAAAATATTCGCTAGTAACCGCACAACCGACTTGTTTATGAACTGTAAATCAAAGTTCTATAAATATAATTATACAATATATTTTCCGAATCGTACTAGTGAAAAAGTTCAACTCAATAAATAGATTTTAATCAACTAATTCTTGGTTATAATTTATTTAACGACCCAACCAACCACAAGCGACGGTGGGATATTTCTTGTCAAATAACTAATAAACACTGACATTTTTTTTTATATTATTAACAACCTGCTTTTTCATATTAATTAATTACACTTGAAATGCTCTCTATCATAGGGAAATGCTAAATAATTGGACAAAATACTTGTTCTAGATGAGCATGGAGTAAAGATTCAGATCTGTTAAATTATTTATAAGTTGATGAATCAAAAATAAAATCTAATAACACCTTTTCTTATTTGAAATACATTGCACGAAACGTTCTCTAACGCTAGGTAACTAGACAAAATACTTGCTTTAGATGAACGTAGAACTAATATTTTCAATTCTTAATTTGTTTATAAATTAATTACTCGAAAACCATATATTCGAAGCGTTCTCTATCACAGGGAAACGCTAGACAAAATACTTGTCTTAGATGAGCGCAGGATCAGTGTTTGAGATATTAATTTATTTATAAATTAACAATTCGAAAAAGAATAATAAGAAAAAGAAAGAATATTAAATAAATTGTTCAAAATGTTCTCCATCGCAGGGAAACGCTAGGTAACTAGACAAAATACTTGCTTTAGATGTGCATAGAATATTTATTTCGATTCTTATTTATTTATACAGAAATTAACAAATAAATCAATAAATCTAACATTAAGTAAAAGTAAATTTTTTGCTTCTTTCTGTTTTTATAACTAACATTTTTCTAAAATAACAATATTTACCTTACAAATAGCTAAAATAAAAACTTAGTAAATCAGCTTATCTAACGCAAGGCGTAAGATTAGACTAACGCTTATACATTTGCTTTTAATTTTTCCTTTGCTACTTTTTCTTATTTTAATACGAAGTAAATGCGCTAACAATTCAAAAAAACGCGAACAAAGAATTAAAGATTTAGAACAAGCACTTGAGAATCGTGAGAGGAAAGTCCTAAGTGAGGCAGTGCGGTTAAAGCAGAACGCGATGGACTCATTGATCGTAGAAAAGGACCGCGTTCAAATGCTTCAAAGGGAACTTGAAAAAGAAAGAAAACGCCACGAAAATCTCGAAATCACCATATCGGACACTGTCTCTAGTGTATCAAATTTTCCTCTAGCACAAACCAATAAAACGAATTTGGGATCTCAAAATAAAACGAATTCGAGGTTAAAGCCAATAGACGAAACCGAGGAGTCGACAGAGGACGTGATAATTTAATTAGCAAAAATGCGCCGCGACATAGATCGAATGCGTGCAACCCGCTCTACGTCCTCCGCTAAAATTGGGTTCAATCTTTAATTCGTTATATCTTTGAGAAAAAATAATATTTCAAAATGCTATAGCTACTCGTTGGAAATACTAACGTCACTCCTTCCTAATCCCCACTACTCTACTTAGAGCATCAAGTCCGTGCCGGCTTGGCCTTTTGAGTTCAGTTCTTGGACAGCCTCACAAGAGAGCGCACGTGTTAAGAATAGCTAAACCTTTTTGCTTTGATTTTAATAAAACTTTCCTTAACTTATTTTGTTGTACAATAATCTTGTTGCAACCTACCACTTATTAATAATTAAATCACTAATTATAATAGGTTATAAGCCTGCGCTTTAGTGGTACATAAGTGTTTTGAAGTGTTTCTATTTTTGCTTTCTCATAGAGAAAGCATTGTATCGGTAAAAAAAATTTTTTTCTATTTTTTCATTAATTTGTACATATTTGAACTCGGTGAGTCGAAAAAAGTGGTTTCCAGAAAATGTCTGTATGTATGTGTGTGTGTGTGTGTGTGTGTGTGTGTGTGTGTGTGTGTGTGTGTGTGTGTGTGTGTGTGTGTGTGTGTGTGTGTGTGTGTGTGTGTGTGTGTGTGTGTGTGTGTGTGTGTGTGTGTGTGTGTGTGTGTGGATGTATGAATTCAGTTAGTAAACTGTATCTCGAGAACTACCCGATGGATTTGCTTCTAATTTTGCATGGAATTTAGTTTTGTGACTAACTTGCTGGGAAGCTATTAATAATTTGGTTCTTCCAGCGTAGTTTTCATTTTAAAGTTTTAAAAAAAAAAAAAAAAAAATTCGATTTTTCGTTTTTTGGTTTTTTTTTGTTTACTGCTCGATGAATTTGCTTCAAAATTTGCATGGAATTTATTTCTGATTGCCCGGATAAAATAAATTTTTAAAAACTGATTTTCTTAGCTCAGTTTTAATTTTAGAGCATTTTGAAATTTTTGAAAAAAATGTTTCTATTTATTAAGCCAATAAAATCTTAAAAACTACTCGATGGATTTACTTCAAATTTTCCATACAATTCAATTTTTTGATGAACTGGTGCGGAAGCTATTGGGAATTGGTTTTCTTAGCGCAGTTTTTTTTTTAGAATCATTTTAAGAATTTTTAAAAAATTTCGATTTTTCATTTTTTTTTGTATTTTACGTAAACTACTCGAAGAATTTGTTCGAAAATTTGTATGAAACTTTATTTCGACTGCCAAAATTATTAAAAATTTTGTAAACTAATTTTCTTAGCGCACTTTTAATTTTAGAGCATTTTTAAAATTTTTAAAAAATTTTTATTTTTAATTTTTTCTATTTTACGAAAACCATTCAATTGATTTGCTTCAAAATTTGTATGCAATTAATTCGCTACTATCTGAAGAAAACAAGCTTTGGAATACTAATTTTCTCAGCGCAGTTTTAATTTTAGAGCACTTTGAAAATTTTCTAAAAAATTTTTATTTTTCATTTATTTTCTTTTTTGCGTTAACGATACTATAAATTTTCTCCAAAATTTTCATACAATTAATTCGCTATTGTCTGAAAAAAATAAGCTTTTGGAAACTAATTTTCTTAGTGTGGTTACAATTTTAGAGAATTTTAAAGATTTAAAAAAAAATTTTGATTCTTCTTTTCTTATTTTTTTTTATTCTACGTAAAGTACTCGATAGATTTGTTCTAAAAATAACAGGGAAATTATTTGCGACTGCCAAAAGAAGGGAAATTTTCAAAAATTGATTTTCATAGCGTAGTTTTAATTTTAGAGCATTTTTAAAATTTTTAAAAAGAAATTTTGAAAAGAAAATGTTATTTATTTAACCAGTTAGATCTCGAAAATTACTTGATGGATTTGCTTCAAATTTTGTATACCATCTATGTTTTTGTATAACTAGGCGGGAAGCTATAGAAAATTTGTATTCATAGTGTATTTTTTTTTATAGTGCCATTTTAAGAATTTAAAAAAATTTTCGATTTTTAATTTTTTTTTTTTATTTTACGTAAGTTTATTGATGAATTTGCTTTGAGATTTCCATGGGAATAATTTGCATCTGCTAAAAGAAGGATAACTTTTATAAACCGATCTTCTTAGCGTAGTTTTCATTTTAGAAAATTTTATAAATTTTCTTAAAAAATTTTCATATTTCAGTTTTCTTCCATTTTACGTAAAGTACTCGATAGATTTGCTCTAAAATTTGTATACAAGTTATTTGATACTGTCTTTATAAACCAAGTTTGAAAAAAATAATTTTCTTAGTGTAGCTTTTTGATCACTTCTTTTGATTTCTGAGTAACTCTTGAAAATTTATAATAGTACTACTGATTTAGATGTTGACTTGTATTATTACATTCAACTAAGTATTTGAATATAATCATTGTTTTTTAATAAATGGAAAAAATATTTGAAGAAGAAGAATGAATTTCGTTGTCATTGTTCTTTTAAAGTACAAATTTATTAATAAATATTAATGTTAGACAATTTTTTTATATTAAAATCACATTTAAATAAATATAAAAAAATAATGAAACTCAAAGAGCTCTATGAGAAAGCATTCCGCCAAAGCACTTGGCAGCGTTTTTTTCTTTTCTTTGTTAAACTCTTATATATATAATAAAAAAAAACTAAGTGTCTGAGAACAAACGGAGAGTTTGTGAAATCTCTCTGTTCTTTTTTTTTGGTTTGAATGCGATTTCTTCAAAAGAGGAAGCAAGTCGACAAGAAATTAGTTTTTATTATTTGTATAACAAAAAGAAGGGAAGAAAGAGAAAAACTGTAACGATGGCCGAGTCAAACATGGCGTTAATGGCGTCGGGTTCATCTAAAAGTAAGTTTTTGTTTCACTATTTAAATTCTCTCTACATTTATATTAAATTTAAATTTAGAGGGAGAGAGTATTGAATAGGTTAACGTATTAACAAAAGTGTTAAACACGCGCAAGAAATTACAATAACATATAAATGGAGTGTGAAATTTAAAAAGTACCAAGAAATGTACTTGTAAAGCTTGAGTAGAAAAATTAAATTATTAAGAAAATTAATTAAGAAAAACAAAAGTTATATTAAATCAAATTAAATAAGAGTTTAAGTGATAAACAAAAGGTATATTAAATCAAATGAAATAAAAGTTTAAGTGAAAAACAAAATTACAAGTGCGCGCATAAAAAGAATCGAAACAAAATTTCTTAGAATCCGAGAAAAAAGGGGAGGTAAATTTGTGTAGTTCGAGTGGTTGAGTGCGCGCGCAGAGCAAAGCTACGTCATACGGCCCGTAGAGAGTGGGAGAGCTCTTGCTTAGCTAAGCGGGACTGAATTCTATCTATAAGAAAGAGATAGCGAGACTGCGCGATATACAGTCCAGAGGGAGAAAGCCTGAATGTATATATACGTATGCTTGTGTTGTGGTATACGTGTGACTGTGCAACACAGTATACAATATTACAAAAGCCGCGTTTTTGATCTTTGAATGCACCTTCTTTAAGGTGAATTTAAAGGAAATAAAGAAGCGATTTCTGTTGAACTACGAGGTATTAAATTAAGCGAATAATATCTAAAGTATATGTGATAGTGCGTGCTACGAATCCTACCGGTATACAAATATACCTTAATCAAATTAAACATATTCGAAACTTATATCTATATAAGAATACGCATATGTATGTTAAAATCTCTGTGGTATTGGAAGACTATAGAAAGAAAATACCTTTTAATAAAAGTATTTTATTTAAAAGCGCATTAAGTGAGGGCCCACTAAATGCGTACTAAATAGCTGAATTCAGCTAAAATCAAATATAGTGTTCACACAGTCACTTCTTGATAAATACAACAAATGAGTGTGTTTTATAAGAAGACAATGAGTCTAAAATTAGATTTGAGAGTAAACAATGAGTTTAAAATTTTGACTAGGCAAAGAGCCTGACGAGAGATCTCACTATGCACTAGAGCACCTAAGATTATTTAATTTAAGTAATTAAATAATATATTTAAATTGATTTAATAATAGTATGTAGGAGTAGCATCGCATTACGTTTAATTATAAAATATTATTTATTTCTCATTATGATTATAATTAACAATTTAACTGATTCAACAGGTTTTGATCATGACGACTTCAGAAAGTTAATCCTAAGAGAATGGGCATTGGTTGAGCTCAAAGAGGCTCCAATGGTCTACCAATCGGATCAGGCGACCCAAATGAGGAATCCTGATGGATCAATGTATTTCTGGTTAACGGCGCATCAGATGATCAGATTCGACCACAATTTAACTGATGACGAGTGGCACCTTGTTCAAAGGATGTGGCCAAAATATGAAAAATTTTATATCTTTGACCTAATGTACAGACCAGAGGCCATTGGACGGTCAGAGGTGATAAATATAATTGAAAAACAAAATAAAAACTTCCTGGTCTGTATAGAGGCCGTAATCAAAAGTCTGGGAGCTGGAACTGCACCAATCCCTGCCTTGACTTCGGGAGATCCTTCTACATCTAACACCGCTGAAAAGGACATAGCAGAGAGACCAAAGAGGCCTCTACTGGAATCTATGCATAAACCAACTGAAAATGCGATGCCAAACAAGCCCAGGATCAAAGAGGACATACGTCTCCAACATCCATTCGTTGTGTCGACACTACTGCAAGGAAGTTTAAAAGGGTGTTTAAAAATAAACAAACTTCTAACCTCACCTCGACCAATAGAGACCTCGAAGAGGGAGAGATTAGTGACAGCTCTCTAGCCCCAAAAGAGCAAAGGTATAAATGTAATCTCTCTAATGAGCACAGTGCAACAGGGGAAGGAAATATCACTTTCATTGATATTGGCGATAGAGAGGGAGTCAATCCTGCTCAAAAAGCTAGTTATAACCTCTTCTCTCTCGATGTAAGTGATACGAATATAAATACTAATAAGGACATCTCAGTAGATGTGATTAATAAATTAATTGAGAATAAATTTAAAGAACTAATTATAGTAATTTAGCAGACAATGAGTCTGAAGTAGATTTACTAATAAATAATAAAATAAATGATTTACTTAAAGAAAAAGAAATAGAAAAATTAAATGTGAGTAAAGATATTAGTAAATTGACAGATCAGCTTAAAAGCGAGTTCTCAACAAGAAATCATATCTCTGGTAGAAACTATGTGACGTGGTACGTCCCAATAAAAAAAATTTTTTGTTAGTTAAAATTTTTTATCAGCGCGCGGCGGACATTACATACACAGTTATAGACCATGTGTATGAGCGCTAGTGCTGCTTACGCAGACCGTAGGTAGGGTATCTCTACTACCACTACATAACAGCGACCGCGCGTGCGCTAGGAGTGGCGCACGACCAAAAAGATGTAGAAAAAGAGGGAAACACAAGAGAGAAGAAAGAAAGAGATGGAAAGATTAACATACGATGGGAGCAAATCAAAAGTGATGGCGCGCCTCTTTCTCGCGCAGTGAAGAAAGGGGGAGAAGCTAAATGATAAAGAGAGACCGAGAGAGCATGGAGAAGGGAGAGTACCACTCTTGCTCCTGCTTAAGTACAGCTGCACTGAGTAGGCTATATGTGTGCATACATATATATATATATATATATATATATATATATATATATATATATATATATAGATAGATAGAGATATCTATACTAGCAGTGACTCTCTCTCTCTCTAATGAATAAAGACGGATAAAAAGAGAGCGTAGATAAAAAGCGTAGATAAAAAGAGGAATAAAAAGAAGAAATTAGATTGAAATTACTACAGAAAAGGTGGCGCGCAGGTTGCAGACTTGCGTTCGAGGACTGGAAGGCAAATTGCACGAATAGAAAGCAATTATTCGGACAATTGATTTGTTATTGGAGGAGTTAAAAATTAAAAAGAGATAGACGATGAGGAAGAGGGAAAAATAGACCGAAGAAGAAGGAAGTGAGCATCAAAGGGGACATTCGATTACTGTCCTCGTGCCGTATCGGAACTATAACTCGATAAACTCCATTTTTCCTTGCAAGTAGCTGCTTAGAGATTTCGCGCGCGTTTTCTTTTTTTGATAGCTCTGTAGAAATTGCAGGGTTGGATAGACAAGGAAGCAGTTGAGCAGCCAGATTTCCAGAAGGAGGTTTTTGCTGCCCTGATCCGTCAACCAACTCATTTTTCGCAGCCGGCGCCGACCAGTTGCTTTGTGCAGAGAGAAAAAGAGAGCGAGATATATTTACCTGCGGCCATCACCGCCATCGTCAACCAGATTATCGCTATCGCCGACCAATTCCTGCTGTCAACGAGATTTTTTTCTACAACCGTGATTGGACTGTAGTCCGAATCAATAAAAATAAATTTTTTTGTAAACTAACGGCTCTCGCCGATTAAAGTGTAAATTCAGTGCGGGCGAAAAATTTAGATTGAAAAGTGATTGCGACAACGTAAATTAGTACAAATTAGAAATTTTAGTTATAGCGAGGCGTAGTTAAAAGTGCGGAAAATTTTGATTGTAAAGATTAATCTGTAGTTCGATAAAGTGAAATTAAAAATTGACCACGTGTTTAACGATTTCGTTGACCGGTTAAATTCTCTTTAATTTAATTATATTAAATAAAAATTTAATAATAAATTCTCTTTGATTGACCGGAATAATAAAAATCGAGATCGGTGGACATAGTGGTGCGTATTACGTAATAAATTTCATGACGCGGGCCTGAGCGGCCATCTTGTAAATTAGATTCTCTTGCCTAGTCTGCGTTGACTAGGAAATTAGAATAAATCGAGAATTAATTTGTAGACCGTCAGAAATAATAATTAAATATTATATTTTTTTTTTGGTACATAATAAATTTCGAGAGTGCGGGAGTGCAAATTCGACCACGTGTCTAACGGTTTCGTTGACCGTAAAATTAAAGTAAATTAAATTAACTATAGTAATTCGAATGAAAAGTTTAAATAATTATTATTTGTTGATTAAATTTTATTGACCGGTAATTAAACCAACAAACTGATAGACACATAGGATTAGTGTGTGTGAGAGAGAGAGAGAGAGAGAGAGATAAGTGCGTGGGCTCTTAGTAGCCATATTGTTGAAAGGAGAAGAGCGAGGTTGCTTACGTCGACCATACCGTGAAATAAAATTTTTTTTTGTTACTACTACTAGTATTAAAAACTATGATATCAGTTGAAGTGTTACATAGATAAAAGAGAAAAAAAAACTTTTTCTTTATTGTATGGGTTATGAGTTTGCGCGAGTAATAAATTTCATAGAATAAAGTTTATAGACCGAGCGTTAAATATAAAAATTACCAATATATAAATTTTTTTTTGTTCGTTATAAATTAAACTCACGTTAAATTAAAGTGTTGAAATTTAAACCAGTAATATTCATTTTTTTTTGTGTGCATACCTCTCCCGATTACGACTTAAATAAAGTTTAACACTAGAGGTCGCCCATATCCCAGCCAAGACCGCCCGAGATTCATGCTGCCGACGAGTAAGCCGGAGGCCTGTCTGGCGCTCTCAATAAATTAAAGATTCTTTCTTTTCGACAGGCCAAACTTTGCATGCGGGGACGGGCAAAGTTATATTAACTTAATTGATAATTTATTTATTGAAATTTTAATTATAACTAAATTCTCACATCGCAACTATAAATTGACTAAGAATTTAAAATTTGAAATGTTTGAAGATTATTTAAATTCCGAATTAAGAAGTAAAAAGTTGCTATATATACTTGATAATAATGAATTAAATGATAACTTAAGTATGTCAATTAACGAGAATAAAACAAAAGATGATTCCTTTAAAATTAGGGACATTATAATAAATAGAATGGACACTATATATTACAACAAAATTATACATTTTAATAATCCAAAGGAAACGTTGGAAAAATTGAAAGAAATAAAAAGATTAGAACATAGAGCTACTAGCATTTCGGCTAGAAAAGCTCTACTTGAATTAAAATTTGAACCTAACAAAGAATCTGCAGCAGATTTCTTTGATAAATTTGAAGAAAAGATTAGACTTTACGAAAGTATACCTGACACGGGTATCATATCAGATAAAGAAAAAAGAGATTATTTTGTTCAATCAGTTGTACATGCAGTGCCGGAAATTCTAATTACGGACTACATCTACAAAGAAACTACGTCTAATTAAGAAATAACTGTCCGTATCCTGGCAAAAGATTTTGCTACAACTGCGAAAGCATCGGTTCTCACCTGGCCAGAGACTGTAGAAAAAGAAAGGCAGACCGCAGTGAAGGTTTCGACCTTATTCCCTCAAAGAGAGGTAAATTTTCGAAAGGTCAATGTAGAGCAGTTTGCAACGACTTCGAACAACGACCATGGAAGGGAACCGTGAAACCTCAGAAGAGGTCCAGATGTTTCACAAACTCCAATAGAGGAGAAAAGGGAAGACCTGTGGAAGAAGATTCTTATCGAGAGAAACGAGTTCAAAAACAAAAGAACATCCAGTCACTGCAGGCCATTGCAGAAAATTATAAAGGTAAGAACAATATGTACAGATATAATAATATTGTTAAATTCATAGATGACTCAGGTGCAACCGAGCACATGTGTAATTCAAAGTTATATTTAACGAATTTTGATATAAACTCGAAAGCTACTGTCAAATGTGCGAAGAAAGACAGTAATTTTAAAACTCAAGGAAGTGGAAATGCTTGGGTGATAAATAATCAAAATAAGAATATAAAATTGGATAATTTACTGTACTCCGAGAACCTAGCGGAAAATTTACTACCCTTAAGAAAATTTGTTGATCAAGGACTAGTAATTTACTTAGATAATAAAATAATAAATATATATGACCGTCAAACTCAAGAAAGTATTATCAATGGAAAATACAAAAACCCATTTTGGATCTTAAAACTCAAAAATAAAGATATTAAGAACCAGGCAAATCTATGTCCAGCGATAAGCTTCTATAACACCAGAAGCAAGATTAAAGATACAATCGAAGGTGACCATAAGAAAGCTGAAAGTGAAGAAAAACGAAATTAAGATGTTTCTTGTATGGAGTTCTATGAAATAACCAGAAATAGAAAATTGAATAAGATCCTAGACTCACCTGATCAAGAAGAAAATAATGAAAAAGAAATTGAGAATGTAAGCAGTATAAATAATAAGAAACTCACATATGGTATGCTGTGGCATACTAGGTTGGGACATATTTCCCAAAGTTACTTGAATGCTTTAGCTAAGTCAGACAGTAATAAAATCAACTATAACCTTATCAGTAATGATAAAACGATAGCTGAATGTCAGGTTTGCCTTGAAGCAAACAGCATCAGACTGCCCTTTGGAAAAACAAGATTAAGAGCAGAAAAGCCACTTCAATTAATTCATGCTGATACGATGGGACCAATCTCACCTGCATCTCATCCTAACCATTATAGATTTCTGTTGGTAATTATAGATGACTGCACCAGAGCAGCTCTCGTTTTTCCAATGAAAAATAAATCAGAAGTACCCAAACACCTAGAGTCGTTTGTTACAAGCATGAGAAACTTAATAAGGAGTGATGAAAAATTATGTTACTTAAGAAGCGACAGAGGCACTGAGTTTACAAGTCAAGAAACAACTAAAATTCTGAACAAATTTGGAGCAGAATTACAAATGGCATGTCCAGACACACCTGAACATAATGGTGTAGCTGAAAGATTTAATCGAACACTTGAAGTGAGAATCAGAGCAATGATGTTGGACTCAGGCCTGCCTATGACCTTTTGGGACTTAGCTGCAAAGGCAGCTGTGTATATCTATAATAGAACTCCTCTCAGATCACTGAATATGATGGCTCCACTAAGTAAATTGTTTAAAAATTCGTTCAGTTGATCTAGAACGAATTAGAAGATTTGGTTGTTTATCATTTGTGAAAATCCATAGAACAACAGCATCCAAGTTTTCACCACAAACTTTACGAGGTTATGTCGTAGGTTATTTTAAAACAGGTTATACTATTTATATACCTACGGAAGGCAAGTTGTACGAATCGAAACATGTCAGATTTGTTGAAAGCGTGACTTACAAAGACAGTTCCAAAGAGGAAATACCAAGTGAAGAATTAATAATTGGTGAAAATAAAAATGAAGAATCAAAATAAAATGAAACTACTGAAACGGAAAAGAAACAGGAAATAGGAAGCACTCCAACCAAAAGAAAGGTCGGTAGACCTAAAAAGGAAGCGCAAGTGATGTTCTTTCTAGGAGAAACTCCACAAGAGGAGATACTAGAAAAATATGATGAAGTCCTAACTGATATTAAATATCATGCATTACTAGCTAAAATTCAAGGAGATCCTAAAACTTATAAGGAAGCCATTAACTCTCCAGAGGGAGAAAATTGGATTGAAGCAATCAAAAACGAGTTAGAAGCTTTAAGACAAAAGGAAGTATATACGACTGTAGAGAAAAAATCTATAAATTCAATAGGTAAAAAACCTAATATAATAAGCTCTAGATGGGTTTTTAAAAGAAAAACTGGTGATGGAAATACGCCTAAATACAAAGCTAGATTAGTAACACGAGGTTTTCAAGATAAAAATATTTATGATCTAAGAAAGACATATGCACCCGTGTCAAGAATGTCATTAATTAGATCATTTCTGACGATTGTTAATAAATTCAAACTACAGCTAAAACAACTCGAAATTAAAACTGCTTTTTTATATGGTGACTTACATGAAGATATATTCTTAGAGATACCAGAAGGTATAAGCATTGACCGAGACACGAGACAGCAATTTGTCTGAAAACTAAAATCATTGTATGGTTTGAAAATAAGTCCTAAGAATTGGAATGACAAATTCTCAGGAGTTATGTCGAAGTTAAACTTTAAATCTAATGATATAGATCCTTGTTTATTTATCAAGAAAATTGATCATGATGTCATCATTGTTCTATTGTACGTTGACGACATATTAATGGCAAGTTCTAACGAAAGATTCTCGACCGAAGTTACAAGTAGATTGAGTCAAGAATTCAAGGTTAAAGATTTGGAAGTACCAAAAGAATTTCTTAGAATCAAAATCACAAGAGATTTTGATGAGCAGATTATAAAATTAAATCAAACTAAATTCATAAATAAAATGTTAAAAACATTTGGATTTGAAAAATATAGATCAGTAAACACTCCAATAAGATCAGAAGATGTCTTGAATAGAGATAGAAAGGAAAAAGAAGAAAGTGAATATACTCGTGAATCGACACCATCAAAACAATATAGAGAAGCTGTTGGATCTCTATTATATCTAGCGAACTCAACTAGACCTGACATATCTTATGCAACAAATGTATTAAGTCGTCATCAAGTCAACCCTACGATTAAAGAATGGAAAATGGTAACTAGGGTGTTTCAGTATCTAGCTGGAACCAGGCATTACAATTTACTCATTAAAAACTTATCAGACGAATTGTTAGTATACTCGGATGCAAGTTTATCTGACTGCAAAAATTCACTCACAACGTGTGGGTATCTTATAAAACTCTACGGAAGTACTGTGTCATGGAGAACACATAAACAATCAAGTGTAGCATTGTCTTCTTGCCAAGCTGAATATGTAGCAATGAGCAAAGCCTGTCAAGAATTAATGTCCTTGCACAGTTCTTTAAGAATAATAATAGACAAAACCTTCTTCCCCGTTACTTTGTTATGTGATAATATGTCAGCTATTTCATGTACTAAAGTAAATGGAGGAAATAAATTGAGACATGTGATCGAAAGAAGAGAGAACTATGTCAAAGAATGTGTTAATAGAAATTATATTAACATAATGTGGGTCAGTTCAAAAGCACAACTTGCTGACATATTTACTAAAGCTCTTACTTATAAATTGCATGACAAACTTACATTGGAAATTCTCAATATGAGAGATTTTGGTTAATTATTCTTTTATTCTGTGACAGGTAATTCCGACACAGACAAAAGTTCTTCGGAGGAAGAATCATGGGACTAAGCTGTCCGTAGTGACAATAGTGAGAGGGAGTGTTGGAAACACTAACGTCACTCCTTCCTAATCCCCACTACTCTACTTAGAGCGGCAAGTCCGTGCTGGCTTGGCCTTTTGAGTTCAGTTCTTGGACAGCCTCACGAGAAAGCGCACGTGTTAAGAATAGCTAAACCTTTTTGCTTTGATTTTAATAAAACTTTCTTTAACTTATTTTGTTGTACAATAATCTTATTGCCACCTACCACTTATTGATAATTAAATTACTAATTATAACACTACTATTTCGAAAGGATTTAAGCTTAGCTTTCGTTTAAAAAAAGTTTTAAGCTTCTAGCTATTAATGCTGAAGAATTATAAACGTTTAAAAATCTAGTAACTTTTTTAGTGATTTTTTTCAATTGTCTGTGACTAGGGAAATATTGAGCATGAGGGTCTAAAATTCTATCTTCTTCTATATTTTGACACCTGAAAACTTATCCTAGAGTTTGAGCAAAATCCGGGATCCGGAGGTCTGACCCTCAAGTCCGCAAGCCCAAAAATTTGTACACTTTTTTTTTCTTTTAACACCACTATATGTATGCTATTTGTGATGCTAATCAGTGACAGAGCTCATAAGTGTGTTTGTTAACAAAACACATGTAACGTACAGTGGTGTTTTATAAATAGGTTGCCGAGAGCGGGATTCGAACACAGAACCGTGATATTACGAATCCAACGCCCTACCGACTAAGTCACTAACCGGCTCTATTTCTATACTTATATGATATACTCATATTTAAAAATTATCGGCTCTTTTTCCAAAAATATACATATATTTTTGGCGAAAAGTGTCAAGTGCTTGTTGGTAAACGCTCAGCAACGTAGATTTTGGAATTTGCCGCAAGAGGTCGCTACCATGGAGCGTTGTTATATATGTGAGCAGCCGACATCAGACATTCGTAGAGCAAAGATGTTACACAATTGTGTCACTTGTCACCAGCGCTGTCATGCTAAGTGTATGTCACGAGTACAATCGGTGGGCAGCGCTAACTACTGGCGCCGGTAATAATAGCAGTCAAATACTCGGCGTCCATAAAGATCAAAAGAAGTTGCCTTCCAGTTCATCTACTCCTTCAAAGTCTGACACGCAAGTAGCACCGGTCATCGCTATACCGGGGTAACCGAAAGCTAAGGCATCGCAGAAGAATAGTGACGCCGCAGAGAAGAAGAAACCCAATTTAAGTATCAACTCTGCTTTAGTTATACGTGATAAAGGTGGCGCTGCGCATGATGCCCTACTACCTCACTTTAAAATAATAAAATTATGAATACAAATAATAATGAAAATTTAAATAACAATATTGATTTCTCTTCTATCCATGCTGCTTTGTCTGCAATGGAAGGCTTTTTCTCTCTTAAGTTTAACTCGGTATTGGGTGCTCTCAATAGACTTCCGGGTCTTGAGAGTAGTGTCATGGGTATTAGTGATGGCTTGCGAGATATATTAGACAAACCTGACAACCAAAATAAATTAATTAAGAATTTAACAGCTGTGCAGGCGGGGCTGCTGGATGAAAATCTTAAATTAAAGGAGAGAGTCAGCAGTTTAGAGGGTCAGTTGTTGTTCACTTTAAATAAAAATTATGAAACGAATAACATAAATTTTAATTCTAAAATTAATAATATAAATTTAATGTTAGTAAATGGATTTAATAGAGTGAACAAGAATCTTTCTGATCTCGCGTCGGGGGTAGCGTGCATGGTGCAGACTATCTCTAATTTCAGTGTGCTTAGGCGCGTGGAGGAACGTGAAAGCAATCTACACGCAAAAGCAAACACAATTGAAACACCTGACCCTAACACTACATTGCCACAAAACAGACAATCGGATTGTGGTACCGAGGGTGCTTACTTGGTGATCTCTAGCAGACTGGACTGTTTCGTCTGGAAGATTATGTATTTGCCATCCTTGGTGCCATACTTCCAAATATATCAGCAGCACATATATTATCGGTTGTTGTGTTAACACCACCTACCACTATAAACAGTGCGATTAGAGACGGTCCGGGGGGTTTCATCTCGCTGCTAATTAGACTCTCAGAGGCAAATCTGGTAAAACAAATATACATTGAAATAAGGAAAATTACAAATTCCTCAACTGCAGATATTGATCTTTCTCGTTTTGCTAGTTTATCTCGTATAAAAAAGCATTATCATACATTTATTAATGATTATCTCCAAAAAGATAAATATAAAATTTTTAAAGACCTCAAGAAATATGCTAAAGACACAGGCATTAAGTTTGTGTAGCATAGAAATGGTAGATTTCTGGTAAGACGGGGAAGTGGGGAGAGAGGATATAGATTTGCTTCGGAAAATGATATGGACAAAATGTGCAGTACTGATAATTTTAAAGAAGAATATTAATGACAAATCTAAAGTAATTAGTGGATGCTTGAACAATGACAAAGTTAGTTTAACTAATGGAAAATGTAATGTTGATAGGGAAAAGTTAGATAGTAATAATTTTAACCTCTCTCCCCAATGACTGCACCGGATCACTTCGAGGAGTCGAACAGGGAAAAAGGGTGAACTGCGGGCGGGCTTTTTTAATGTAACCTCCTTAAGAGCTCACATTGAACAGGTGCGTCGACTTCTTCGTGATGGCCCTACTTATGATCTGTTTGGAGTGACTGAAACCTGGCTGGGACCGACTGTCTCGGATGACGTCATTCGGATCAAAGGGTTTAAAATATTTCGGCAGGACAGAAACCTTCATGGAAGAGGGGTTACCCTTTATGTTAGGGATAATTCAAAATTTGATGTATCAACTTTATCAAATACCACAACCTATACTACCTGTGGTAAACCTGAAATCCCAGAGTATATCTTCTGCTCTATTAAAGATGGTGACTCTGAACCTGTGCTGGTTTCTGTCATTTATCGCCCTCCTCCCATTTGATTTACTAAAAAGCATGATTTATTGGACTCTTTAAGAAATTTTTCCTGTGATTTTTCACATAAAATTATAATGGGTGATCTGAATGCCGATCTCCTACGAGAAGGTAGTGATGCGAAGTTTCTTAATAAACTGCCGGCAGAGCTCTCGCTTCAGTTGGTCCAGCACCGTGCCACGCATATCCTTCCGGCGTCTCACACATAGATTAACTTGATTCTTGTAGATGACTATGACTGCATACTTGGCGCACGTAACTTGTCTACAAACTTTTGTAGTCGGCACAATCAATTGACGTTGCTATTGCCTATAATACACGCACTGTAGATCGAAAATTGATTAAATATAGGAATAATAAAAATATTTGTTAAAACATATTATTAGAAAAATTGGTCCGCTATGATTGGACACCACTAACAGAGGATATAGTTCACCCCGAGTCTGCACTTGGCTGCATTTGTGACAATTTCACTGATATTATAGAAAATTTAGTACCAGTAAACACACTGAAATATACAAATATCCTTCGAGGTTAAATACAGAATTGTCACAGATGCAGCGCAAGAGAGATGCTGTTTATCAAAGATATAAACGGACAAATGATATGCAATATCTCGCTGAATTTTTTCATTTACGAAAAACATTGGACGAACAGACTGAACATATGAGAACTACATACTATCACAATAGACTGTTCGGAGCTCTTGCGAATGGTAATGTCTGGAAAAAATCAAAAGACCTGGGACTTCTCTCCGGATCTCAAGCGGACTTGAATGGGTTTACTCCTGATGAGCTTAATGCGCACTTTGCTGGGGTGTCGGTTTCTCCGCATGATGATGATGATAAGCGTCACGAGAAATTTATTTCTGAATGTAGTGAAAATGGTTTTACTTTTAAACAAATTGATATAAATGATGTTGTTCTCGCGATCTCTCATTTCTCATCCCAGGCATGCGGTGAGGATGGCATTTCGTAAAGCGTGATACTTAAAGTTATATCGTTTATTGGAGAAAATCTTGTGACTCCGTTTGACTCCTCTTTTGCGTGGCGAGTCTTCCCTGGCCTTTGGAAGTAGGCACGCATTGTGCCTCAGAAAAAGTGCTATGCACCTAAATCGCCTAAGGATTTTCAACCTATTGCAATTCTGTCTTTTCTTTCGAAGGTACTTGAGAAGATTGCTCACGACCAATTGCAGAAGAATATTGCTACATATAAGACTACTTGATCCAATGCAGACTGGTTTTAAGAAACATCATTCGACAGAGATAGCCATACTTAAATTAACTGACGACACAAGATCAGGCCTAGACAAAAAACTTGTCACTTTTCTTTTGCTTTTTGAATTCAGTAGGGCATTCGACACGATCTCTCCCTTCAAATTATTTGCAAGGCTTAGATCGATGGGGTTTTCCAGGGCCGCTCTCGTGTGGATAAACTCTTATATTTCAGGGAGGAAACAAATGGTTTCGACACACTTACAAGAAGAATCAGGTTGGCTAACAACCAGCCTAGGAGTTCCACAGGGTTCGCTACTGGGGCCTTTGTTGTTTTGCCTTTACATTAACAACGTACGTGACGCTCTTGACTTTGGTAGTGTTGAGCACCTACTGTATGCAGACGATCTGCATATCTATACGCAGGTTTCTCGTGAAAATGTTGATAAGGGTATTTTTATCCTTCAGAGGGTAGCCAAAGCAGTGTCGGAGTGGGCGGTTAATGCTTCCCTCACTTGAAATGCTGATAAGACTGAGTTAACTGTCTTTGGTAGTAATCGTTTCATTGATGATCGCATGATTGATCTTAGGGGAGATGTCAGCATTCCTTTCTCTAACTCTGTAACGAGCTTTGGTGTTGTGCTTGACTCTAAACTTTCTTGGGAGCCGCACATCAATATGGTTACGAAAAAATTTAACAGAGTGTTATTAGTCTAGGCGCCCAGAGGGTTTCGTATGAAGTTAGAGGTCCCACTAAGCAAGCAGGTGATTTATATGTATTTTGAGCTGCTGAATCCGAATTCGCAACTTGCTTTTCGCGCAAGTGGTCGAGTAATTTGTTATAAACAAATTGATTGTTTAAATGGCTGTAGTTTATGAACTACAATAGATGCAGTGATTTTCTCTGCAAAAACTTGTTCTTTAATAAAAAAAACAAAAAAATCGTTTTTGTTGCATGTCAATTCGATGATTAGAACCAGAGATATGACAAATATATTGCAAAAAAACATAAAGACGTAGCGCTAGCGCGGAACGCCCTGGTAAAAAACCTTTTAACTCGACTACTAATTAATATTTTTTAAAGTTTAACATGTGTTTGATAAATGTCAGAGTCTCAGCTTTAATGATAAATTGTTATATATTACTTTCAAGTGTTAATAAATATGCTAGAATGATTTGAAGCAGAAAAAATTTTCAATTTTTCAGAATTTCGTTTGTTTATAACGAAATGATATAGGTTAGCGAACAAAATATTTCTATATTTTTTATAAAGAATTATAGGAAATTTGATCTAGTTTAAGAATCTGTCCGGTTTTTCAAATTTAAGTAAGTAGAACCTGAGATATCACAAATTTAAGCTGTAGCGCCAACTCCTTGCAATACGACATATGTGTGCAATATGGCGATCGCTTTCCTTATTGAAAATTTTTTTATAATAAGGTAAGTAATTTCATTTTTTTGTAATACAATTAATTTTAACTTTGTATTAGGAAATTAAATAAAAATTTAATAAAAAAGGATTCAGCTAAAAATAGATGACTTCAAATCATTCTAGCTTATTTATCAACATTTGAAAGTAATATATAACCATTTATTATTAAAGCTGAGACTCTGACATTTTCCAAACACATGTTAAACTTAAAAAAATATCAATTAGTAGTGGAGTTATAAGGTTTTTTACCAGGGCGTTCCGCGCTAGCGCTACGTCTCTATGTTTTTTTGCAATATATTTGCCATATCTGTGGTTCTAATTATCGAATCAAAACGCAACAAAAACGATTTTTTTTGTTTTTTTTATTAAAGAACAAGTTTTTGCAGAGAAAATTACTGCATCTATTGTAGTTCATAAACTATAGTCGTTCAAACAATTAATTTGTTTGTAACAAATTACTCGACTACTTGCGCGAAAAGCAAGTTGCAAATTAGGATTCAGCGGCTCAAAATACATTTAAATTACCTGCTTGCTTGGTGGGACCTCTAACTTCATACGAAACCCTCTGGGCGCCTAGACTATATATGCTTTGCGGTTTCTTCGTCGGTACGTCACGGAGGCTCTGCGTGAACAATTTGCAACTGCCCTGTTGTTTCCACATCTCGATCACTGTTCGGTAGTTCTGCTTGATGCTATTTAGGAGTTGAGAAGAAGGATACAAGGACTGCAAAATTTGTGTATAAGATATGTATTGGGTGTAAGAATGGGAGCTCATGTTTCTCCTTATAGAACCATGTTGGAATGACTGCGTACTGATTTGAGGAGACAGTATTTTTTGGCCGTACTTATGTGCAAAATCGTACGCATGAATACCCCGGAGCATCTAGTGGGTCTCTTTACTAAGAAGGTATCTAGGGCGGCTACCAGAGGAGAAATTAAGGAGCTAGTGGTGCCCTTTATGCGTACTGAAGCTGGCAGGAATTTCTTCAGAGTTCAAGGTGCGCATTTCTGGAACTCCTTGCCTGCTGAGATTAAGAGTCGGCCGTATATCTTTGTCCTTGTCTAATCTAAATTTTTGTAATGATTAATAAATTCAATATGTGTATACAAATGTTGGGGCTAAGTGCTGTAGAGCAAATAACGAGCAAAGGATTCTACTCTGTGAAAAAATATAAAATTTTCATTATTTTTCAAGTATAGTTCGAAACGGAAAAAGTGAAGTCAAGCTCAACTGTTTTTTCCATTTCGGACTATACTCGAAAAATAATGAAAATTTTATAGTTTTTCACAGAGTAGAATCCTTTGCTCGTTATTTGTTCTACAGCACTCAGCCCCCATATTTGTATATACATATTTAATTTATTAATTACAACGAAAATTTAGATTAGACAAGGACAAAGTTATACGGCCGACTCTTAAAAATCTTCCATCTCTCAGCAGGTTTAAGTAAGCAGTGAGGGGTACTTGCTCGACCTTGATTGAATTTAATATTTTTAATTGATATGTTAATTTATTTTTGTAATGTCCCATATACAGGCTTAAGGTGTGAATGTATTTATTGTGTGACTGATGGCTGAATGATTTCATTTTATTGTATTGACTGCGTCCTATGCTTTTGCATACGCTTTTTATTGTTTTATTTTATTCAAATATTGTTATATACTTTTGAACTTAAATTTTAACATTTTGACTGATAGATATGGAATGACTGTTTTTAATTTATTGTATTATTGCGTGTATTTTTATTATTTTAATCTTTGATTGTATTATTCTGTGATATCGCTTTTCATAGTGGCTAACTTTTTGAGTATTATTAGAATTAGCTATTTGACTATGATATCTGTATTGAAGTGCAATATTTATAATTACACATTATGTTACACGCCTTTTTGTATATTTATACGAATAAATGCTTATCTATCTGTCTATTCATGATATTTTATGTTAAAATTTTAACCTCGAAAATTACACAAAAAAAATTTGTAAATTTTAACACAAAAAAATTTGTGTTTTATCTGTAACACTTATCTGTGTTAAAATTACAAATTTTTTTCCACTGTGGATATATTTTATATATATACAATTTTTTATATATATGATTGCCGAAAATGATCGTTTTCAAACCGTCATATCATTTTTACAAATTTTATTATAATTTTTTTTATCTTATTACAATTAATTCATAGCATTTTTTTAAATTTCTTATATTTTCAGTTTTAAAAAGTAAAACTACACTGAATTAAATTAGTTTATATAAAAGCAATTATATTGTGAATATTTTTAGAAAAAATTCATTTAAAATATATGAAAATTATTTTTAAATTTTCAATTTTTAATAATGGGTTTGACTGAGAAAGATAAATTGATTGTTAAAGGACAAGAATTGTGTAATGGAATTGCTTCCATGTTAACTGATATTCATATGTTAAGATTTAATAATATTTTAAATCGGTGCACCTCATTTAATATACAAACAACTTTACCAAGTCGAAAACCGCAATATATTAATTCAGTACTGACTGGTGAAGAAGTATTGTTTTCCGGAATTTTTGAAAAAGGTCACTGGATTTGTGTGTATTATAATAATAGAATAATTTATATATATATGACCGTTCAAATCTTAAATATCTAAAAAATGAGCATGAGATTTATATAAACATTAGACGTAAAGATTATTTCCAAACAAATCAGAATTGAAGGGTTCGATGTTAAAAGGTCCTGAGCGCTCGGCCCGACTCTTTACAGCGAAAAATTGACGTCAACGTGACCGATTTTGAAAAGTTACCAAATTAATTTTTAAACAATGCCATCGTGTAGAGGATGAAAACAGGCAACTTCTTTCTCTTTACACTTTTTTTCTAAAATCAATATTTTCCGAGAAAATCAACGAAAAGCGGAAAATTTTGATACGCCTTTGAACCACGTTTTTCAAACTTGAATCGCTCTAACTGCGATAAATATCAACGGATCTTTCTGATTCTTGGTATAAAATTGTAAAATCCCCTACCGCTGCCGATAAAATCGATAAAAGTTAATAATTATATATTTTTCATCAATAATTTAGTTGTAAACAAGCAAACAACTTTTTATAGCGCTATATATGTTTGACGGAAAAAAGTGTGTTATGAAGTTTAAGCCTCAGTAAACTTTCAGCGAGAGATTTGTTCGTCTACGATTCAAGAAGTTTTTCAGAAATTTTTAGACCAATTGAATGAGAATTGGCAACGATATAGCAATTTTTCTAAAAGTAATCCTTCCGCGCGGTTATGTTATACACGTATGCACGTGTGCATCCAAGTTACACATATCATATCGGTTGGCTACTTCGAGCATATAATACTGGAGGAAGCCTCCCAGCTATTAACTGCGTTACAAGGCGAAGAGAGAGAAAGCCTCTATTTTGGTACGTGCTATCTCTCTTTCACTTTCTTAGTGGGGAACAAAAGCAGCCAATCAAATCAGGCTAGAGAGAGACAGCACGTACCAAAATAGAGGCTTTATCTCTCTTCGCCTTGTAACGCTTGCTGCCATTCGGAGGCTTCCTCCAGTAGTATATGCTCGAAGGTTGGCTATTTCTGCTGCTTTTTTGAAGTCGATACTTTATTTTACTTTATTTCATAGTGATTTTCAAAATATATTTGTAATGTAGCTATCCTAACGAGCAATGAGTATATAATTTTCGCATACAAAATAGTTGAGAAGCCGAGTGAGAAGCATAGTGAAAACTAACCTCTAACAATAAACAATTAAAAAAAGATATCGTTTCGCGTCGTAATCGTCGTACTGTTTTTCTTACTCGTTTCCGAGTTATATTTATTTCATTTATTTGTGTAAATAAGAATTTGCTAAACTATTTTAAGCATAATGTTAAGCAACATAGGACATCATAAAATTAGAAATGAGTCTGCATGGAAAAGAAATGTTATTAAAAATTTGAAAAATAAAATAAGTAAAAAATATTGTAAGATATAATATCATAGTAATATTTTTATTGTATATATATAAGTATTAAAACGTAAACAAATCTGAAAATTGTAATCAACAGTCGAGTATTTAAGAATATTTGTGTTGTAGAATAACATCATGTAAATAAATAAATTGAGCTCAAAATAGGGGTTAGGTTCTTTGTTTATATTTATGTTAGGTAGATTAATATTTCATTACGTTTTCTTATTTCTGTTTAAAAAAAATTTGTTGGTACAAATACATTATGTATTAAATCGAAGAAAAACGTTTGAGAAATAAACTCTTATTATTTTAAGTCAAACTAAAAATATAAATTAATGGTTTTTAATACTATTTACACAGGGACAAGAATATGAATCGCATAGTGGAAAAAAGTACTAACAAAAACGTTCATTGAAGTCAAAATCTGTTGTCCTCGAAAATGTTTTGAAAATGTAGATAATGAATGGCAAAAAGGTATGTTTGAGAAATATTGGAACTGTGGAGATATGCAAGTTCAAAATACTTTGTTAGAAAATATGATGGAAAAAAAGAATATCACGCAAGAGCTTAAATGTTTACAGTGGCAATATCATTGCCGTTATACAGGCACTAGCATAGTAGTTTGTCGAAAATTCATTCGTAGTCTTTTTCAAATCGGGGAGCGAAAAATAAAAGTAGTGCAAAAAAAATAATAAGTAACGATACTATGGGCGATAAAAGAGGAACTCACAAAAATCATGTCGTAAAATTGACTGAAAATGTAAAAACTCTAATTTTTGCACATTGCAAAAGTCTTCCGCATTCCGAGTCACATTATTCTAGAGAAAATACAAAGCTAAACTACTTTCAAGATAAATCGTTGACACTAGAATCGCTTTATACGTCGTTTTTGGATTATTACGCAAGTGTGACAGGAAATACAGATATTCCAATTGATAGAACAACGTATTTTAATTATTTTAATCATCACGTGAACTTTTCTTTCGGCATGCCCCGTACTGATGTTTGTGATTTATGCTACATGTATGAAACAAACAGAGGAAGAGAAAGTGAGCATCAAAAACATTTACTTCAAGTACAAAAATATAAAAAATCAAAAACGTCAATGATGTCAACTGCTAATGTACTTAAATGTGAGTTCGATTTTGGTCAAAATTTTCCCATACCAAAAATCCCAGTCAATTGCCAATTTTTTCGTCGATTACTGTGGCTATATGTATTCAACGTACATGTTTTTGACAGCGATAATAGTTACATGTTTTATTTTCTTGAAGGCGTATTAAAAAAAGGTGCAAATAACGTTTGCAATTTGGTAGAATACGCTATAAAAAAAGAATTAGAGCTAAATTACTTCGACAAAATATTTTTGTTTTCTGATGCGGCAGGAGGCCAAAATCGTAACTACACTGATTTACAATTGTTTTCGTTCTTATCTTGTAAACTACAACTTGAAATACAGCAGCTTTTTCCGGTGAGAGGCCACTCGTATTGTCAGTGTGATAGAAACTTCGGTCTATATGGAAATAAAAATAAAAAGAAAGAACAAATCGAAACTGCAAATGATTATGTAGAACTAATTAAAAGTTCAAGAAATCCTCCATTCAAAACGATCGACGTTTCACAGTGTGTAATAAATGATTACGAAAAGCTGTTTGCGAAAGACGAGAAGAACTTACCGAAAAATGTAATCAAAATAAGCAAAGCTGTCAAAATCATTTATTTTCCCAATGGACAAGTTAATTTACATTATGATTACGATGGTGGCAATGTAACTACTGTGAAATTAACTAACAGTATTGATATTGACATTTCAAGTGTGACATTAGCACAGAAGGTAGGGATATCAAAAGAAAAAGAAAAAGATCTAAAACACCTTCTACAATTTTGTACTAATGAAGGGCAACAGTTTGGCGAGAATTTCTTAAACGCAACGTTTATTAAATCTGAAAAAAATGTTAAAAAAGAAAAATTAGACGTTGAATTACAAAAAAAATTAAAGTTGCCAAGGTACAAAATGCCAAAGAAAAAAAATAATAAAAAAGAAACCAAATCAAAAGTAATAAAATCCAACTTGAAGAAGACAAAAGCCATAAAAATTAATAAGGTGAAAAATACGAAGAAATCAAAAGAAAATGAAAAATAAATTTTTTTTATGCAGTCTATTAGTTTCAAATGAATGTTATTAATGTATTAATAAAAATATTTATTGATTAAACTTGCTGTGTAGTTGAAACTATTATTAAATTGATATTTTCTAAAGAAATCATATTTTTAAATGTTATATTTATTACCTAATAAATCGTCGATAAACTTCTATACTAAAATCAATTTCACCGAAGAAAAAGACTTAAGGAACATTTAATTGTAAAAACTTTTTATCTAGTCAATTTTTAATACAAAAAAACAACAGCAAAACATATGTAGCACCCTGTGTAACGCAACCATCGTACAGCCTTTAAGCGCGAAGCAACCACGCGGAACTATTGCTTTTGGAAAAATTGCTATATCGTTGCCAATTCTCATTCAGTTGGTCTGAAAATTTCTGAGAAACTTCTTGAATCGTAGACGAACAAATCTCTCGCTGAAAGTTTACTGAGGCTTAAACTTCATAACATACTTTTTTCCGTCAAACATATATAGCGCTATAAAAAGTTGTTTGCTTGTTTACAACTAAATTATTGATGAAAAATATATAATTATTAACTTTTATCGATTTTATTGGTAGCGGTAGGGTATTTTACAATTTTATACCAAGAATCAGAAAGATCCGTTGATATTTATCGCAGTTAGAGCGATTCAAGTTTGAAAAACGTGGTTCAAAGGCATTTCAAAATTTTCCGCTTTTCGTTGATTTTCTTGGAAAATATTGATTGTAGAAAAAAAGTGTAAAGAGAAAAAAGTTGCCTGTTTTCATCCTCTACATGATGGCATTGTTTAAAAATTAATTTGGTAACTTTTCAAAATCCGTCACGTTGACGTCAATTTTTCGCTGTAAAAAGTCGGGCCGAGCGCTCAGGATCTTTTAGCATCAAACCCTTCAATTGAGCACAGGTTTCGAAACAGTACAATCACAAACAAATAATTATGATTGCTGCCTTTTCGCAATTGCTGTTGCAATACTTTATAATTTATGTCCATGTTGTTTAGGATATGATATTTCTCAAATGTGATTACATTTACTAGGAATTTTTAAAACGCAACAAATAAGAATGTTTCCACTTTTACATAATTATAATAATACAAAAATTAATTACGATAATCCATCGAACATGATAAGTTTTTGTCATGAATCATGTTTCAATAAAATATCAAATTTAAATATTGCACGGTTCTCCCGAAGAAGTTTAAATACAAATTTAGTGTTATTTCAAAATTTCATCTGAGAATGATTTCTAGGCCCATTACATAATTTAGGCATCATTTTTAAAATCATTTTACGTGACCTATTTAGAGGAAAAAACGCTGCCAAGTGCTTTGGCGGAATGCTTTCTCATAGAGCTCTTTGAGTTTCATTAATTTTTTTATATTTATTTAAGAGTCCGCTGTATCTCTGTCCTTTTCTAATTAAAAAATTGACTTTTTTCCCAAAATTAGCAACAAGAGGCAAAAATAAAGAGATGGTTTCGATGTGTTTAATAAAATGTAATATTTTCTTTGATTAGTATAAATTAATTTTATTGCTTCGTTTTTAAGAAAAGTTGGAATAACTTAAAAAATTAGAAATTAGTGTCAAATAATGGGATTTTCAAGTTATTCCAACTTTTCTTGAAAATAAAGCAGTGGAATTAAATTATTCTCATCAGAGAAAATATTGCTTTCTATTACACGAATCGAAACCATCTCTTTATTTCTGCCTGAAGCTATTAGTTTTTATAAAAAATAAATTTTAAATAGATTCGGTAAAACAGGTAACTGTGTCGGTATACAGCTGACTCTTAAATGTGATTTTAATATAAAAAAATTGTCTAACATTAATATTTATTTATAAATTTGTACTTTAAGAGAACGATGACGATGAAATTTCTAATCGTAACCACGCTAAGAAAGAAGATAAATGAAAAATAAAAATTTGTATGAAAATTTTCAAAATTCTCTTTAATTAAAACTGCACTGAGAAAATTAGTTTTGCAAAACTTGTTTTCTTCAGATAGTAGCAAATAACTTGCATACAAATCAGTTTCCAAATGTTTTTATTATTTTAACAGTATTAAATAATTTCTATACACATTTTTAAGCAAATTCTTAGAGTAGTTTACGTAAGATTAAAAAAAAATGAAAAATTTAAAATAAATTTTTTTCAAAATTTTTATAATGATCTAAAATTATAACTGCACTAAGAAAATAAGTTTTCCAAAGCTTGTTCCATTAAGGCAATAACGAATAATTTTCATAATAATTTTATAGCAAATCTATCGAATGGTTTTAGTGTAATATAAAAAAAAATGAAGAATAAACATTTTTTTCAAAATTTTCAAAATTCTCTTAAATTGAACCTGCGCTAATAAAATAAGTTTTCCAAAGCTTATTTCCTTTAAACAATAGCTAATAACTTGCATAAAAATTTTGGAGCAAATCAATCGAATGGTTTTCGTAAAATAGAAAAATAATAAAAAATAACAACTTTTTTAAAAATTTTCAAAATGCTCTAAAATTAATAGTATGCCAAGAAAATCAGTTTTCAAATGTTTTTATTATTTTAACAATTGCATATAAATTTACTATATAAATTTTTAAACAAATTCTTAGAGTAGTTTACGTAAAACCCAAAAAAAATGGAAAATTTTTTTTAAAATTTTCAAAATTCTCTTAAATTGAAACTGCGCTAAGAAAATAAGTTTTCCAAAGCTTGTTTTATTAAGGCAATAACGAATAATTTGCATAATGATTTTAGAGCAAATCTAACGAATGGTTTTTGTGTAATATAAAATGAATGAAAAATAAACATTTTTTCAAAAGTTTTCTAAATGCTCTAAAATTAAAACTGCACTAAAGAAATGAGTTTTCCAAAGTTAATTTTTCTCAGACAATAGCGAATAACTTGCATACTAATTTTGGAGCAAATCTATCGAATGGTTTTCATAAAATAAAAGAAAAATAAAAAAAAAATTTTTTTTTAAATTTTCAAATTGCTCTTAAATTAAAAGTGCACTAATAAAATCAGTTAGTAAAAGTTTTTCTTCTTTTGGCAGTCGCAAATAATGTCCATACAAATTTTCAAGAAAATTCTTCGAGTAGTTTACGTAAAACACAAAAAAAATGAAAAATCAAAATTTTTTTAAAATTATTAAAATGGCTCTAAAAAAACTGAGCTAAGAAGATCAATTTTCAATAGTCCCCCCCTCCCCCAGTTAGACAAAAAAATAAATTGCATGTAAAATTCGAAGCCAATCCATCGAGCAGTTCTCGAGATATTTTTGGCGTACTGAAATCATACACACACATACACACACACACACACACACACATTTTCTGGAAACCACTTTTTTAGACTCCCTGAGTCTAAATATGTACAAATTAATGAAAAAATAGAAAAAAATTTTTCTAACGATACAATGCTTTCTCTATGAGAAAGCAAAAATGAACGCGTGTTTCTTCTTTTTGTTGAATAGGCCCTCAGATAAGGATATAGACATTTTTCTGAAAATATAGTAAAAAGGAGCCTTTATAAGAATTCGAATATTCAAACCACTAAGACTTTTACAAAAAAATACATAGAAAACGAAATAAAGTGCGAATTAAATGCTCTAAATTAAGCTCTGTTTTATTATGCTTTATTGAAAATTACTACATATTTGTTAATTATTCAAGCATATAAAAAATCATCAATTTTTTATGCTATTTCATCAGCATGAAAATTGAATTAAAAAATTAACTGTAACTTTTGAACCACTGAAGCTTTTTTAATGCAACAAAATTTAAATCAGAGCATTTAATTTGCACTTTATTTTATCTTTTATGTATTTTTTTGTAAGAGTCTTAGTTGTTTGGATACTCTAGTTCTTATAAAGGCTTCTTTTTACTATATTTTCGAAAAAATGTCAATATTTTCGTTAAGGAGACCTATTCGACGAAAAGAAAAAATTCGGGTTCATTTTTTCTCATAAAAAAATCATATTCTGTAGTTTTAGTTGAATCCGTTTCCTGGAGGTGAGGACCTCTTCTTGTAAGATAGTAGAAATGAAATTTAGGCAAAAAATGAGTAATGATAAATTGGGACGAAAACATGCGAATGAGGCTATACGTAAGAAAGAAACTTATATAAAAATTAAAGAAAAACAACCAAATAAATATAAAGAAAACTTAAATAATACTAGGATGATGAAAATGAAATTTAAAAAAAAGGGTACTAATGAAATGAAAGAACAAGAGAGGGTGAGCGAGGAAGAAAGATAGCAGGAGTGGGTGAGAGAGGCATAGACATAGTCATAGACATCCTTTATTTAGCCTTGGGCTATTTATCCAGTCTGGTACTATTAGGTAAAATACAACGACGTATAAAAATATTTATTAGATTATTTATAAATATTGGGCTAAAAGAATGAGAAACCCAAAAAAATATGAGGCACAAAGTAAATAAGGCTCAGAGAAATGTAGGGCCCGAAAAATGCAAGGGCCAGAAATATATAGAGCCCAAAAAAATAAAGGACCTAAAAAGATTTCAGGCCCAAAAAAATACAAGACCCAATAAAATATAGGACCGAAAAAAATAAAAATAAAGCTAAAAAAAATATAGGACTTGAAAACTAAGGCCCAGAAAAATATAGAGCCTAAGAAAATATGAAAATCAAAAAAACATTAGGCCTAAATAAATGAAAGACTCAAAGAAATATAAGGCCCAAAAAAATAGGACTCAGAAAAATATAGGGCCCGAAAAATTTAAGGCCCAGAAAAATATAGAGCTTAAAAAATATAGAGTTAAAAAAAATATAAACATTACAAAAATATTAGGCCCAAAAAAATAAGAGGTTAAAAAAATATAAGGCCCAAAGAAAATAGGACTCGAAAAAATATAGGGTCTGAAAAATATAAGGCCGAGAAAAATATTGAGCCCAAAAAAAATAACGGACCTAAAAAAATTTCTGGCCCCAAAAAATATAGGAGCCAAAAAAATAAGGTCCAGAAAAATATAGAGCCGATGAAAATAAAAGAATCATAAAAATATTAGGCGATAAAAATAAGAAACCCAAAAAAATATGAGGCACAAAGGAAATAAGACTCAGAGAAATGTCGGGCCCGAAAAATATACGAGCCAGAAATATATAGAGCCCAAAAAAATAAAGGACCCAAAAAGATTTCAGGCCCAAAAAAATACAGGACCTAATAAAATATAGGACCAAAAAAAAGCTTAAAAAATATAGGACTTAAAAAATAAGTCCCAGACAAATATAGAGCCTAAGAAAATATGAAAATCAAAAAAACATTAGGCCTAAATAAATAAAAGGCCCAAAAAAATAGGACTCAGAAAAATGTAAGGCCCGAAAAATGTAATGCCCAGAAAAATATAGAGCTTAATAAAATATAGAGCCCAAGAAAACGTCAATATTAAAAAAATATTAGGCCATAAAAAATGAGAGGTCAAAAAAATATGAGGCCCAAAGAAAATAGGACTCGAAAAAATGTAGGGCCTGATAAATATAAGGCCAAAAGAATATAAAGCCCCAAAAAAAAAAATAAAAGACCCAAAAAAATTTTATGCCCCAAAAAATATAGGACCCAAAAAAATAAGGCCCAGAAAAATATAGAGCCCATGAAAATAAAAGAATCATAAAAATATTGGGCCAAAAAAATAAGACCCAGAAAAATAAAGGAGCTGAAAACATACAGAGCCCAAAAAAATATAGACACCAAAAAAATATTAGGTGCAAAAAAATATAAGGCCCAAAAAAATTAGGCTCAGAAAAATATAGAGCCCAAGAAAATATAAAAATAAAAAAAAAGGGCCCAAAACAATAGGCATTGAATAAAAATATAGGGTCCAGAATAATATAAGGCCCAAAAAAATATAGCCTAAAAAAAAGCTTTTGACTAATTGGTAGTAATTATATAGGACTCAATAAAGAAATTGTTACTCTTATTATCAAAAGATTAGAAACATTTGAAAAATGCGGAGAACCGGAGAAACGGGAAAAAAGTGGATTCACTTTAATATAATATAAGATATTGATCATATTTCTTTTAACTATAAGAATTATAGGTTTATTGATTTTTGTGGAAAATATTCTATTTACCACAGTAATAATTTTTATATGTTATTTACTAAAATACTATTTCTTAATAGTAAATTATACAAAAAATACATATTTTAAATTATTTTAATCTCTTAAAAGTCGGCCGGACCAGTTTTGATTACCGACTGAGAAGTGAAAATATTATTTTATCATAAATGAAATAATTATACTGTTTTCAAAAGAAATTGCTATCAAGCGCAATTTCGTATACCTACATGATTGTATAATAGATGTTTTTTTCATAAAATTCAACATATTTTAAACGAAAAGTAAGTAACCGTATTTAGAGTTTCATAAACAGCTGTGGTATAAAATTTTTTATATTTATAAATTTTCTTCAATTATTTTTGGCAAGCGCAATAGGGAAATATATTTCGTGAATGTAATTAAAATTTCAATGCACTCTATTACGTATAGTAGGAGAAAATTAAACATATTACGTCGATCCAGTCAGTTATTTTACTCAAATAAATACAGTAATGGTTTAAGAGTGCCTTGCTCAATTTTTGCTTCCATATATTTATTTTTACTTGTATGAATAAATTCAACAAGTTGTGACACAGTTAAACGTACAATATACCTGTAAACTGGGGCATCTGGTTCAATATGATGTCTAATCCTAGCAATTATAATTGCAACTGTTTTTAAAAATTAAGCTTATTCTTGTTTAAATTTTCCACTTACACAAAAACATTCATGTATAATTACATACATTCACAACCACTTGAATTGCATCATTTTAAACGTATTAATATTTGTGTTATCATATTATCATAGCCACACTGACACTGTGTATTCGCTTGTGCTATAACCTATGCACAAACAAATTTAAGTTTGCAGATAGATACTTATAGAAGCGTACTTCCTTGGTTAAACTGACAAGGAGAGCACCCACCTACGGGAAACGGATTCGGCTGAAACTGCAAGATATGATTTTTTGATGAAAAAAAATCTTTTACTTTTCGTCGAATAGGCCCTCTAGACAAGGATATAGACATTTTTTCAAAAATATGGTGAATAAACGCCTTTATAAGAACTTAAATAACCAAAGAACTAAGAATTTCACAAAAAATGCATGAAACATAAAATGAACCACGAATTGAGTGCTTTAATTTAAGCTCCGTTGCATTAAATAAGCTTTTCTTGTTCGAGAGTTATTCTTAATTAAATATTACCACGTATTTATTTAATATTTTTAGCATATAAAATATGATCAATTTTTCACGTTATTTCATTAACATATTTTAATCGCCTGTAACTTTTGAACCATTAAAGATTTTTTAATGCAACAAAGCTTAAAGTAAATCATTTAATTCGTACTTTATTCTATCTTCAATGCATTTTTTTGTAAGAGTCTTAGATCTTTGGCTATTTCAGTTCTTATAAACGCTCTTATTCACCATATTTAAAAAAAATATATATCCTTGTCTAGGGGACCTATTCGACGAAAAAAAAAACAACACGGGTTCATTTTTTTTCATCGAAAAATCATAATTTGCAGTTTCAGCCGAATCCGTTTCCCGGGGGTGGGGTGCTCTCCTTGTGAGAGACCAAGGCTTAGGAGACATATATCTATACAGAAAAAGTAATCTTTCTCTGAGATATGTCTTCAATTGGAACTAGATTTACTTTTTTGCTAATTATTCAAAGTATTTAGTATTTTCTTATTAGATGAAGATTTGTCATTATCATTTTGTTGACTGTCTAAATTTTTGACATTATGCATACCAGTATTATCTTAATTTTTGTTTACATCATTGGTTACTATTGACTGATTCCATTCAGATTCATGCAGGCCGTCACTGATCGAATTTTTTTTTCTCATCTACGTGATAAAAACACCTTCCAATATGTATATGAAGATGAAATTTACCTCATAGAATGCTCGAAAATATGTTCTTTCCTCGCTACAGCGTATTTAGTGTTGGGTGTAAAAATGAAAATTAAAAAATGGGAAATGCACCTCAATTTTCAAATGACTGTAGCTCCGTCAATTTTTTACCTTTCTGGACGTTCTTTTAATGAAAATGTGCGAAATTTAGTCTGGTTTTGAATGCCGTTTCGATACAATACGAGTTAGTCTCTCTGAGTTATTCATAAAAAACTGAAAAACACGATTTTTTCCAAACGCAATTTTCTCAAAAACTATATTTTTTTTTGTTGAAATTTTTATATGTTTTTATACATGAAAAATACTAACTTTTAGGATAGGTGAAAATATACCATTTCGCCTTATTTTTTTTAAACAGATTTTTAAATGTTCTTTTTTATATTTTCCATTTGAAAGCATTGATACCATGGAACATCATGCCATTTTTGCAACTATTACTTTTTTTTACAATTCGTTTATGCTTTTATTTGTTGATTTATCAAAAATATTAATAAAAATCTTTAAAATTAACTCTCGATCGAATTTTTTTATCAATTAGAACCGAAATTATGATGATTTTAAGCTTATAAAAATAGAAATTTTTTTGTTGATGATTAAAATTTTGTATTCAGTTTGAATTTTGCGCCCACAATTTGAATTTATTTTATAGGGAGTGACATATGCCAAAGCTAGATGGCGACAATTTACTTCTTGCATTCTCATTAACGACTTGACGCATTCAAACTTATAAGACAAGTAAGATCAAAAATAAAATTGTCTAATAAAGTTATTTCTTCGTATAAATCTTCTTGTGTCAAAGAAATCAAAACTATATCATTCAAAACCAGACTAAATTTCGCACATTTTCATTAAAAGAACGTCCAGAAAGGTAAAAAATTGACGGAGCTACAGTCATTTGAAAATTGAGGTGCATTTCCCATTTTTTAATTTTCATTTTTACACCCAACACTAAATACGCTGTAGCGAGGAAAAAACATATTTTCGAGCATTCTATAAGGTAAATTTTATCTTCATATACATATTAGAAGGTGTTTTTATCACTTAGAAGAGAAAAAAAATTCGATCAGTGACGGCCTGTATGAATCTGAATGGAATCAGTCTATTACATTTTCTTTTGAGCAAGGATAGAATGAGTTTTTATCATGACATAGACAAAAACAAAATGAGGTTTAAGAATGAGTATGAGGATCGACTTTCACTTCGGGCCCACAAGGAAGTAATGTTATTCAGTTAATAATTGACTTAATTTTTTACTTGAAAATTCATGCGTGTTGCTTTCCCTGTTGTAAAAAACTAGTTGAATATCCAAATGGATATCTAACTGGATGACTTGGATTTGACTTGAATTTCGTTGGTTATCCAAGAGAATCGTCCAGCTGCGCATCATTCAGATAGATTCCCAGTAGGATATTCAGTTGGATATCAAGTTAGATTTTCAGTTGGATATCTTACTGGATATCCTATTGGAAATCCATGTGGATAGTGTGCAACTGGATTATACTCCTGGATATCCAACGAAGTCAGATCTAAGTCATCCAGTTAGATATCCAGTTGGATTATTAACTTGTTTTTTACAACAGGGTTACCAAGGTTATGTTTTCACTTGCTTATAGTCTAAAGTATATAAAAATTAAATAAGCAAGATATAAATAATACTTTGATGAACAAGTACTGAAAATTATATACATGAAAAGAGACAATCGTTACTGTTTATTATGACGTTACTGTTCACAAATGAGAACTCCTCAATTTCATGAAAAATATTATTGAAAAAATTGTAGTTGCTGGTAACATTGGGCAGAGAGATATAGAAGAAAAATTTCACTTGATTCTGGAATTAAATGAAATTTTTTTGACACAGTTGATTAGAAGCAAAACAAGAATAACTTAACAATTGCTATGTAAAGTGTACTAAGTATATTCATAAAATGGAAAGTGGTCGATTGCCTTGTCAACCTGGTTGTTTCGAACAGAAAAGTATTAAAATTATGATTTTGAAAAAACTTCCAGTTACTCGTGACCATGCTGGTAAAGTATGTTTAAAAGAAATTCATCCTAGTAATAGTCTCTTAGTTATGGCATAATCAAGATCCAAGGAAAGTTTTATTAATATTTCACAAATGATTGCTTGTGCAGGACAACAAGCTAATAGTAGTCATCGTGTGTTAAAATTGCTAAAACAGGATACATAAAAAGAAGATTGGTAAAAGTTTAGAAGATCTTTGTTTAAATTATGCAATGACAGTTACAAATTTTGTTGGTGATATTGTTCAAATTCTCTATGGTATGAATTCTATGGATTCAACGCACATGGGCGGCAAAGACTGTCTTGTTGATTATACACTGAAAAAAAAATAAGCAAATTCAACTCACTAGGAGAGTATCACATCTCCGGATCACGGATTTTGCTCTAACTTTGAGATAGGTTTTCAGATGTCAAAGTATGGAAAAAGCCAAATTTATAGACCCCAATGCTCAATATTTCTCTAGTTGCAGGCAGTTAAAGAAAATCACTAAAAAAGTTACGAGATTTTCAAACGCTTATAATTTTTTAGCATTAATAGCTAGACGCTTGCAACTGTTTTTAAATGAAAGCTAAGTTCAAATCCTTTCGAAAAAGCACCTATAGCATATCAAAATATTATTTTTTCCCAAAGTTACAGCGTTATAAGAATTTGAACTGAATTTCCTTTTAAAAATATTAATTAATGATAAATGTTAAAATGTAGTACAATTTTCATAACGCTGTAACTTTGGGAAAAAATAATATTTTGATATGCTATAGGTGCTTTTTCGAAAGGATTTGAACGTAGCTTTAATTTAAAAACAGTTGCAAGCGTCTAGCTATTAATGCTAAAAAATTATAAGCGTTTGAAAATCTAGTAACTTTTTTAGTTATTTTCTTTGATTGCCTGCAACAAGAGAAATATTGAGCGTTGGGGTCTATAACTCTGGCTTTTTCCATATTTTGACATCTGAAAACCTATCTCAAAGTTAGAGCAAAATCCGTGATCCAGAGATGTGATACTCTCCTAGACAGTTCCCATGCTAAAACAACATGGCTCCATATGCAAGTAGATTTCAGTAATATCATCATAGGAACCATGCAATGTTATTTTAGCAACCATGCTAAAACAGCATGGTGCGCCAAACAAGTCGTTTTTATTAGAAGTAACATTTATGATTTATCGTAAATAAATCATGTTTGTTTAATAAAATTTTATTAAATAACCGTGCATTTATATTTAAATATTTGTTGTATATACACGTATCTATACTAAAATACGTTTAGCAAAAAAGTTTTAAAAAAATTTTGAGGTTATGTACAAAAATATACTAGAAAATTTTGACACAAATTCAGAAAAATTTCGTTAAATAGGATTTTGTTACACGAAATTATCCATCATATATAAACATTTTTGTTGAATAGTTTTTATTATTTATTATTTTCATGAAGATTCGTTGATTACTATACTTAATGCAACAATAACGTATCTCCGTAGATTCAAAATGGTTATTATATTAAAATGACATAACAGGCACTATGCTGTTTTAGCATGGCTTTACGATATCATGTTTGCTTATTTTTTTTTTCAGTGTAAAAGAGTTCTTGATAATATTAAATTTATATCAGCGTACAAAATTAGAAATCCATTAGATAGCCCTAGTGTTATAAAAGTAACCTCTGAACTTTTGATGTCAGAGGAATATTCTTGTGTAAGTGAAAAATTTAAGCAAGAATAAGCTTAATTTTTAAAAACAGTTGTAATTACAATTGCTATAATTAGACAGCGTATTAAACCAGATGCCCCAGTTTAAAGGTATATTGTACGTTTAACTGTGTCAAAACTCGTTAAATTTATTCATACAAGTGAGAAAAAAAATATATAAGGCTGATTCCATTCAGATTCATGTAGGCCATCACTGATCGAATTTTTTTTTTCTTCTAAGTGATAAAAATACCTTCTATTATGTATATGGAGATGAAATTTACCTCGTAGAAAGCTCAAAAAAAAATTTTTTCCTTGCTACAGCAATTTTAGTGATGGATGTAAAAACGAAAATTCGAAAATTGAAAATGAACCTCTACTTTTAAATGACTATAGCTCCGTCAATTTTCAACCTTTTTGTGCGTTCTTTTAACGAAAATGTGCAGAATTCTATCTAGTTTTAAATGCAATCTCGATTTTTGTAATACAATTTGATCTCACTGAGTTATTTACAAAAAACCAAAAAAAGCGATTTTTTCAAACACGATTTTCTCAAAAACTATATTTTTTTTTTTGAAATTTTTATATGATTTTATATATAAAAAATACTAACTTCTAGGGTAAGTGAGAATATGCGATTTTGCCTTATTTTTTTTAACAGATTTTTAAACGTTTTTTTTTATATTTTCGATTTTAAAACATTGACACCATGGCGCATCGTACTATTTTTCCAACTTTACGTGTTCTTACAACTATTTTTATGCTTTTATTTATTAATGTATCAAAAATAAATCCCGGATCGAATATTTTGATCAATTAGAACCAAAGTTATGACGATTTAAAGTTTAAAAAAAAAATGCTGAAACTTTAAATAAATATGATATTTGCATTGAGGAAACGCAATTTTCGTTAAAGATTAAAATCTGAAGATATAAATTTTTTAATTTAAAAAACAAAGTTATTTTGATGAAAGAATACATAACCATTTATCCTCTTTTTATGGTACATTATTATAATAAAATTTTTTTTTGTTGGAGAATATAAATTTTTTATTAGTTCGAATTTCGCGCCTAGAATTTGAATTTATTTTGTAGGGAGTTGACGCATCACCACTAGGTGACGATGATTCGTTCTTTGCATTCTCATTAACGACTTGACGCGTTTAAAAATATAAGAAAAGGAAGATAAAAAATAAAGATGTTTGAGAAAAATCATTTTTTTCGATCTGTCATTGAACAGAATGTCAATAATGGCATCACTGATTGTTAAAATAAAGTGCAAGGGTTTTAAAGAAAGGCACAAAAAAGTTGTTTATGATTGCTCCAAAAGTCCGCTTGGAGAATTAGGTGATCTAACGGAGTCTTTGAAGCGCTTGTATCCAAATACTTCTTTCTCCAGAGAAGATAAAGTATGCCCTTCGTGTTACAAAATATTATTAGATGAAGTGAAAAATGCGCCTATTTCATCGACTTCAAGCAGTCAAGAATCTTCGGAAGATTTTATTCATAGTTAGGCTGTGGTAGAACAGCTCAACAAGACTTCAAGTAATTTGAAATTAAACATTTCACCAATTAAAATGCCTCAAAGTATCAATATCAAGATGCAAGAATCTTATGCTCTCCGAAAAAGAAAACAAACGAACGATGTATTTGATTCACAAATAGCAAGTAAAATGATGAAAGTCTACGATATAACGGATTTGCCCGCATTGAATGAAAATAATGAATGTAAAACAAATGATAAATGGATTGAGAATATTAAAATTGCATTAGATAATTGTTCAAATTTTCTTGAGAAAGTGCGATTGTTGAGTATTATACTAAGTGATATTTCCAAAGATTATTTATTATCAGTTTTACCAAATGAAACTATTTATATGATTGATCAAGCACGATCATTGGTAAATAATAAAAAAATTTACAAGCAGTCTGAGAACTATTGTGGCCATTCTTTGGATAGTGAAATTGTAATAAAAGTTAAGGATTATTATCTGAACGATGATTTTAATTGTTCTCGTCAAAGTGCAAATAAAAGCGACAAAGTATCTATTAAAGAAAATGATATAAAAACTAAAAAAGTCAAACGCTTTCTTACGCGAAGTATAAAAGAAATATATCAATTAAAGACGAAAATCCTGAAATAAAAACAAAAATTGGTAAATCAACATTCTACGCTTTAAGACCAAAGTGGGTTATATCACATCCACCCACCGATTCGTGTCTTTGCGTTTACTGCGAGAATCTTAAACTTATGTTGGATGCTTTTAATAATTATAAAAAAGAGAATAAACAAGATATTGCAGATTTGGAATTGAAAATAGGTTCTTCACTTTTTTGTTCAAAAGATGATATAAAATGTGTACTAAGAGAAAGTAAAGAATCTCCCATTGGAGATTCTATTGATTTACAAGTAATTTATTTGACAGATGAAGATTCATATGAAGAAATAATTTATGGTGTTTGGGAAAAATCAAATCTACTGAATAAAACTAGCACAGTTGAAAATTTTTTAATAGAGTTAAGAGAGCGCGCTCTCACTGTATGTGCTCATAAATTGGTCAAAGAAATTCAACGTATAGCAATTGAAGAGGTTAAACTTTTAGCGAAGAATAATGACTTCCGATTAGTTATTCATGTCGATTTTGCAGAAAATTGGACAGTTCTACTCCAAAATGAAATTCGAAGCTATTATTAAAGTAAAAACCAAATATCAATATTTACGTCAGTGTGCTATTTTGGAAATGATAAAACAGTTAGTTATGTCACCATCTCTGACGATATTAAACATGATTTGTCTCATGCCCTAATGGCTATAAATTTAAGTATCGACAACTTAAAACAAAAACATATTGCGCAAGATCTTGATGAAATCATATGATTTGAGATGGAGCTGCCAGTCATTTTAAAAATAGATATAAATTCTATGAGCTTCAAAACTCAAAAGTAAACAGAAATTAGCTTTTTTCTGCAACAGGTCATGGTAAAGGCGCTTGTGACGGTATTGGTGGTTTAGTTAATCATTATGCTACCACGCATAATCTGTCCAAGAAGAGTGCAGATTTTATCAGAAACGCTGAAAATTTTGCCTCTCACGTGTCAAAATATACTCTGTCGATTAACATTCTTGTTATCCGCAAGGATGAGTTAAAAGTTTTTCGACAGGTAAAAAAATGGAATGGTTAGAAAATGCAAAAGAAATTAAAGGTATTCAAAAGATTCACTGTTGGAAAAGTGAACGAAACCAAATCTACACTGTCAAAACTTCGAGACATGAGTGGCAAGAAGTAAATTGAAAGGTTCTATTCAAATTTGGTTTTTTTTTATTCCCATTAGTTCTCAATTCATTAGTGTTCATTTCTTAATTGTATCGCATATTGTTTGTTCATTGAAAATGACCAAATAATATATTTTAATATTTAAAACATTCATCTTTTCAAAATTCAAAATTCAAATTAAAAATTCAAAATTCAAAATTCAAAATTAAAAGTAAATATATTCATTTGAAGTTTCAGCATTTTTTTTTAAACTTTAAATCGTCATAACTTTGGTTCTAATTGATCAAAATATTTGATCCGGGGTTTATTTTAAACATTATTGTTGATATTTTTGATATATTAATAAATAAAAGCATAAAAATAGTTGTAAGAACACGTAAAGTTGGAAAAATAGTACGATGCGCCATGGTATCAATGTTTTAAAATCGAAAATATAAAAAAAACGTTTAAAAATCTGTTTAAAAAAATAAGGCAAAATCGCATATTCTCACTTACCCTAGAAGTTAGTATTTTTTATGTATAAAATCATATAAAAATTTCAAAAAAAAAAAAATATAGTTTTTGAGAAAATCGTGTTTGAAAAAATCTCTTTTTTCGGTTTTTTGTAAATAACTCAGTGAGATCAAATTGTATTACAAAAATCGAGATTGCATTTAAAACTAGATAGAATTCTGCACATTTTCGTTAAAGGAACGCACAAAAAGGTTGGAAATTGACGGAGCTATAGTCATTTAAAAGTAGAGGTTCATTTTCAATTTTTGAATTTCCGTTTTTACATCCATCACTAAAATTGCTGTAGTAAGGAAAAAATTTTTTTTTGAGCTTTCTACGAGGTAAATTTCATCTTCATATACATAATAGAAGGTATTTTTATCACTTAAAAGAAAAAAAAATTCGATCAGTGATGGCTTGCATGAATCTGAATGGAATCAGCTATAAGCAAAAATTGAATAAGGTACAACAGTTGGTGCTTTAGCTACACAAAGTATTGGAGAACCTGGTACTTGAATAACCTAGAAAACTTTATATTTTGCTCGTGTAGCATCTATGAACATTACTCGAGGTGTACCACGTATTGATAAAATTATTAATGCTAATCTAAAAATCAGTACTCCAACTGTAACAGCTCATTTAGTAGATGATACAGATCCTGAATTTAGATGAAAGCCTCTATCATTTCCTTTAACAGTGTGTGTTCCAAAATTATATCTTGATTTTCCATTGAACACATACTTTTTATAAAAAGTTAAGCCGAGTAAAATAGTTGATATTTAATTATTCTTTTTTATTGATAAAACCACTCTTTAAAATAAGTAAATTTTTCGAAAGTAATTGTAATTATAATAATAATGAGTGTTGTTTAATTAATAATTAAGCTTCAAATTGATCAATAATGTTCTACTATATGATTTTAAAACTCATTTTAATAGTTTTTGAGTATCAAAACCAGATGCTTATGTTTAGTATGCGACAGGCTATTTTCAATATAAAAAATAAATAGTAAACGAAAATTTATATTTTGAACCGTCATAACTCCTTATTGGTGGCTCTGACTTACACAATCGTAAATTTATTTTAAAATTAATGTAAAATAGAATAAAATAAGCTCCTGAAAGCCAATTTATTAAGAGGTGAACAAAAAATAATTTCAATTTCCATGTCATACATATAAGAGCCAATCAGAAAATTGCAAAATTCAGGACTGTAAAAAATCATGCTAACTTTTCAATTACAACAAGAAGTGTTCTTATGAATTTTTCTCTGAAACATCAGAATTTTCAGAAAAAAATTATAAAGTTGGGACTTTTCCAAAAATTTTGAAGAATTTTCAGATTTCAAGGTCTTGTGGCTTTTCATCTTTCCAATCTAGATCCTTGAAAGTTTATTTACATATTTTTGGTTACAAAAAGATTAATTTCTTACAGTTCCAGAAATTTTTTATTTTTTGCTCTTTCAGTTGGTGTGAAATGTCCTATATATATATACATATATATATACAGGGTGTCCCATTTTAAAGAAACCACCGAGATATTTTTAACAGTTGGCATTGTATAAAAAAATTGTTTGGACGAAAGTTATTCAAAGGTCAAAGTGATTTTTTGAATTGGAACCCCCATTTTTGATCCCGGATCAGGAAAGAGCAAGAAATTCTACGTTTAGATAAGGTATTATGTGTGGGGTGCGCTTGACCAAGGTCATGTAGGGGTCAAATTTATTATTTTCTTCATCCATGCACACGAATGATCTTGCAAGGGTAAGGTTCATAATAATAATAATAATAATAATAATAATAATAATAATAATAATAATAATAATAATAATAATAATAATAATAATAATAATAATAATAATAATAATAATAATAATAATAATAATAATAATAATAATAATAATAATAATAATAATAATAATAATAATAATAATAATAATAATAATAATAATAATAATAATAATAATAATAATAATAATAATAATAATAATAATAATAATAATAATAATAATAATAATAATAATAATAATAATAATAATAATAATAATAATAATAATAATAATAATAATAATAATAATAATAATAATAATAATAATAATAATAATAATAATAATAATAATAATAATAATAATAATAATAATAATAATAATAATAATAATAATAATAATAATAATAATAATAATAATAATAATAATAATAATAATAATAATAATAATAATAATAATAATAATAATAATAATAATAATAATAATAATAATAATAATAATAATAATAATAATAATAATAATAATAATAATAATAATAATAATAATAATAATAATAATAATAATAATAATAATAATAATAATAATAATAATAATAATAATAATAATAATAATAATAATAATAATAATAATATAATAATAATAATAATAATAATAATAATAATAATAATAATAATAATAATATATTATTATTAATAATTAAAAATATATAATAATAATAATATATAATATATATAATAATATAATAATAATATAATAATATATATATAATAATAATAATAATAATAATAATAATAATAATAATAATAATAATAATAATAATAATAATAATAATAATAATAAAATAATAATAATAATAAAATAATAATAATAATAATAATAATAATAATAATAATAATAATATAATAATAATAATAATAATAATAATAATAATAATAATAATAATAATAATAATAATAATAATAATAATAATAATAATAATAATAATAATAATAATAATAATAATAATAATAATAATAATAATAATAATAATAATAATAATAATAATAATAATAATAATAATAATAATAATAATAATAATAATAATAATAATAATAATAATAATAATAATAATAATAATAATAATAATAATAATAATAATAATAATAATAATAATAATAATAATAATAATAATAATAATAACAATAACCCAATAACTCAAAACCCCAATAACCTGATAACCAAAACCCAATAACCCATATAAATAAAAGTCCGTTTATCTGAATATTTGCTCATTACGTGTGTTCATACCACAATTAGGTACGTGAATCAATCTAACCAATCTAGGCAATCATTTTTCGAATAATCCGGCATATTTGGTCTTTTTGAGTCGCTAGACACTAAGAAATTTCCACGTGAACTATTCTGAGAATGGCTGTTCACGAGTCACCTCTGTGATAAATAATACTAAAGAAGTATTATTTAACAATTTAGATGAAACTTTGTAGGCTTGTCTGGAATCACACCAGAAAAAAGAATAAAACAATTTGATTTCCCACAAGATGGAAAATAATTCTTCTCATGAAGGCTTCAAATACATAAATTTGGCTTTGAGAATCAAAATAAAGTTCAAACTCAATTTTACTGTTGCTTGACCCCTACTATTACCTACAACTAAGACAATTTTGTTGAACTTTCTTTCCGAATCCGAAATAAAAAAATTAGGTGTTTTGAAGAAAACAGTGGACTTTTCTCATTTATTTTTGTTATTGGGTTATTGCGTTTTGGTTATTTGGGTTATTGGGATATTGGGTTATTGTTATTATTATCATTATTATTAACCTCACCCTTGCCCGATCATTCGTGCGCATAGATGAAGAAAACAATAAATTTGACCCTTACATGACCTTGGAGGGGTCAACCGCACCCCACGCATAATACCTTATCTGAACGTAGAATTTCTTGCTCTTTCCGGATCCGGGATCAAAAATGGGGGTTCCAATTCAAAAAATCACTTTGACCTTTAAATGAACTTAAAAATAAATCTCATGGTCAAAACTGAATTCATAGAAAGATAGTCCCCATTGTCCCGAATAACTTCCGTCCGAACAATTTTTTTATACAACGCCAACTGTCGAAAATATCTCGGTGGTTTCTTTAAAATGGTACACCCAGTATATATATAACGCCCATTTTCTCTCAAATCAAAGGACGAAAAATTTTTTTGCTAAAAATTGGTAAAATGGTTCGATTTAATATTATAAACCACTCAGAATTTTTTTAGATTATTTTAGTACATATTTTTTGAGCTACAAAGCTTCAAGGTTGGGCAAAAACCATATTTTTGACATTTTTTACTAATTTTAAGCTTAAATTACTCAGTCGGGTTGCGTTTTACGAATTTATTACTAAAAAACTTTTTTCTTAAAAATATTTTCATTTTTGAGAAAAAATTAATTTAAAAGTGCTAATGTAGCCATTCGCTGAGTTAAAGTCATTTAAAGCATTAAAATATCACTTTTCAAGGTTTCGAACCATGATCCCATGTACAAGAAAATCATCAAAGTAGGTAATATATATATAAATATAGCCTATAAATTCCAGAATAGTGCAAAACGGCGATCCCTTTTAAAAAATTTAAATGTAATTAAAAATAATGAAAAATGTGATCTTTAGCTACATTTACTCGTTTTACTGTTAACTTGTACTCATCGGTTGCAGATGCCCTTTCGCAAGCATTCATAGAAATAGTTGTATACTTCACAAATATTAAAATATATCAAAAATTTTTTCTGAAAGATTTAGAGTGAACCAAACCTTGACATTTTTTTAACAAATCATGTGCCACCGTAGCACATAAAAACTATACTTAAATACTAAATTTTAAAAAATTTTTGTTTATTTCATAGTTTAAGCTTATATGATACTGTTAATATTTCCAATGGTGAAAGGTAACTATATATAAAATTCTTTTCTTGTAAGATTCAGAATGGATTTTTTTATTAGAAAAAATCGAATGTCATTGAATTTCTCGAAAATTGTGATTTGTAACTAAAATAACCTTTGTTCATTTGACTAAAAAGATTTGGAAAATTATTTTTGCTTTATTTCTTTCATAATTTTAACATTATCTACCTCAAAATACAATAATACTTCAAAGAATTATTAATTTAATTTTTAGTCAAAAAATAATTTTGCATATTGAATAATGTTAACAGTCCAACATTTGTTATTGCATTTTTATAGTAAAAGTAACTTAAATTCATAACTAATTATCATTTAAATTTAATTTCTTATACACTGAATACAAAATTTATATGCCTCTACCTTTTTCTTAGATGTATCAGTTACAAGATGCAAAACTAAAAATGCACTTCTACTTACATGGTGTAAATTCATGAGAATATTGTTAATTATTATTCAATTTAAGTCCAACTGATTTTATCCATTAAGATATTGATTCACAAATTGCCTTATACTGATCTTTGACGTACTGAGATACAAAGAGACATAAGTTTAGTTGTATATCACTGCTCTGTTGAAAAAAATCAGGTGATAAATCACCTGACTTTTTTCATCAGGGTGACTATAAGAAAAAGTAAATTGAATATTGATATGTATCAATCTCTATTGTATGTTGATTGTAATTATTTGTTTTAATTAATTCTAAGTTTTTATACATAATTACATATAATTATTGCTATCACATCATTAGAATCAATGATAAATTTTAAGAAAATTTAAATTACGATAACCAATGTCCATAGACTTACAATGTTGATTACCAATATAAAAATAATCAAATACATTTAAACTATATAACAAGAATTAGAATTATTCATAAACCACACAACAATAATCAAAGATAGTAAAAATCAAGGCTTTAATTAACTGCATCCTGACCTGTCTAAACAAGGCATGCCTATGGAATTTTAGTGACTGAAGAGTATCAAAAACTTGAGCAACCACCGAAGCAACCTGCATGTTCCAATTAAGCGTACTGTTGATACAGACCCCCAAGGTTTTAACAGCACCTGCATAAGAAATCGACGTACCATTGACTGTTATGGAAGGACAAGATTGAAGATCAATCCTTGATATAAACCGCTCACAACCCAGAAAAATAGCCTGCATTTTTGCAGGATTTAAGGCGAGCTCATTGTCTTTGGCCCACTTTACTACCGCAGCAACTTCGAGGTTTACAAAATCAATCTCCCTTTCCAAGTTCGCAGGTAAGAACGAATAGTATAATTGAAGGTCCAACAAGGGGCCCAAAACACTACCCTAAGGCACACCAGCTGTACAAGAAATTCATTCGCCCACCTGATTATTCAAATCAGGTACAGAATACAACATATTACGTAAGTAAGATGAAAACCAACGTATGACAGTATCAGAGCAGTTACAAGAACGGAACTTACGAAGAAGACGCAGATAAGGCACTGAATCAAAAGCCTTGGAAAAATCAAACTAAAACAAATCATTTGTTTCTCTATTGCTAAACGAGCATCCTCAAGCAGCTTTAAAAGTGCTGTTTGAGTACTATTTGGCCTCCTAAATCCAGTTTGCATGCAATCAAGGATAACATTTAACTCGATAAATGTATTAAGTTGAGAGTATACCACCCTTTCTAAAACCTTGGAAGTCTTGCAAAGCTTAGCGATTGGGTGAGTTTGTGAAGATGTGTCCAGTTTATTTGATTTCGCCAATGGCAAGAAAAAGGCTCTCTTCCAATCAGTAGGAAAAACACCAGATGTCGAAGACAAGTTAACAAAAGAGGTTAATTGCGGCGCAATGGCGTTGGAAGTGATATGTAGCATGTCAGTTGAAAGCTCATCAGGTCTTTTATTTAATTTTTATCGTTGATGATAAAAAGGTCTTATCCATGTGTGGGTAGAATACTCAGAAGTAAAAGTGTTGTGGGCAGAACCTGATGGAACCACATATAGGGCATAATACTCAATTAGTGCACGAAGAGGATTAGCAAAACAATACCTAGTAAGTAAATTGATATTAAAATTGCCAGTAGGAACAACATTTTTATTAGTAGGAAGAAAGGTAGATAAAGTGTTAAAAAATTCATCTGGAAAAATTGCTTTGGGTCAGAGATAAACTACATCAAAAATTAGTTTCTCTGCGCCAAGCGAAATCTCAGCAATAATGAACTCTGCTATGTTATTGAAAACTGGATCAGACTGAGACAGAATGTATACTTTTAAAATGTCACGCGTGTGAAAACCAACTCAACCGCCACTCTTTCCCAACATATCTAGCCTGAAGAAGTTATAATTTTTAATAGAAATTACAGAGAAGTCGTCCAATTCACTTAAGAATGTTTCAGTGACTGTAAAGATATCCGGATTGATCGAAGTGATATAGTCTTCGATGATTGAAAAATGGGTTTTTAGACGATTTACATTAGCATGAAAGATCACTAAATTTTTGAAAATATCGTTAATGAGTGAAGAAGAATAATTTTTATTCGAAGCAGAACCAGGAAAGGAAGAATTACAAGAGTTAGGACAATCGTCATTTGAATTAAAGACAGAAATAGTATTACCCGGAGAGGCAGTATTGTATGCATGAAAGCTATGAATACCTTATTCTTTTTCTTTTTCCTTATTTGGCTTTAAAGGCTCAAGTTGAATTTCAGAGGTGATAGGTATGAGCTTTGCGCTCTTGGACGGGTGCATACTAACTATTAAATTTCTGACTATTGGACAAATATAGTTCAGCTCCTTAGATGCAGTTATCGCTTTAAACAACAGAATGAACACCGGTTTGGGCCAAATTAATCGAGCAAAAAAAAGCAAACTCTACCGTTACCACCGACACCAAATAATTTTTGAACAGAAGAATCAAGTAGTTTTATTAAGGTTTCACTAATTAAGTCGTGTACTGCATCTGATGATAATCTGCCCACAATTGCCCGTGAAGCAGTCTGGTGAGTAGTCTGTTTCCATTGCAATAATTGGCAATCAGTCACTAGTGTCAAGCAAAAACGTGGTGCAATAATCCAGTCCCCAGAATAATCTTAATAATGTCCTTATTGTTAATTACGACAGAGGAAGGAATACCTGAGAATAACGCCTCATAAGAATCACGCAGTAAGGAATCTGAAGGCGAAGAACATATATGCTGATCAAATCGGTCAGAAGGAGCGTCATAAAGCTTTTCCAATTCAGAAAAAGCCAGCTTCATCTCGCCAAGATCAGCTCTTAGTGCACCAACCTCTGTCTCAATCTTTCTATTAGACTCGACAAATTTAGAGTTAGACTCAATCAATTGAGACGTCATCAGAAGTAACCTATCAGTCATTGCCTTATGATCATCAAATTTCTTATTATTGTCGGCTTTGAGCTACTCTAACCATTTCTGCAAAGCCATCTTAACGGGCCCGCTAAGTAAAGGAGACGACTAATTAAGTGAAAAAGGATTAATAACGGAGATCAATTGAGAAGGACTGGAGGTGGTTGTCAAACTAGGCTCAGCACCCACAGTAGTACTATCAAGGGAAGAGAAGGAGGAGCTCTACTCGGAACGGCAGCACCGCCTTGGTGACGGCTCAAGTGGGTAAAGCGGTGAGGCCACACCCCTCTTTTGCGTGCGTTGTCTGTTTGAATCAGACTCTGCTGGCCGCGAGGAGGCCGAAACAATATTTTCTGTAGTAGACGCACAAGGCTCCTTTTCCAACAACTTTTGACTACGGATTCTCATTTTGTTACAACAAATTAGAATATTATCACTGATATGCCAGGATTTATCACAACACCTTGAGTGGTAGATTGAGTTGCAATTACTACAGAGTAATGATATTGGGAACTCACACACTTGCGATGACCTCTCGTGGCAAGACAGTGAAATAATCTAAAACACAACTTTGCGTTGAGTAGCATAGCAATTGCTGTTTAATTTTTATTTTTTAATTGAAAACTAATTACAATGTAATAAAACGAGTTCAAAATGCGTGAAAAAAATTCCAACAGAGATTATTGTGTAGTAAGGGGTCGTGAAATTTAAGCAGTCAAGAATTTAAATGTTAGTTTTCATCTCTTCTCGAGAACAAATCGAGGTTATGTGAACAAGCAGAATATATTTGACAACTAGTAGACGTCTGCAAGCAATAAGCTATATGAAGTTAACCTCACCGTTAAATGTATATTTCTTATTAATTTCACATTTTATTTCGAATTGGGTCTGATAAACCATTTCTCCTTACATAAATTTACGTTGTGCACGATTGGTGTTAGCGTATTTACAAATATTTTTCGCGGTGATGATGTTTAGACTAAAAAACTAATGTCATTACATTTAAGCCCAGCTTGTACGGTGGAATTCTGTCGCTATGTTAGTATACTATATATATATAGGTTACGCCTTCGTGTGAGTTCCCAATATCTGTTCGCAATACTGACAATTCGCCTTTGGAACAGTTTACCATAATCAATGAGCGCAATAAGAGACAGCACACATCAAAGAACTCACCTTAATGATTTGTACTCACAGTATTGCTTAAAAATAGAAAAAACGAAAAAAAGCCGAACTTCAACAGTAGTAGCTACAGTCGATATTGCAGATTGTCCGAAAAGTTGTCGTTAGTTTGATAAAAACCGCTTGGAGAGCTGATCAACCAGAACATACCCTCAAAAGTTAGTTGCACCTAACCTCCAAATCGCACAAGTGGTCACCAAGAATGTTTAATAATCATCGCAAAGGAACTTCCACAGAATATAAGTTATATCTACGAAGAACCTCTGCAATTTTGCCTGCAGATACACTGAAACAAAACGCCCGTAGACAGTAATCAAAGTTTTAAAAACAAGGAGCACTAGGAAGAGCATGTTGCTATACTCACAAAGAGAGAAAGTGAAGACGGAGAAACGGAGAGACGGAGACGGAGAGACTGAGATGTGTGTGTATATGAGTATGTGTATGCGTTTGGATATGTGTATACGTGTGTATGCGTATATGTGTATGTATGTATGTGACAATAATGCGAAAGATATTCACGCAAGAAAAAAAAAGTCTTAATTCTTCACTTTAATATAATAGTAGTAATGGGATTATTGTTAATAAAGAAATTTTCTCTTTTATCTAGAAACTAGTCAAACGTAGACTTCAATAATATATCATAACTAAAATTTATACTTGAGGAAAAAGGAAGGGAATGAGAGATGGTGTTGGAAGATGGAGGAGATAAGAATAAGAGGAAAGGTGAGAAAAAGAAAAAAAGCAAAATATGGTGAAAAATAGATAAAGAGAGAAATACAGATATTAAAAGCTAAACAAGGCCCAAAAAGTTTATAAATAAAAAGTACTAATCACGTAGGATCCATTCAGAAATTACTACTTTTATTATTAGAAAAAAATTATCCATATTTAAAAAATGTGCGGATCCTGAGATCCAGAAAACCAGAATAAAGATGGTTTAATTTTAATATATTATGGTATGATTGTTAACAAAGAAATTTTCTCTTTTGTCTAGAAGCTAATCAAGCGTAGAATTTAATAATATATCATAATTAAAGTCTCTACCTGAAAAAAGAGAGGAAGTGAGAGAGGGTGGTAGATATAGAAAGGGTAAAAAAAGAGGAAGGGAGAGTAAAAGATAATGGTGCGAAATATAGTGAAAAATATATAAATGCGGAAATACAGATATAAAAGCCTAAATGAGGCCATGAAAAAGCTTATAATTAATGAGTATTAATTACATAGGGCCCAATAAAAAATCGCCACTCTTATTACAAAAAATTTATACAATTTTAAAAGAAGCGCAGAACCGGAGAACAATGTTGTTTAATTTTAATATAATATAGGACTAGTAGAATATACCTGGCCCGATGATGCTTGCTCGGTTGAACAGTATTATCAATACGACTTACTCTAATAAAACGATTGATTATTTTATAATAATTTCAAGATTAAAATGCAAAATTTAACTATCGACTACTCTGGTTCAAATAATAATTTATTTAACACATGATCATTGTTAAATAGAATTCTAAAAAAGAGACAAAGAATAAATATTCTTTAATTTCTTTAAATGTCTGTAAGTTGAGTTATAGGGAATAGTTTTAGGGAATTAAGTGTGTACGTTAAAGTTTCGATTAGTAGGATATTTCGGATTTTTATTTTAGTATGTTAAGCTATAGAGTAAATTGAATGCTGTTGCTGTGTTGGTTAAAATTTTAATAAGTAAAATATTTAAGATTTTGATTTTAGAGGATGCAGCCAGCTATATAGGTTAGTTACAAAGATTTTAGTGTATAGGTCAAAATTTTAAGAAGTAGGATATTTGAGATTTGGGTTTTAATGGGTTGAGTTATAGATTAGTTTTAAGGACTTCAGTGTGTTGATTTGAATTTCAAACAGTAGGATATTTGAGATTTTGATTTTAGCGGGTTTAGCTACACGGAAAAACTTTTGAAAATAATTTCTGTTCTAAAAGAATATAAATCGATTTTAATGCACTCATTAATATTTTTAGGACTATTAATATTTTCGTTTATGACTTGTTTTTACGTTCATTCGTATCTGATGTAAACATACTGTCTGTTTAAATTATAGAATATTCTTAAGTATGTACGTTGACTATGTTCCAGAAAAATGAACAGTCATTATATTCAGAGTTGATCGCGTTTTAGCTTCAACTTGAATTAAAATAACTAAATAAAATAACCGAAAAGATTTTGGTGTCAGACTTGTTATATTTTTAGTTTCTAAATCGAGAATTGATTGATAACTAAAAAATTTTTTGTGAACATATCACAAATTTTGTATTTAATTTGCGCTTGAAAGAACTTGAAATTAATTTTGGTGCATATATAACCAACAAACATTTTCATTGATGACTCTTTTTCATCCTCAAGATTATTGATGTAAACATATTGTCTATTCAGATTATAAAATATTAGCAAGTATGTACGTAAACTATATTCGAAACAAATGAACCGCCTTCGTCTTCAGACTTGATTAAGTTTCAGTTTCAACTCGGAATGGAGAAGTTTAATTAAATAACTGTAAGACGTTTATCATCAAATTTTTCATATTTTTATTATATTTGAGATCGAGGATTAATCTGGTATAAAAGAATTGATTGCGAAAATTGTTTATAAATGATTTCAAATGATTATTATCATTGATATTTTATTTCTTTCAGTTATCACAGGAGGCATGTTATGTCAATTTGATTAGATATTTTATATCATGTAATGTTAATACGCGATCATTTACTCAAAGTAAATCGTATCATAAATACACAGTGAAAAAAAATTTGTAATTTTAACACACATAAGTGTTAGAGATGAAATACAATTTTTTTTGTGTTAAAATTAGTAAGTACACACATGTTTGTAAAATTTACAAACTCCGTGTGTTAATTCTACAAAAAGTACACATATATTTTTAAATTACAAAATTTTTTGTGTTGATTTTACAAACATGTTTGTAAAATTTTAATACAAAAATATTTGTACAAAATAAAATTTCACGAATTACACAAAATTTTTTACAGTGTAGATGAATTTTTTAAATTGATAATTAAGTTGTTGACTCAAATACTTTATAAAAAAAGTATTTCTTTATTTTGGTATTAATGAAATTTTTTCATAATTCTAATAGAATATATAATTAATTTTAAGAAATATATTTGATTTAAAAAATATGATCTCTAAAAATTAAAAAAATTAATTCCATTGGATTGAAAAAAGTATTTTAATAAAATATTTGGTTAGAATTAAGAAGAAATTTTAGTCTCAATGTTTTTATTCAATAATTCAAAAAATAAGAATAAAAAATAACAGATTGTTATTTAATACATTTAAATTACGAAATAATATACTTTACTGTCATATATCTTAATTTGTTAAATAAAAATTTTTTGTTTTATTTTATTTCAAAGTTTATATATTTTTTATTTATTTTTTTATTTTTCACATTTTTTTTCTAAGTTTATATATCTTTACAAAATAACAGTTTTTGTTTAAAAAAAAAGAGTTTAAAAGTATGGTCTAGAAAAAGTTAATTAAAACACATATTGTTATGAATGTCATTCAAGTAAATCAATTCAGCATACATTTGAACTTATGAAAATTTCAGAACTGTTATTTTGTGAAGATATATAAACTCAAGATCTCTGGAAATTTGGAAGTCAATTAGTTACAAATTGGCTGAGAAAGTCTACGGCAAGTACCAAAATTTAAAAAATCCATTCTTTGACTAATCAAAAGAATTTTAAGCATCGGATGAGGTTTTTTAAAATTATTCTTGGGTTAAAGTCTTGTATATCATATATATTTAAGGTAATATGAAGTTTCATTAGTAAATTTCATTAGAAAAAAAAAAATTATGACTACATTAAAATTTGATTTTATTTAGGCTGACATTCAGTCCTGATATCTTAACCCATTAAAGCCCATGGCCACAACAGATAGAGCCAAACTAACAGCTGGGAGTGTGTTATAGATAAAAAATGGTTACATGTGTTTTTTTTTTAAATTTTTTTAATTGTTAATTGACAAATTGTTTAAACAAACTAGTGCAAGATTGAGTTTTTTTAAATCTGACGGTAGCAATCGATTCTACAGGAAAAATTACGTAAAAACATGTATAACAGCATGTCGAATATCAATTGTTTATTGGTAAAATTTAAATAAAGAAATTAGCATATCTGTACTTTGGCTCTGCCCATGGCTAAACAATGCGGGATACCGAAAAACTAATTGTGGGTTGTGTGCTATGGTCAAAAATAAAAGTTTTTCAAGAAAAAATGTTGAAATAATTTGTTTATTAACAAATTGTTTAATAAACAAATTATTTCAATTGGTTCGCTAACAAATTGTTTAATAAACAAATTATCTTAACAATGTTTTTTTATGAAAAACTTTTACTTTTAGCCATGGCACACATCCCACAATTGGTTATTCGGTACTCCGCATTGTTTAGCCATGTGCAGAGCCAGGGTACAGATATGCTGATTCGTTTATCAAAATTTTACCAATAAACATTTAATATTCTGACATGTTGTTATACATGTTTACTATGTAATTTTTTCTATAGAATTGATTACCGCTGTCAGTTTTGCAAAAACTTATATTGCAATAGTTTGTTTAAACAATTTGTTAATTAACAATTACAAAATTAAACAAAAAAAAACACGTATAACATATTTTTTATCCATGATACACTTTCAACTGTTAGTTTGGCTCTAATTGTAATGGTGTGGCCATGGAATTTAATGGGTAAACACTGAAGAAGGCTATGTTGGGTTACTTGATCTTCATGACTAGATGGTTGGTGCCACCTCACAACTGCGCTTATAGTCAAAATATATTACACACGTGAAGTTTAGTCATGTATTGCTGCTGCAGCTTAAGGGCCTTCGCAGGCTAGAAAAATAACGCAAGAGAATAAGGTGGATATGAGTGCTCTTAAGTACAGCTTGTTACCTTTTATTCCCATTCCCTTGCGTTACTCTTTCAGCCTACAAAGCATTTCACGGCTATTACATGCTGTGCGATATGTGGGCCGTATTAAATAAATCGTACGTACACACCAACGTTCGTTTCTTAACTTCCAAATTTTCAGTCAATTTTGGAACATTTCAAGCCTTGAATAGTTTGATGAAAGCGAAAGGGATGCACATTTTGAACTTACCTTTTGTACATTTCGGAACAGTCTGCGAAATTTTGGAACTTTCCGAAACGACTTTTTGAAAAACCGTACATGTGTAAGTATGGAATACCGCAACCACGCGATGTTATATATATATGTATACTTGAAGTAGGATGCATCAAATCTATGCGATACTAGATAAAATACGATACTGCCATTAGTGCGTAATGCTCATTACATGCTAAAATTAGAACAGAGACAGATATAAGGGATACATTGTTTCTATATCTATATAAGGAACAAACACGTTTTTTTCCAGCAACAGCCTGCTGTTCTTTATTTATATGGATATAAAAATAATGTATTTCTTATATATGTTCACTGTTCTAATAAGGCCGGCGCATATCACACAGCGTGTAATAAACGTAAAGAGCTTTGCTGGCTTAAGGAGTAATACGGGGAATGGGAATAAAGGAGAATTAGCTGTACTTTAAAACACCTATGTCCACCTTATTCTCTAGTCTGTAAAGGCTCTTAAGCTGCAGTGGCAAGAAACGACTAAGCTTTATGTATGTAATACATTTTGACTGTCAACTCAGTTGTGAGATGGCGCCAACCATCTAATCAGGAAGATGTTAGTGTTAATGAAATACAACAAACGGATATTTACAAAAAAATTAACTTGAGGAAGTACGTGAGATTTCATGCCGAAAAACTAACTTAATAAACAAGAATAATGAATCAGCACCCTATTAAAACTGTAAAACTGGATTTTCATAGGGAGCTGGATTAAAGTAAATTCCAGATATATTTTTGAATGGCTTTCTGAGGTCTTGCAAGGATATCGCAGTTGGATATCGGTTGTAATATGATAAACATATAAAGGGAGAGTTGAAGGAGACTTACGCATGCACAGAAGGTTAAGGCAATGCATGGGGAGACGCAGTCGGTTTCTAAGAGCACTGGTACAATCAGTTCTTCCTTTAAATGTTATAATCATGTACAGTAATTCTTTAGTGGTTATAAGCTGCGCAGATTGTCTGCAGGGCTTGTAGGTATGTGCAGTAAGTCTCTATAGGTTATAAACCTCTGCAGTTAGTACCCAGGGATAGTAAGCATGTGCATTTGGAATGTAGAGATTTTAAATCAGCAGAGTTTAATTGATGTATGGCTTTTCAAAAGTTTTTACAAAGCCTGGTCAAAAGAAAATGGAAAAACTTCGCAAAATCGTATTTTTTCGAGTTTTTAGGGCTTACGTATAAAAAAAAATACTAACGTATTTTTGATGTTATAGTGGAAATAATTATAGGAAAATGCACAAAAAAACCCTAATTTTTATGTTCTTTCAAATTTTTAGCATGTTTCAGTGGAAAAATAATTTCTGCGACCCTAGTGTCTAAATATGCGGAAAAAAAACACAAAAAAAGCTATGGGTGGATGGGTGCGTGCGTGCGCGCGTGTGTGCGTGTGTGTGTGTGTGTGTGTGTGTGTTCTTTCAAATTTTTAGCATGTTTCGGTGGAAAAATAATTTCTGCGACCTCAGTGTCTAAATGTGCGGAAAAAAAACACAAAAAAAGCTATTGGTGGGTGGGTGCGTGCGTGCGTGCGTGCGTGCGTGCGCGCGCGTATATGTGTGTGAATTCAGTACGTCAGTTTGATCTCAAAAAATACTCGACAGATTTGCTTCAAATTTTGGATACAATTAATTTTTTTGTCTAACTGATGTGAAAGCTATTGAAAATTGGTTCTCTTAGCGTAGTTTTCATTTTAAAGCCATTTTGAAAATTTTAATAATGTTTCGATATTTCTTTAATTTGGTATTTCACGTAAACTACTTAAAGAATTAGCTTAAAAATTTGTAAGGAAAATATTTGTGATAGCCAAAAGAAGGAAAACTTTGTAAACTGATTTTCCTAGCGCATTTTTTATTTTAGAGCATTTTGCAAATTTTGGAAAAAATTTTTATTTTTTTTTCTATTTTATGGAAACTATCCGATAGATTTGCTCCAAAACTTGTATGCAAGTTATTTGCTACTGTCTAAAGAAAACAAGCTTTGGAAAACTCATTTTCTTAAGGTGGTTCTTCCATGCAGGTCCGTATGTTGCGGGCACATAGCTGGAGAGCCCCACTCAATGCATAAATTCTTAGTATTATGAATAAAAAATTCATTCTAAACACTGTATTAATAAATATTGAGTAAATTTATGCAATATTTTTAAATAATACTAAAATAATATGTGATTTCATTAAATTTTATTATTTATACGTTCCTGAACATATTGGGATTCCGGCAACGTTGTGAATTTCGATTTGTTATATTATTATTTGTTACATATAGATAGACTCATTATAACCTAAGTAAAATGTTACATTCTCGAAAGAAACGAGATACGTGCTTACATTTTTATTCCACAACGTTCTCAAGTATTACAGAATCATAATTTAAATTATTTTTTTCAATTTTTTTTTTAATATTCAATATCTTTTTAGATAATTCATCAAGCTACTACTTTTTTTATATGTTCTAAATCTATGAATCCTGTAGAATTCAATAAATAATTTTTTATTAATATATGTTCATTTGAAATGATAAAAATATTAAATTTAAACATAAAATTAACGGTGAGAATAGAAAATTATATCATAAAACACTCAATTTCAAAATCATTATTTTCTATTATTCCATCAATAACTGAGTCTGAAATTTAATAGATATAAAAATATAGGTTTTATCTATGACCTCCTGAATTTTCATAATATTTTGTTCATTTATGTCTCATGGAAGAACCACCTGAATGCAGTTTTAATTTTACAGCATTTTAAAAATTATAATATTTAAAATTTGTTCTCCTTTGCGTAAACCATGCGATAAATTTTTTCAAAATTTGTATACAATCCATTCGCTATTGTTCGAAGAAAACAAGCTTTTGAAAACTAATTTTCTTAGCGTAGTTACAATTTTTGAAAACTTAAAAAATTTTGAAAATAATTTCGATACTTCTATTTTTATTTTTTTTTATTTTACGTAAAATACTTGATAATTTTGTTCTAAAATTTGCAGGGAAATTCTTTACGACTGCCAAAAGAAGAGAGATTTTCAAAAACTTATTTTTCTTGCGTAGTTTTAATTTTCGAGTATTTTGAAAATTTTAAAAAGAAAATTGTATTTATTTAGCCAATTAGATCTCGAAAACTATTCTATGGTTTCGCTTAAAATTTTGCATACTCTCTATTTTTTTGTATAAGTAGGCGGTAAGCTACTGAAAATTGGTTCTCTTAGTGTTGTTTTAATTTCAGAACCATTTGAAAAAATGAAAAAAAAAATTTGATTTTATAATTTTTATCTTTTATTTTACGTAAATCACTTGTTGGGATTGCTTTGAAATTTGCATGGGAATTATTTGCAACTGCATAGTTTTAATTTTAGAAAATTTTTAAAATTTTCAAAAACATTTTTAATTCCTATTTTTTTTCCATTTTACGTAAACTACTCGATGAATTTGCTATAAAATTTGTATACAAGTTATTTGCTACTGTCTTTATAAATCAAGCTTTTAACAAATAATTTCCTTAACGTAACTCTTTGATCATTTTTTTTATTTCTGATTTAACGGTTTCACTAACTCTTTTCTTACTTCCTCACTTCCTCTCTGCCCTTCTATCTCATTTTCACCCTATTTTCATCCATCCCCGTCTCTCTCTTCCTATTTCCTAATCACTTTCTCACACTCACTAAATTTTCTTGAATAGAAATTGTATTTTACATTGAAATCACATTTAAAAATAAAATCGAACTACTACTACTCTAAGTAAAAAAAATTAAATCAAACACTTGGTAGCGTTTTTTGGGCCTCATTCAAAAATAAGAAAAAAACGCTTTCAAGTGTTTTGGCGCAATGCTTTCTCATAGAGCTCATTGAGTTAGAGTAATTTGATTTTATTTTAAAAAATGTGATTTCAATATAAAATACAATATCGATTCAAGAACAATTAGTGAATGTAAGAGAGTGATTAGGGAATAGGAAGAGAGAGGCAATGATGGATAAAAATAGGGTAAAAATGAGGATTAATCTGAGATAGAAGGACAGAGGGGAAGTGAGGAAGTAAGAAAAGAGTTAGTGAAAGCGTTCAATCAGAAATCAAAAGAAGTGAACAAAAAGCTACTCTAAGAAAATTATTTTTTAAAAACTTGTTTTATAAATACAGTAGCCAATAACTTGTATACAAATTTTAGAGCAAATCTATCGAGTACTTTACGTAAAATGGAAAAATTTTCTAAAATTAGAACTACGCTAAGGAAATCATTTTTTAAAAGTTATCCTTCTTTTGGCAGTTGCAAATAATTCCCTTGCAAATCTCAAAGCAAATTCATCAAGTAATTTACGTAAAATACAAAATAAATAAAGAATCAAAAGTTTTTTTAAAATACTTAAAATGGCTCTATAAAAAAACTACATTATGAATACCAATTTTCAATAGCTTCCCGTCTACTTATACAAAAACGTAGATGGTATGCAAAATTTGAAGCAAATCCTTTGAATGATTTTCGAGATGTAATTATCTAAAAAAATAACATTTTCTTTTCAAAATTTGTTTTTCAAAATTTTAAAAATGCTTTAAAATTAAAACTACACTATGAAAATCAATTTTTGAAAATTTTCCTTTTTTTGGCAGTCGCAAATAATTTTCATGCAAAATTTAGAACAAATCTATCGAGTACTTTACGTAAAATAAAAACTAAGAAAAGAAGAATCGAAATTTTTTTTAAAATCCTTAAAATTCTCTAAAATTGTAACCACGCTAAGAAAATTAGTTTTCGAAAGTTTTTTTTTCAGATAATAACGAATTGATTCTATAAAAATTTTGGAGAAAATTTATAGTATGGTTTACGCAAAGTAGAAGATAAATGAAAAATAACATTTTTTTTGAGAATTTTTAAAATGCTTTAAAATTAAAACTGTGCTGAAAAAATTAGTTTTTCAAAGCTTGTTTTCTTTAGACAGTAGCGAATCACTTGCATACAAATTTTGGAGCAAATCTATTAAATGGTTTTCGTAAAATAGAAAAAAAAATAAAAATAAAAATAAAAAAAAAATTTTTTCAAATGCTTTAAAATTGAAAGTGCGCTAAGAAAATCAGTTTTCAAAAGTTTTTCTACTTTTGGCAGTCAAAAATAAGTTTCATACAAATTTTCAAGCAAATTCTTCGAGTAGTATACGTAAAATACAAAAAAAAATTAGGAATCGAAATTTTTTTAAAATTACTAAAATGGCTATAAAATTAAAATCACGCTAAGAAAACCAATTCTCAATAGCTGCCACACCAGTTGATCAAAAAATTAAATTGTATGAAAAATTTGAAATTTGCTCTCTCGCTCCCTCGCGCACTTTCTCTTTTGCGCTCTTCCTTACGTTTTTTAACAGTAAGTTTATCCAACTTGCTCTTGGTATAAAAACGGATTTATCTTTGTTTTTACCATCTAGCATTCTTGAGTGAATAGAATATTTGAGCAGGTAAATAGAATATCTAAATTTTCTTTGTTATCATCTTTATCTGTGTCAATACCTAAATATTCAATGTAGTCTTCTCGTATTATACTTAAAAACATCGTTATTGATTTTAATAAATCATTATTTTTAGGAGCGAAAATAACTTTTTTCATTTTTTTTAATAATAAAATCATCAGGAATTATATTCAGTTCATTATCATATTCAAAAAGATTACAAAGTTTTCCTTGTCGTATATCTGATGACCATTGTTTAAAATAACTATAATTTGCAGAATTTCACTTTAAGTCTTACGTATAAAATTTTGTCATAAATTTAACTGAATTTTCAATAATGTTTACACAACTTTATCGAACAAGTGTCAGTGTTCGCCCAAAATCTTCTGATACAATTATAGTTTTACCACCAAGAGGTTGGTTTACATTGCATCAATCTTGAAAAAGAGAATTAACTGGCTCGAGAGCAAATTTTGAAGCCATGGATACTGCATCCCAAATTATTATTTGTGTTTCCTTTAATTTTTTGCATTATGCAAAAGTTCAAGGTAGATTCAACATTACATGTTATAAAATTTGTTGTAATTAATGGTATTTTAAATATAGTGTGCATTGTTTTTTTATTAATTAATGAATTAGCTGCTATACCTGTCAAAGCTGCACACATTATGTGTATTACAATATTTTAAGTGAACTATTCAAACGTTTGGTAAATAACTTTTGCCACTTCAACTTGATCCATTGATAAAAATACATTATTTTTTGCTTTAGTTTTTAAAACATTTTGTTGTATAATCTAATATCTGTCTTTGTTTCTCTTTCAATGAATTTATTTTCATTTTTAATTTATTGAGATTATTACACAGGCCCACAAAAAAAACAAGTGTCAGTGCAATTGACCAGACCTATATATTCTTATGTATTTTTCGACGCTGAATCCGAATTTGCAATAAAAAAAAATTTTTTAACAAAAAACAAAACCGACTTCAAAAAAATGCACTAATAAGTTACAAATAATTTTTGATCTTCAATAATTATACGCATACTACGCATCTAACTCAACACATGTGTAGCAAACATTTTATAGATTATCTAATCATTTGTAAACAGCACCAACAAATTATATTTTTTTGTGAATTAAAAAAAAATATAATTTGTTGGTACTGTTTACAAATGATTAGATAATCTATAAAATGTTTGCTACACATGTGTTGAGTTAGATGCTAGTATGCGTATAATTATTGAAGATCAAAAATTATTTGTAACTTTTTAGTGCATTTTTTTGAAGTCGGTTTTGTTTTTTGTTAAAAAATTTTTTTTGTTGAAAAATTTTCATTTTTTATCTTCTAGTGAATCCCCTTACTAAAAACGCAAATATAGGTAGATCCACTAATTACATTAAACTTTCATTATTAATTCATAACGCATGCATTAGTACACCACCAAGCAATATATAGCAGAAAAGAAAGAAGGCTCAACAGCACAGTGTCGTTATGTGTGCATGTATACATATTCAAGCTCAGGTAAGAGAGAGAGAGAGAGAGAGGGGGAGGGAGAGAGAGAGAAACAAAACTCCCAGTTTTCTTAATTTGATAATTGGGTCATACAAACCGAATATTGGCCCAATAATTATAGGACACGTATGGGACCTTCCTGCAGACATTCTCTATCAGATAAGAAAAAGTTTTTTCGAATCGGTTAAGAAATGACGGAGTTATGAGGTAACAGACATAAAAAAAAAAAAAAAAAAAATTCAGTCGAATTGAGAACCTCCTCCTTTTTGAAGTCGGTTAAAAAGTAGGGTCCAGCTGCTTTTTTATGGGGTTTTGCTCGAAAAACAGCAGGTTTAGATTCTCTGCATGTGGACGATCATTCGACAAATCAGATTAATGTGAAAGAAACTGAACCAAGCGATAACACATCATCCGAAGATCTAAGCGAATCCGACGAAAGTGAAGAAAATCTCTCTTCAGATGATGATGAAGAATATGTACCTAAAGGTGTGGAGAAATCTGTGAAAAAATATGATCAAAAGAGTCTGAATAATTTATTTAGAAAGGCTGGTCTATCTAAAAAGCAATCTGAATTGATGGCTTCAGACTTTAAAAAGCGAAATATGTTGACAAAGGGAACTAAAGTAAGTGAATATCGTGACCAAGAGAAAACCTTTTGAAAATATTTTGAAGAAGATTAAGGGCTAGTTTACTGCATTGACGTAAAAGGACTTATTGACGAATTAAAACCAGGTATATACAAACCTGAGGATTGGCGCCTGTTCATTGATTCGTCTAAGCGAAGCCTTAAAGCAGTCCTTCTTCATAAATAAGTACGCTCCTATACCATTAGCGCATTCAACTGTGCTTAAAGAAGAGTATTCAAACATTGAATTGGTTTTGTCAAAAATAAAATACGAGGAACATAAATGGCTAATATGTGGAGACTTAAAAAATTTATCTATGATACTAAGACAACAATCTGGATTTACAAAATATCCTTGTTATTTGTGTATGTTTGATAGTAGAGATAGGGAAAACCACTACAAAAAGAAAATTTGGCCACTAAGAGAGTCATTTGAACTTGGAAAACAAAATATTGTAAAAGAGCCACTTGTGAATTCGTCCAAAATTTTGATACCACCTCTTCACATAAAGCTTGGTTTAATGAAACAATTTGTCAAGGTATTAGACCAAGATGGGGAATGCTACGAATATTTGAGCCAAGTATTTTACCACAAAACAGATGGTAAACTAAGCGCAGGTATTTTTGATGGACCTGAAATTCGTAATCTATTTAGAGATGAAAACTTTGAAAGAAATATGAAAGATGATGAGAAAGCAGCATGGTCTAGTTTTAAAGATGTATCAACAAAATTTTAGGGTAGCACTAACGTAAAAAAAACTATCGTAAAAAAAATGGTACGCAACTTTGAAAAACTGGGCTGCCTAATGAACTTGAAACTTCATTTCTTTGATTCACATATTGATGAATTTCCTAAGAACAACGGGGACTTTAGTGAAGAGCAAGGAGAAAGGTTTCACCAAGACTTGAAGGAATTTGAACGCAGATTTCAAGGACGATGGGGTATAAATATGTTGGCAGATTACTGCTGGATGAAGAAGAGAGAAACATCTTCAAAAAGAGGTCAAAAGTGTGTCAGAAATCCTTTACGCCGGTCATTTGACGAGAAACGTGTGCGTAAGCGTAAAACACTTTAAAACTTTATTTAAAATATTTTTTTGGAAGACAAAAATGAAAAAAGATATCGCCAATATCTAGTATCCAACATCTCACCATCGAAGTTGCGAAGTATTAGCGAAAATTCTACAAACTCAATTGATTAACACATTAAAACTCTAAGGCACTTCTTAAAAGAAGCTAAAAATATTATAATGGAGTTCATGAATATCGCTATACATGAGTTCTAAGTCTTATTTTATGATCAAGAGTCGAAAAAGGTTCTAGTTTTGTGATTTATGTAGTGAAAAAACTTCCAGAACAGTATCCAAAACATCGATTTTTTGGAAAAAATATCAATTTATCACGTTTATTGTCGACTTACGCCGACTAGGAGTTGTTTTTTGAAAAAAATGACTTAAAATTCGTGATCAGCGACCTCAAAAACCCCCAGTTAAGTATTTTCAATGTTTATGAATCGGTTTAAAATCGTAAAACTTGATTTTAATGTGATTTTAATCCAATTTGAAGCAAATTTTCACTTTTCGCGATTTTCTGCCTTTTCATCGCCGTATGGTGAGTTGAATTTTTGTAAAAAAAAAATTCAAAACATGGTTTTCGGTGTATTTTTTCCCGTAGAATCCGATTCTGAAGTCAAAAAAATGAAATTTTTTTTTATTTTTTTTTATTTAGAAAAAACCATGTAAAATCCGTAAAAAATGAGATTTTTCGAGTAAAACCCCATAAAAAAGTAGCTAGACCCTACTTTTTTATTGCAAATTCGGATTCAGCGTCGAAAAATACATAAGAATATATAGGTCTGGTCAATTGCACAGACACTTTTGTTTTTTTTGTGGGCCTGTGTTATTATTATAATGCAATATTTATTAAGATTATTATCAAGAGGTGCGGTAGCGCCTCGACGGCGAGTTAAGGTACGAATACGAAAACGTTGAGGTGCTTCTCTTATACTTCAAATAAAAGTTTTCAAAATTTTAAAAATGAATCCTATTAAAATAAAACCCAATATTTAAAAAATAGAAATTGATATTTAAAGATTTTTATCTTATCTTTCATTGAAAAAAAGTTTTATTACGATCCATTTAATCAATCACGAGAAAACATAATCTGAAATTTCAAAGTACCATATTCGCGTTATAAAAATTCTTCTCCGTCATCAGTCCTTCAATTTTGGTTTTCAGCCAGTGACGTCACACTTTAATATTGTAGGAGAGCTATGAGCATATTTTTGATGTTATTCGGCTATAGTATAGTGAGTATAGTGCATACGGTTTGTATTCAAGTTAGTATATCAAGCTATAGTATATATATATATATATATATATATATATATATATATCGACAGCGAGTTAGGGTACGAATACGAAAATTATTTATACTTATAATTAAAATAATATTTTTGTATAAACGTATTCTATAATTCTAACATAGTATGATTTTTTTATTATCAACTAAACACTTTCTTGTGAATGATGTTTAGTCGATCTGGAGGTCCTCCAGCTCACCTGAGCATCATCTACGGGAAATGACAAAAATGTATATATTTCCAATGATAATACCAGATGTGTTTCCTCGTGGATGATGCTTCGTGATCTTGGTGGCCATCTTGGCCACGTAGACATCATCTCCAGGAAGTGACAAAAAATTTTTTAATTTTAATTATAATACTAGATGCACTTTCTGAATGATGTTTGTCGACTTGGAGATTGTCCAGGTCACCTGGATATCATCTTCAGGAAGTGACAAAAATTTACGTTAATTTGTGATTAATGTATCCACTGAAAAAAAAAGTGTCTACTGAAAAATCGTGTTACGATTAATTAAACATAAAAAATAAATTGAACATAAATGTTCAATTTAATTGAACATTTTATCAAAATTTGTTCACTTTTTAATTTTTTTGCTTTGAATATCTAATTGTCTTTAATTTCTTTACAAATTTTAAAAAGATTTTTTGTTATATTTTTTCTTGAGTTTTATAGAGTTATACAAAAGTTATATATAATCATTTTTAGATACAAACTATATCCAGTAAGCTATATATAAACTTGACACAATAGTTTCACGTGGGTATGTCTTTTAGTAATAAAAATGTAAAAAGATATGAGTAAAAGTTCAATTTTCTAAACTTAACATTTTTATACTAAGTAATCGTTTTAATTGCTTCGATTAATGTCTAAATATAAAAATAGTTTTATCTTACTGTATTCAACAATAATATATTGAAACCTATTCAGGAAGGCACTTCGATCATTTTTGGTCTGAAAAATGTAAATTTTGAGAATTTAATATTATCGTTTTTTTTCACCAACTGCGTAGTTCTTTGTAACTTAAAGAGATAAAGCTCTAAAATTTTGTAGGTGCTTTTAAAGGATATTAATTTAACAAATTAAATATTTAAGAAATATTTAAATTTTATTATTTTTATTAAATTTGCTTACGAACTACAATGTATTTTGTTTTAATCATGTTAATATGAATAATACTAAATTATGTGCTATTTAATATAATAATTAAAAATTTTTTTTTAAATGAATATATTAATCTAAATACTTTATATTATTTGGGTATTTTCCAAAACACTATATTTGAAATCGTTTTTATATTTATTCCTCCTCCTGTCTTATTTTAAATCTATTCTTATTTTAAAGTACTTTGAAACTCCGTCACGATTTTGAAACAATATATATTTTTTTAGTACTTTTTCAAACTATTAAATAAATATACAGTTTTAGCTGAAAAAAAATTTGAAATCAATCAAGTAATCGTCGAGTATTACTGTATTCAATTCATTCTCTTTAATAAAAAGGAATGAAATTGACATTGATTAATAAGCTCTTCTGTTTCAACATTTTTAAATAATATAAAATTCATAAAAATACCATTTAACTATTTTTTTATTTTATAATTTTATCAAATTTCTTGAAATCTTTTGAATATTATAACTATTATTTTTTGTTTTTAATCATTGTTCAAATTGACGAATACTATTCAATCTTTATTATTACTTTTAAAAAAGTATATTTTAGGCGAGTTCAAGTATTGAATAGTATAGTATTCTTTAGAAAATTTTTTCTAAATATTTTATTTTACCCAATACATAATATTTTTTTTATTTTAACTTTCGAAAGTACTATAATATCATCATCAAGTTTATACTTTTTATTTGATTTATCTTTAATTTTTGCTTAAGAAAGTTTTGAAATCAATCAAGCGATCGTCGAGTACTTCCGTATTTAATTCACTCTTTTTAATATGAAGTTCATAATATGAATAATATGAAATTCATAAAATATTTACAGTTTTGGCTAAAGAAAGTTTCGAAATTAATCAAGCAATCGTCGAGTACATCTGTATTCATTTTTTTCAATTATATAGAATTCATCAAATACTCAATTTATATTTTTTTTGATAAATGAATTTTCAGAAAAATTTTTCCAAATAATTTCTGAAAAAAGTGATTATTGAGATGAAGATAGCGATGATAATACAAATCAAAATCGAAAAATAAAGATATACCAGATCACCATTTTATTTCATTTATGAGTGGATATTAATACTTGAACATTAAGAAGGGGCCGAACTATCTGTCTTTGTCTATTAGCGTTTTTCATCATTTATGTAAACACTATCCGGTATAACAAGAAAAAAATAGCAGCCCCCGCTAGATATTAGTATAATAAGTAAATTTTGTAATAACAACCAACTTTTTTCACTGCGTAGTTTTTGAATAATTAGAGACCTACCAAAAAAAGATAGGTTATATTCTAGATTGCTAGTAGGTCTCTAATTAGTCAAAAACTATGTGGTAAAAAATTTGGTTGTTATTACAAAATTTACTAATCATACTAATATCTAGCGGGGGCTGCTATTTTTTTCTTGTTATACCGGATAGTGTTTACATAAATGATGAAAAACGCTATTAGACAAAAACAGATAGTTAGGCCCCTTCTTAAGGAACTATAGTTGATCTTATATCTATTTTTTACTTTATTCTTTATGAGAGACATATTAAATTAAAAATTTCTAAAAACTTGGCAGAAGGGCCATTAGCTTCTAACAACTTATATTTGAGAATTTGCTGATATCAGCCTCAAAATTATTTCTGCATTTTTAAAATTATTTATTTTCTATTTCATTGCACCATCATTTTATTTTCAAGAGCTTTAAAACATATTAAATTTTATTTAATATCTACAAAATAACTTGCCAGGCCCGTAGATTAATAGTTCATGGTGTAGTTGATAATTTCAAAGTTTATATAGTAAAAATAAGTGAAAGAAGACTGAGAATATGGAATTCTCTGCATTACATAACATTGCATACAAAAAAAATAATTTGTTGTCCTCAGGCCGCAAAATAAATTTTTGTGTCCTCCATACGGAGAACGAAATAGTGTATTCTTGTCCTAGGCCGCAAAAAAAAATGTGCATATTTAAAGTATTATTTTAATAAAAGTTCGCAGTCTTGACGTCGCTGATTCTTGGAATTGAACTGAATTAACTGCTCCCTTTCTTTAATATTGCTATCCTTTTCTTACATATACTATACTGGATATGCGTTAACCAATAACGTGGACTCAATATATGTATATTATGAAAGAAAAGGTGAGAGCGAGAGAAAGACATAGTTACAAGTTTCGCGTGATGAAACTTTTTTTTTCTTTTTTAGATAGTATTTTTCAATTATAATTTTAATAGTTTATCTTCGTTTTATATTTTGTTGTATTTTTGATTAATTTTTATATTATATTTTAATAATTATTAGTTGTTTTTATAATCGAATTTTTTTTTTTTTTATTTTTTCAAAACTTTTTTTTTCTTTCTTTAAATGATATTTTTTAATTATAATTTTTATAGTTTAGCATTATTTTATATTTTATTATATTTTTGTTTAATTTTAATGTTATATTTTAACAGATTTTAGTGGTTTTTATAATCGAATTTTTTTTTAATCGTATCTTTTTATTGTATTTTAAGAATTATTAGTTATTTATTGTTTATAATTGAATTTTTTTAATAAATTTTTCTACATTTTAAGAATTATCAATTATTTTTTTATATGTGGGGGCTCTGCCCCAGCTTCCGCTTAACGGCCTTCGAGCAAAAAATAGTATATGCAGTCACGGCCACAAATGCATCATTCTTGCTTGTGCAGCTGGAGCGACCTCGCTATGCTCGGCCCCTCAGCATGCACTCGCCAAGAATGATACGTTTTGCGGCCTTGACGCATAATATACTATTTTGAGCACAAAATAGATTTTTATTTATTGTTATAGGATGTATTTTTGTTTTTTATCTTTGAATGTATATGTATTCATATTTTAAACTGTTATTTAACACACGTGAATTAGCTAGCAATTGAATTATAAACCAGTACACATTAACATTGAATATTTCAACAACAAAATATTAATCTATAGGCCTGGCAAGTTATTTTGTAGATATTTAGTAAAATTTAATATGTTTTAAGGCTCTTGAAAATAAAATGATAGTGCAATGAAATAGAGAATGCATAATTTTAAAAATGCAGAAATAATTTTGTAGCTGATGGCAGCAAATTCTCAAATATAAGTTGTTAGAAGCTAATGGACCTTCTGCCAAGTTTTTAGAAATTTTAAATTAAAAATGTCTCTCATAAAGAATAAAGTAAAAAATAGATATAAGATCAACTATAGTTCCTTAATGTTCAAGTATTAATATTCACTCATAAATGAAATAAAATGGTGATCTGGTATATCTTTATTTTTCGATTTTAATGTATATTATCATCGCTATCTTCATCTTAATAATCACTTTTTCAGAAATTATTTGGAAAAATTTTTCCGAAAATTCATCTATTAAAAAAAATATAAATTGAGTATTTGATGAATTCTATATAATTGAAAAAAATGAATTGAATACAGAAGTACTCGACGATTGCTTGATTGATTTCGAAACTTTCTTTAGCCAAAACTGTAAATATTTTATGAATTCCATATTATTCATATTATGAATTTCATATTAAAAAGAATGAATTAAATACGGAAGTACTCGACGATTGTTTGATTGATTTCAAAACTTTTTTAAGCAAAAACTAAAGATAAATCAAATAAAAAGTATAAAGTTGATGATGATATTATAGTACTTTTGAAAGCTGAAATAAAAAAAAAATATTATGTATTGGGTAAAATAAAATATTTAGAAAAAATTTTCTAAAGAATACTATACTATTCAATACTTGCCTAAAATATCCTTTTTTAAAAGTAATAATGAAGATTGAATAGTATTTATCAATTTGAACAATGATTAAAAACAAAAAAAATTAGTTATAATATTCAGAAGATTTCAAGAAATTTGATAAAATTATGAAATAAAAAAATAGTTTAATGGTATTTTTATGAATTTTATATTATTTAAATATGTTGAAACAGAAGAGCTTATTAATCAATGTCAATTTCATTCCTTTTTATTAAAAAGAATGAATTGAATACAGGAATACTCGACGATTACTTGATTGATTTCTAAACTTTCTTTAGCCAAAACTGTATATTTATTTAATAGTTTAAAAAAGTACTAAAAAAATATATCTTATTATAAAATCAAGATTTAAGTAACATGTCTGATTTGCCATGTTACGATCCCCCGACCACACGGAAGTATACGGTGGGAGCGGATACTTTCGTAAAAGAGACGCAAAAAGTAAAAAGTTAAATTAGAAAAAAAGGACTTAACCTAAAATAACCGGTGTCATCTACATCGAAGTTTAGTATAACAAGTATTAAACAAATTCCAATTATTTTTTTTCTGCAATCATTGATATTCATGAATGAAAAAAATTTAATTAGGTTGTATATGTAACGCGCTGTATGTGTGGAAGCTAAACTATTTATGCTGCGACTGTCTTACCCCAAAGCAATTTTACAATAAAGAAAAATCTCAAATCTACGCTATCAAAAATGTTTATAACCCGCTCTTAAATCATATCTTACTGTAAGAAATTATTACAATTTTATATTGAAAATTATTGAATAAAATGAAAACTGATTACTTACTGAAACATGACGCGATGGTGCTATACGATGCATAGTCTGATTTTAATATTAATATTCTTTATTGCAGCAATTTTTTTTCATTGTTAATTCTTATCGTTAAGTGAAAGTTTATAGCACCAGTGAAGCTGAATGCACTATCATACAAAAAGATAATTACAATCATTTAATGTACTTCAAACAAATTTGAATTAATAAAGTAAAAGATAAAAGTTATCAATGCATTTAGTTATACTTTTGGACTGAAAGAAAAAGTTATGTGAATGATCGCAAGGTTAGTAAAATGACTATAAGACTCTTAATGCAGCTAGTTAGTAACATTTAGGCATTATGTCGATGATAAAGGATTTTAACATTTCTAAGGGTCATGGGAGTATAGTCAAGGTTTTAAATACTAAATTTTAACGAATTTGTTCAACTCTTATTACTTACGGAAGAGTAATTAGCTAGTAATAAGGTTAAATAAATTATGAGCATAAGACGTTAAATATTTATATATAAAAGAATACAGACATCTAACAGCTAAAGAAATCGTGGGTTCGATTAAGGGCATGACGGAGCTCACTACCTTCTAAAATAATTCATTAATATTTTAATTCCAAGTTCACAAGTAAACGGTACGTTGGATCGAGTTCTTTCATTACAGTAAGAAAATTTGTAATATTAAACTTAAGTGCGGACAACTTACAGAATTTACCAAAACACTGTACATAAAAAGTTATAAGCAATTTTTCGGTATATAGTATTTTGAGGTTAGGTTTATCGAGCTTGATATCTAATTTCCATTCTTAACTTATAAAAAAATAACAAGTCCGAATGAATTTTTATTTTAACAAAAATTATTGTATTAAGATAGCTTTAGTGCGGACAAGTCATTACAATTGTTTAAATTACAAATTTAAAAAGATATCAATAAAATAATAAAAGTAAAAAGTGTGTCTAGCAGCTCCGACACCCCGTTAAGGGGGGAGCCTGCTTTAGAAGCTTCAAAAAATCGATATTTTCAAGGATTTCATTGGAAAGGAAAGAAATGTCTGATTAAAATGAAATTTTTAGGGTTTATTCTTATATATTTAAAGAGTCTTCTCAAATTCTTTTTATTATCATACATAAGATATTCTTCATGTTTCAAGAAATTTACGGTGCCTCGAGTGTGCACTTTCTGTGTGGTGGGCAAGATGCAGGTCGCAAATTTCATCTGAAACAAAAAACCAAAAGAAATTTTTAATTTTTAATAGTACAATTCCTAGGTAAACCAAGAAAATTCAACAATTTTTCGCAGATTAAAAAAAAATGCATTAAAAAAAAAATTCACTTTAGATCGTTTAAAAACCGGGTTAATGTTAACTTTCTTAAGGTATTTTAGGTTCACCTAGAAAAGAATTTAATCCCAAATACAACGCATTTTGACTCGTTTCAATAGGACGTTTACTTTTTTTCCTATCTTGCCCGCCAATTTGAAAAAATCATCAAAATGGAAATCCGAGAAATCGCGTGTCAAAGTTTTCGTTCACAAAAAATCGTAAATTTCTTGAACTTACCCTATTAATATGCTAATCAGCAATTCCTGTTCCATATAACTGCCTTTCAGACTCTTCAAAAAATTTGTTTTCAGCCAATTGCTCCATTCGACGGGCTGTTCTGGCCTCTTTAGTCGCCAATAAGGCGCGCCTGTTTTCATGCGTGATGCGCTCCTCGTTCCCTTCATCGCAAAAATTTTTGCACAGGAGCCCAATTTTTAAGTCTAATAAGTGCATAGTCTTTAATGCTGCACTGTAGCCTTTATTAAACATCCCTCCAGTGATAAAAGCAGCAGTCTCAACTATTTTAATCCTCGAATGCAGATGTTTGGGCGTCATGCGCCATACGGTGGAATTAAATGACTCGTTAGCATTCTGCGTGTGTCCACCCAATCACCTTGTTAATAAATCGTCCTTTGATAATTCCTCGTATTTAGGACGAATATGTTTTTTAATATCGTCGTCAATTAGGCACGGTGGATGTTTTAAATCAGCCAAAGTATTTTTTGCTTCTGCTTTGCGCCATTCACACCAGCTTTCGGCAACTTCGGGGCAGTTGTCATGGCGAGGCAATTTATCTGCAGAGCAATAATGATCAAGTGTCGCCATTATTGCACTTCTCATACCTTCTACAGAATTTAAATTTCTTCGAGTCGCGAGACCGTAATACATCATTAGTTTTTTTATTACAGTCTCTGTGAGCCGCTTTTTTTCACCAAGTTTCTGTTCTTTTCTCTTATTGCGGAGACGAGTACCCATGCGCTTTTGTACGTGTCCCACGCACTCGTTTTTAGTCACTGTACACTTATCACTGTATAGATTATTCTTCACGATAGCAAGAAATGTTTTGGAGTCGCTGTCACTAATATAATTGCTATACATTACTCCAAATTTCTCGATGGATCTTGAGAACATTTCGGTAATCGAATCAACTTCCATCTTTCCGGCGGAGCCTGCGTGATTCAAAGAACAACTTTCTTCATGGGTTTCATACCATTCTTAATACTCGTTGTCGTTCAACGTATTTTTCTTGAGAGTACAGGTATGACAATATCCGCTTTTAACATTGAGATCAATCACTTTGCCACTGTAGTAGCCCATAAGTGCAGTTACACCGTACAAAGAAGTGAATCCACGTTTCCTCCACGATCCATCGCCCGAAACTTTCAAATGGTCAGCTGTTTTTTCAACTTGCACATTTAGTTGTTTTTCCTCTTCGACAGCACTTTTGCATGCGCTTTCAAACATCGTTTTCGATGCTGTATACAGATGTTCCACGGTTTTGTCACACGTCAATTTTGCTAAGCCTATGCCTTGAGATAAATCCAGATGACCACAAAAAATGTTTATGCCTTCTTGTGCGACACCCAAAAGCCTCATGACGAACAAAATTCGTCTGTTGATCTCGTAGCTGGTGTGAATCAACGGTCTGGATTGAATTTCTCGTTTACCGCAGCGACACGACGAAATAATTTTAAATCCTAAACCTCGACGGTTGCTTTCGGCGAACGTTATTCTTTGCTTACACAAATTGCAAATAACTAACTCCGAAATTGCTAAAAACACAGACACAAACTTGATTATGCGGTAACAATGAGACAAATAAACTATTACGTCGTCTGTAGTCGCCGATGCCAATTTCTGCTCACTGCGGCTGGTATTAGCTTCTCTATCGTTCGATGAAAAAACATTTAAAAATTGATTGCCGTGGAATTTGCGCTTTCGTAGCCTTCCACTACGCTCACTCACAGATTTGCTCGTTTTCGGATAGGTCTTCATATTTTTAAGATGCTTACGTACTGAGAGACAAATTAAAACTGAACCGTAAAGCAAAATGTAGCTCTGTTCGAGCCGACGTTGCCAGCTCATATATACCGTTACCATCATAGTTTTGCCCCTACCATAGCTTCATAGAGACCTTTTATGGACAGTTAAACTGTTGCGAAAGACCGTTAGTCCCCTTCCATTATAATATACATAATAGATCAAGGGGCCGAGCGCGCGTGCTCCGGGCGGTCTGGCCACTCGGATTTCTGCTCGACGCTTGCTCACTATTCATTGTGTATCTCCAAAAATATTCCGAATTTTGTCCTAAAATTTTAGAGACATATTCTTGGATAGTTTAGGAAGAGATTTAGGCAAAAAAAAATTTCGACTTTTTGAAGCCTCTAAAGCAGGCTTCCCCCTTAATAAGGACTTAACATAACTAATGAGAGGGTTAATCTGCAAGGACATCAAAGATGGTATTCAGGGCAATGGGCTGAATCAAGGATACAGGTCGATGGGTTGCTTTCTCGCTCTTATTACCTTCTAGATTCTTGTTTACTCTGGGTGGTTTCTCATTTGCGGCGGTTTAGCGAAGCTTGACAGGTAGAGAGAAAAGTTGGAATGGATATCTTGAGGGACGTCAAGGAAGTAATTATGAATATGGGTTCGTGGGGTGTGCTAGGAATGGGAGATGCAGGCGTAATATTAAGTGACATAAGGGATGGTATAGATTTAGTGGAACTTGTTTCATTAGGAATAAAGGAAGGTTTTAGGGACATATTATATAGTAGCGTAATTTTAAGGGACGTAAGAATTCGTTGAATATTAGATGACTGAGTGGTGACGGGCATAATTCGTGGGTTATAGCTATTCGTGATGATGCTGCTCTCTGCATGCTCACTTTTAACTAGGGGTGTGCGAGTAGCTCGAACTACGAGTAACTCGAACAAATTACTCAACTCGACTCGAGCTCGTCCGAGTCGAGTATTAACTCGAATAACTCGAGTTACTTGAATAACCCGAGTTACTCGAACAACCAGAGTTACTCGAACAACCCGAGTTACTCGAATGACTCGAGTTATTCGAATGACTCGAGCTACTCGAACAACTCGAAAAACTAGATTATATTATTATGTAGTAATTATTTCTTTTTTATACGAAAACAATTTTTTACACTTTATTCTCATTAATTTTCTGTGAATCTTGTTTATCCGTCTATTTAGAAAGAATATTGGAAAAACTTTTAAACCAACTTCGAGTCGAGACGAGTATTATATTCGAGTAACTGGAACTTTTTGAGTAACTCGAGCCATCTGAGTTACTCGGATCTATCGAGTAACTCGAGTCATCCAAGTAATTCGAATTACTCGAGTAACTCGTATTTTCTCGAGTAGTTCGTATTTTTTCAAGTACTTAAGGATCTCGAGTACTCAACTCGAACTCGAAGAAAAAACTCGACTCGACTCGAACTCGATTATTCGAGTATTTACACACCCCTACTTTTAACTCTTATGCTGCTTCCTGCTATCCCTCCATAGGCTCATTGTCTAAAGGTAAGTGTTGGGTATGACTGTTACTATCAACAGTACAACCACATACTTTGCCATGACCATTCCGTACTCTCCCAGAAATGGGTCCAATGCTACGTACTACCTGACTATATGCTATGCTAATTCTATAGTTTGAGTTGTTCTTTAAATTGCTATGACTATTACCCATATTGCTCTCCTTATTTTGCTGTTTAAAGTAAATCTTTTGCTAATTTTAATTTTTCGTTGGGTGTGCTGATTTTCCTTCTGTCGTAGCCCGCTCTTAAGTAGAGTATCAGCTAAAGTGGTTGCTGAATGGTAATTACTGCTTATGGAAGCTGCACTGGTGTCGGGTGGAGATGCTGCAGATCATCGTCGAAATCAAGGGGAGAGATCAAAGGAGTCCTATTTGATCTAGAAATATTCACACCAATGTAAGCTGTAATAAAGAAAAGGGATTGAACAGGAGCTGGAGGGGGTGTGTCTGCTTTATCCTGTACTCTGTGGGTCTCTTTTTTCTTGCCTAGCCAATGTGGATCCTCTACGTTATGTAAGTGGTCTCTGTTATGTAAGGGGTTGCTGCTGATAGCTAGGATGAGGTTCTGATATGCTCTTTTCTGTTTTCCGTGATATCGTAGTAGTACTTGCAGGGATTGTATTACTCAACAGCATAGGGTTAGGGAAGCTTAATGTACTTGAAGAAAAAGAGAGAGAGGGCATGTGGTAGTGCTGAGAGTGGTGGTCACGATGGCGGTAGTGCAAGAAGTAGTAATTGACGCTGAATTTCTTTGACAGGTAGGTAAATTTGGGGAGTATCGACGGTCTTCATAAACGTTTGTTGCAATCTGAATAAGATCGGGCTGCTTGTCTTGCAACATAGTCAAGTTGCTTGAGGGAACATCTAAACGGTGGGTTTTTTATCTTATCGTCATACTCTGGCACCAAAGCAGCTGCTCCTTGACCATGATGTCTTTTTAATTCGTACCGGTAGATATGGTTTAAAACTTTATCCACAGTTCGGTTCGTGCTAATCCCACGATTACCATAATCAACTACCTGGTCTATTGACATCTCTTTGACTATTTTAACTAATTCGCGCCCAATCCGTAAGGGATCAATCCGATACACGTCATCCAGGAGTAAAAGAGGTTCCATATTTAATTGTCGATCGACCGTAATGTAATTGTAAAGGCTATTATACTACACAAGGGTTAAATAAAGAACTATTGCTAATCTATCCTTATTTAACTGATAATCTGCGCTAAAATGAGATCCTGCCTTAGGAGGTTAGATAACTGTCGCTGTAATTTTGTTTTAGCTCTGGCTTGGAAATAGATAAAGGAGATTATTAAATATCAGTAAAACCAAAGAAGCTAATCGAGTTGTCTAAATTTCTAAGTGTCAAATTCCTGTGTCAATTGTAACGTTAAAAAAAATTATAAGCTACGGAAAACAAAGTTATGTCAAAGCATTCACCAAAATCATCTATAACCAGTTAAAAAATAGTCGTGAAAACCGAGATATACATAAAAAAGATTTCCTTATTAAAATGAGCTATATAAGCTGAGACGATTATCTCCAGTCGGTCAGTTGCTGTAGGCATGAGACAGCATCATTGCAATTGTCTCATTAAAATTATCAAATAAGTTTATTACTTTATATTTTGTTCTTTAGTTAGTAGATGTAAAGTTTTCTTGAGAATAATTCAATTTCATGAATTTCATCCTAATCGTTTTCGCTTTCATTGAAGGTAAGTCACGATTGTAAATTTAAATCGATCTTTAGATTTATATTTGGATTAACGATTCCATAAACAATACCAGACTACACGGGCAATGAAATTGTTGACATTCTTCTTATCTTAGGAGAATGTCAGTGAAATTATAGAGCAGCAGAAAGGCTTTATGGTAACCGATTTCCTCCCAGAGAACAACATCCAGATAAGATTATTCGAGAATTTAAGTTGCGGGGGCGACAAAGGCAGTTCCTTCGGAAAAGAAGGTCTCTGACTACCGATGATTAAGAAAATAATCCTCGTGTGATAGCTGTACTAGCCATGGTGCATTTAAATGTTCACGTTAGCTTGCGAGAGATTCAATCTACAATAGGTATTCCAAAATCAACGGCTAGTAGATATTTGAAAAAATTAAAATGTCACCCGTACGATATAATTCTAAACCAAGCTTTAAGCAAAGTAGATCATCAGAAGAAAAGAGAGTTTTGTCAGTGGGCAATAGAACAAAATACCATCGATCAACGTTTCTTCAGCTACGTTCTTTTTAGTGACGATGTAACATTCCAAAGCACTGGCGTCTTGAATCGTCCCAATAGCCACTACTGGTCTCCGATTAACCCTCACTAGATGCAAGAGATTGATAATCAGTATTGCTGGAGTGTTACAGTATGGTGTGGTACCGTGAATGGGTATCTGGTTGGCCCGCATTTCTTTGATGGCTCTGTAAATAAAGAAAGATATTTGAAACTAATTAGAGGTGAACTTCCAACTTTGCTTGAAGACGTTGATGTGGATACGAGATCGAGAATGTGGTTTCAGCAAGGTGGCACATAACAACATTATTCTAGAAATGTGAGAAAATTTCCCCATTTGCAATTTAACAATAGATAGATAGGTACAGGAGGTCTCGTAGCGTGGCTACCAAGATCGCCCGATCTAACATCATTTGATTTTTTTATGGGGTTACATAAAAAACGTTGTTTATAAAACTAGACCAACGACAATAGAAAACGTTAAAGCTGAAATTACAGAAGCCAGCGCAAACATACCACGCAGGGTACTTCTTGATACCGTTGCAAGCTTTCGAAGGAGAATCGCACTTTGTCGGCAAGAAAATGGAGCAACGATTGAACATGTAAGGCCATACTTGACTGAATGCTAACCAGCTCTTGCCTTAACTGACCAGATACTAACCAGCTCTTGCCTTAGCTAGCCAGATGCTAACCAGTTCTTGCCTTAACTGGCCGGATGCTCACTATCTCTTACCTCAACTGACCGGATTTTAACCAGCTCTTGCTTTAACTGACCTTAAAAAGTAAAAAAATGTTTGATGCACTGGCCTTTTTTTAATTTATTATTTTTTCACAGTTAATTATTTTTTTCCACAATTTATTATTTTTTCATAATTTATTATTTTTTCACAGTTTATCATTTTTTTCCACAATTCATTTTTTTCACAGTTTATTATTATTTTTCACAATTTTTTGATCCCAAAATTTTTTCAAAAATTTTCACCAAAATTTTTTACGGCACCACATTGGCACGCCAATTGGCTATCTCTTTTTCTCACGTTTTGATCCCGAATGATTTCCAAAAATTTTAATTAAATTTTTCGGAGCCTTATTTTGGCTGCGCCAATCGTAAAGACCGTGGGGAACAGGTGGTCGCAAAGATGTAACACTTCCACAAAAAAAAAGGAAATTTTTGCTCATCACTTGTATACATTTGTATGTATGTTTATACTATCAATAATGATATATATATATATATATATATATATATATATATATATATATATGTGTGTGTGTGTGTGTGTGTGTGTGTGTGTGTGTGTGTGTGTGTGTGTGTGTGTGTGTGTGTGTGTGTACATAATTAATGTAAATTCGTGATATATAAATAAATACTTAAAAATAAAAAAAAATAATTTTATTTATGTACATCTATATTATGTACGTTTCGACGTACAAACAATAGGAGGCCAACTCGCGGACCAATACATCACGTAACCAGAACAGCATACTGGAACTGTTATATAGAAGCTAGTTATTCTTACGACTGATTTGAAAGGTACTTCTCGGACTTGTGAAAAAGTAAACAAAACTGTAAAATCGCAATGTCCGAAATTTACTCTTCTAAAAGAATTTCATGTCCCGATTTTTTTCAAATGCATAAGAAGGTAGTTTATAAGAGCAGTAACTTACGTTTTATACCGTTGGAAGATTTAGCCATTAATTTGGCACGTAATTTTCCCTTAAATTCTCGGGTATTATCGTTTTTTTGGGGGGGGGGCGTAAGACGCATCTAGGTAAAACTGTATTAAATCTTTCATTTGATTCCTCTATTCGTTCGGGTGTCTTTGGAATAAAATTATGATTTTTTTGACTAAAAAGTTCAGTAATTTCATTTTCAAATGTAGACTTAACCTTTAGCTGGCATGCCTCTCCAGCCGATTATAGCTGGCCTATGGGGTACTATAGTACCCCAGCGCGAAAAATTGTCGTAAAAACTAAAGTATTGGTTATCTCAACTCAAAAACATTCTGGAGGAATCTCCAGAGGTTACTCCAAAGGGTAGCATAGTTTATAATAATAAAAATGAAATGGTTTCGAAATTTGATAAGAAAGAGCGTGGGGTACTATAGTACCTCCCTGCCAGCTGAAGGTTAAGATGATTAAAATCATTTTTTATATGCGTTCATAACGATTTGTCCATACATTAGTAGATGGCAGTATCTTTGAATCTGGATGAAGTAGTGCCAAATTAATGGCTGAATCTTCCAACGGCCTAAAATGTAAATTACTGCTCTTATAAAATACCTTCTTATGCATTTGAAAAAAATTGGGACATGGAATTCTTTTAGAAGAGTAAATTTCGGACATTGCGATTTTACAGTTTTGTTTACTTTTTCACAAGTCTGAGAAGTACCTTTTAAAGCAGTCGTAAGAGTAACTAGCTTCTATATAACAATTCCAATATGCTGATATGGTTACACGATGTATTTGTCCGCGAGTTGGCCTTCTATTGTTCGTACATCGAAACATACATAGTATAGATATACACGAATAGAATTATTTTTTTCCATTTCTAAGTATTTATTTTTATATTACAAATTTACATATCTATGTACTCAGACAAACACACACACACACACACACGCGCACACACACACACACACACACACACGCACACGCGCGCACACACACACACACACACACACACACATACATGCACACGCACACGCACACGCACAGATAGATACATATATATATATATATATATATAATATAGGGAGATATATTTATATCTCCCTATATATATATATATATATATATCTCCCTATATTATATAGTTACATAAAAATAATATGCCTCCTCTCTTACCCCTCATTATTCCTCCCTCTATTTTTTATGCTTAAGACATCACAATCCACCCCTCAACATAACGTAAAAATCTGTCTAGAAATGATCTTTTTTGAAAAAAAAGACACCCCTCACTACTCAAGTCACCTCTTTTGCTACCTCTTGTACATCACTTATACATCCCTCAGATAATTTAGCTAAATACACCTTATTTTACTAATGCACTTGTTACTCATTCTCGATACCACTAGTACCACCCTTCCCACTACTACCCCTCCACTACTACTTCTTATTATATTTCTCTCCTCCTCAAAAATTCACAAGTCACCCCTCGAAATAACGCAAAAATGTCTCTTGAAATGTCTTCTTTTAAAAAAAAGATATCCTTACTACCTCAGTCACCCCTCACTACCCAAGTCACCCCTCGCTCCACAAGTCACCCTTTATAACCCCTCATACCCCTCATCAACTCTTTATAAAATCATTATAAACTATTGAGAAAAAAATTCAAAAAATTTTTTAATTCTATATTTATGAAATACTTACTTAAGGCTATGTGATGGAGTTTCTATTTGATACATAGTGTATAGTCCGTTATTATAGCATTTCTCGCGCTAGTAGTTCGCTTTTCACATTTCGGAACGACACCGCGAAAATTGCGACAATAACGGACTATATCCATAGTCACCAATATTATCGATTGTTGATATAATTATTTTTTAACCATCAACTAATACCTACGTTCCTCAGACAACTTTCCACACCATCCATACTGAGAAAAAAAAATGAGAAATTTCCACTTAAGCAATATTTAAGCTTACTTTTATTGTGTCCAAGCTGTACTTGCCTAGAAGTAAAGCACATTTAAAAGGAACAAAATTATAATAATCATTAATTCATTTATTTATAAAAAAGTATTAATAAAAATTATATTGTTAATGTAAAATTTTATCTTTTAAACTTTTTATACAAGTATATAAAGTTTAATAATTTTTATTTTATTTATTTTTAATATTTTCAATATTTTAAGCATACATGTTTTATTTAATCAGATAAAACTTTTAAATTAACATAATTTTACAAAGCATAAGAAAAAAGTCATGAGTATTTTAATTTTAGACCGATTCCATCTCAAATCATGCAGACCGACTGCACCTATCTCTCCGAACTGCTAAAAAATTTTTTATATTATTCTACTTTGAAAATAAGCGTATACGTATTTTTTTATTTTTCAATATCATCAAAAATCCAATAAAAAACATCATACATTTGTCCCAAAAATCAATACTTTTTCAGAAAAAAAATCATGAATCTCATCATTGATCCAAAATAACGATTTATTCAGACTTTTTTGCACAATTAAGTAACTTTGAGAAGGCTGCCCAACTGGAGGCTTCGTATATTTTTTCCTCATAAAGAAACGAAAAAATAAGACTTTAAAAAGCCAATTTAACCTGCTCGATTTTTAGATATACTAAATAGTATGTTTAAATCGATCAAGTAAGCATAAAAATCAGTATATTATAATTTGCAAAAATTCAGGTGAATTCTACATCTAATTTCCAAGAAAAAGTATTCTATTAAGTTTTAACGAAAAATTGATAGTTTTTGAGGAAAAAATCATTAAAATATTTATTCAGCAAAAAATTTGGAAAATTCGAAAAATTCCATCACGTTTAAATCCTGACCCCTTTGACCTGGATCTCTAAAACTTTTTTTGTATATTTTGGGTATCAAATAGAACATTTTCACAGATTTTCGACGAATTTTATTTTTTTGTTTCTAAGCTTTTTTCATTTCATGTTTACATGCAACCAGACATAATCTTTAAAATTGTCATGTTGAATCAATACAAGATGCAAATGCTTTTGTAAAAAAAGTTCAACCTAACACTGACGCTATTAAATTAATCTTACTGCCAAAAGAAGATATTGAAGTTTTTAGGCAAAGCAAAATAAAAGAGTGGCTTAAGACCCCTAAATTGGCCGGCATTCAAAAAACCCACGTATGGAAAGTAAAAGTAGAGACAAAGAAAAAATTGTATATGGCTCGAACTGCTGCTCATCCTTTCACAAAATTATTAATTAAAGAGAAAAAAAAGAAAAGAAAAATTACGTCAAAGAAAAATGTGCGCAATAAGAAAAAGTCCAAAACTCATAAGAAAGGAAAAAAAAATAGAACTTTTTTTTCACATAATTTCTTATACTTAACGCAAAATTTATGCACTATATATATATATATATATATATATATATATATGTACAGCACAACACCTATGAGTTGCATAAAAGCTATGTACGTACAAATATATATATATCTGAAATGCGCTTACTCCTGAAATATTTGTTGTATCTATGACGTATTTACATTTATGTAAATATGAACATTTTTTCTCAATTTTTTTTATATCTCTTACTAAACCAAAATATTCCAAATTCCACACCGATGAAAATATAGGTCTTAAGGCTACCTATCCATAAAAAAAATTTGAGACAAAAAAAATGGCTTTTTTGAGAAAAATGCATTTTTCATTTTTTACAAAAAGTGCAATTGCACTTCCGTTTTTTCGTTAAAAAAAATAAAAGACGGTGGAATTAAAAGAGCATCCTCTGTAGCATTGAACGTGCCTAAATTTATTTACAAAGATCACTACAGGGATAAAAACGATTAAAAAAAAAAAATAAATTTCGATTTTTGAGAATTGAAAATTTATAAGTCATTTTTAAAAAGTGCATAAAAACTGCATTTTTGATGATATTGAAAAATAAAAAAATACATATACGCTTATTTTCAAAGTAGAATAATATAAAAAATTTTTAAGCAGTTCGGAGAGATAGGTGCAGTCGGTCAGCATGATTTGAGATGGAATCGGTCTTTTCTATGTTAAGAACAAGCCAGATTCTGTTCTCTGTTAAGACAGGCAAAATATTATAAACATACACCTATACTTCAGCGTTCCTTACTTTTTTCAAAAACAAAGCGGTAAAATTTTTTTTTTGTTGTGCATAAATATTTATACACCGATCAATAATTGAGTAAATAACCAAAATCTCAATTAGACAAGGACAGCGAATCCGGCCTGCTTTTAACAAGAACTTTGTATATAGATATAATTATATACGTGCGTACATTAAGTTAAGATGTCTATAACTTTTCAAACTTTTCATCAAAAAATCTATTTAAAACGAATTAAAACACTTGTTACTTTTCTTTCATGCCTAATAATTTTATAAAATTTTAACTATATTTTATCTAAACTATAATCTATTTATATTCCCAATCTATTTTTCTGAATTGTAAATCCTTTGACTGAGGTAATATTTTACTATCAATAATTATTTAAATATATTAAATGATAGAAATTACTTAAGTTTTTAAGTTAGCCTAATCATCAATTTATGAGTTTTACAATATCGTATAAGATTATCTTTTCTAGAATATCTTTTTCCACAAATTTTACAAATAATATAATTACTTTTAAAATGAGTTTTTAAATGTCTCTTTAAATGATCAACTCTTAAAAATTTTTTTGTACAGTGTATGCAATTATAATTTTTAATTTTTTTATGTCCTTCAATATGTCCTCGTAAATATTTTTCATTTTTTAATATCAAACCACAAATTTAACATAAATTTGAATTATTTTTCTGGTTTTCTTTAATATGAATAAGTTAATAAATTTCTTTTGCAAAATATAATTTGCAAAATAAACAAATAACTATATCTGAGTTTTCTTTTAAATTTAAATCCATATTTATAACTGTAATTAAAAATTACATTATATAAATTCTATTATTATATATTAATAAACATAATTATAAATGTTTTAAAAAATAATAATTCGTTACGATTATTCCATTTATGTATTTAAAAACAATAAACATATACACATTTTATAATAATTCTCTTTTTGACAACCAAAAATTAGCTAATAAAAATTATAAAATTATTAAATAAAATCATGTCATTAAAAAATTATTAAAAACAAATTATAAAATTTTTGTTATAAGAAAGTAAAACTAAAACATATCAAGATTCAAAATTATGTAAAAATTTATAAAAAAGAATGTTTTATTTTACTTTCACGTTATCAATCTTTTAATAAACGTCATTTGAAATGAGAGAAAAAAAACAACAGTGCCGTCTAGGGACGCCCGAAAGAAGCGAAGCTTTGTATAAAGCGTAGGAACTGAGAGTTAAAAAAAAATAATGAAAAATATACGTGAGGAAAAAAATTAAAACTTGAGAAATAATAAAAAAAATTAATATTTTGGAAAAAAAAACATACATTTAAAATAAATACACGCCCAAAAACGCAAGGCTACAACGGAGCCCTCCTTTTTTCTTCTTCTAATCGTGAAGAGAGCTTCGTTGTAGCCTTGCGTTTTTGGGCAAGTATTTTATTTTGGATGTATTTTTTACTTTCCAAAATATTTATTTTTTTTATTTCTTCTCAGGTCTTAGTTCCTACGCTTTATACAAAGCTTCGCTTCTTTCGGGCGTCCCTAGACGGCACTGTTGTTTTTTATGTCCTTCAAGTAGTAAAAATGTTAAAATAATTTAAATATTGCAATTTTTGCATGATAAGATTTATTAATTAGTTTTATGTACAAAGTTTTAACATACAATAATAGAATCATTCATAAATTTGTATGTTCATCAGAAGCACATTCAGTAATTCGTATACCACTATTCTTATTTTTATATTTTACCAAAGTAACTATTGGTTGATGGTAATTAAATTATGGTACAAATGTTTTCAATTCTATTCCTATAGAATTACAATTTACGATTAACAATCGACAGAAAGCGGGATAAACGATACAGCACATCGCAATAAATCTTCAAGAGAAAGAGATAGAAAGCGATGTCTGATATAAGTGAGAGAAAGAGAGACAGAAGGCCACGCATACTGAGGTAGGGAGAGGTGGGGATGCGAGGCAGTGTGCACGTACTGGCACACTGCCTCCCATACTGCGCGCCACAACTGCCACTCTGTATACCTATATATATCGTGTAACGCTTCTAAAATCTTATGCATTGCACGGATAGAGTGGCTGCGTGGCGAGCGCCTAGAACGTCCGTATAAAAGCTTCGCTTCAAAAATTTAACAAATCCCATATTTAGATTATGAATTTATTAAATTTACAGGTATTGAAAATTGCGTCATAAATATTTTTTTGCTCTCAATAAAAACTAAATGTAACCTCTAGAACTTCTATAGAATAAAAACGGTTTAATCAAACAACTGCAGAAAAAAGTATTTATTTTTTTTAAGTTCACCGATAAACTAAAGTCATTTATTTACTAGCTGCTTAAATGAATTTGAAACAGAGTTGTAAATGAGGAAATGGTTTTTCATTTGAAATAGTCAAGTAATTGAAAATGCTCGCACCATTTATCATTTACAGAGCAAGTAAATAGTAAATGGTCGGACCATTCACCAGTTACTGGGTGAGTAAATAGTAAATGGTCAAACCATTTACCAATTACTGGGTGAATAAATGGTAAATGATCAAACCATTGACCATTCACAGAGCAAGTAAATGGTGAATAGCCTCACCAGTTCCCAGTTATAGAGCAAGTAACTACTAACTGGTCCGACCATTTACCATTCACTCACCCAGTAACAGGTAGATGGTCCGACTATTTACCATTTACTTACCCAGTAACTGGTAAATGGTCCGATCATTTCCAGTTACTTGCTCTGTAACTGGAAACTGGTTAGACCATTTACCATTTACTTGCTCTGTAAATGGTCTGACCATTTACCATTCACTCACCCAGTAACTAGTAAATGGTCCAACCATTTCCCAGTTACCCACCCCGTAACTGCTAACTGATCGATTCGACCATTTACCAGTTTTCCACCTGGTAACTGCCAACTAATTAATTTGGTTAGTTAACCACCCAGTAACTGCGAACTGGTCCAACCGTTTCCAGTTCCTCACTCAGTAACTGGTAAATTATCCGACTATTTACCATTTACTCACCCAGTAACTGGTAAATGGTCCGACAATTTACCATTCACTCATCCAGTAACTAGTAAATGGTCTGACCATTTACCAGTTACTTGCTCTGTAACTGGGAACTGGTTAGACCATTTACTATTTACTTGCTATGTAAATGGTAAAGGATGCGAGTATTTTCAATTACCATTTCCAATGAAAAACCATTTTCACATTTACAACTCTGCTCTTTATATAACATTATTTTATAGGAATATCAGAAGATATATATATATATGAGACGTTTCATGTCAACTCGACTGACAAAAAAATAGAATTTGCTGAAAATCCGTGTAGAGGTTCCATTTGATACCCAAATTATACAAAAAAATTTTTAGAGGTATAGGTCAAAGGGATTACGAGTAATAAGTAATAGAATATTGTGATTTTTCAAATCTTTTGTGAAATTACCAACTTAATTATTTTTTTCCTCAGAAACTAAGGACTTTAGAGATTCACTTATAAATATATTTTTTAGTTGTAAATGATGAGTAGACTCTACACAAATTTTTTTAAATCTCAGAATTGTTGTCTTCTGATTGGTTCATTTTGTACTTTCATGTAATTTTGAATTTCTAGTGTTCAGCCAGGTTGATTTTACTCAGGTTGCACTATGTTATGTCTTTTTATAATATCTTGAAGTGAGCTTTGTCTCATCTTAGGCATAGAACTGAGAGAAGAGCTATAGAACTTTGACTTTAAAAAAATAAAATAGAATTTTCAATTTAAAACATATATACTGTGGATTTGGTTCTTTGATTATAGATAATGCAATATACGAACAAATGATTTTTAAATATCTTAAAAGAGATCTATTTCTCAATGATTTAAGTGTAAATTTAAAATCTGATTGAATTATTAACTGTTCATTATTTAGACATTATCATTCTTAATGACCTTATACTATTAGTCATTGCTATCTGTTTATTTTTAATTATAGTATAATTAATGACAAAAATCATAATAATCATCACTAAATAACATTCTTCTAAAAGAAAAAGATTTTTGATATTCTTATTTTGAGTAATGATTGTAAAAATAGAACTAATCATCGCTCTATCATATTTTCATTAATTATAATTATTTTTTTTAAGTTGAAAAGTATTTAAAAATTAAAATGTCACTAGAATGGAAATAAAATGAAAAAGTACTTGTCAACAGTTTGACAATCCATGAATAAAAAATTTTTTCATTTTGTAATATTTTATAATGAATAAATTTTATGCATCTTGAATTTATTTAATTTAATTTCTTTTATTTCCAGATATATGATATAAATATTAATTCCTAAATATGTTTTTGAATTTTCTCAATTCATAGTCTATTTGCAAAATTAAAATGTCACTAGAATGAGGATGAAATCAAAAAATACTTGCCAAAAGTTCCACAATCTATAAATAAAACATTCTTTGAATTCGTAATAAATTTTTATATTAAATCAATTTCATGCCTATAGAATTCGTTTCACTTCATTTCTTTTACTTCTAGATATATGATATAAATATTAATTCTAAATATATAATATGTATTAAAATAATTTTTCAACACATATTTAAAATCATCATAATAACAATTTATTGAAACACATAAATATGTTTTGGTTACGACTGTATTTTGAGGATGTCTACATAATGAACAGTTGATATTACATTTCAGATTCTAAATTAATACTTAAATTATCAAGAAATAGATCTCTTTTAAGATATTTAAAGATCATTTGTTCGTATATTGCATTATCTATAATCGAAGAACCAAATCCACAGTATATATGTTTTAAATTGAAAATTCTATTTTATTTTTTAATATTCAAAGTTCTATAGCTCTTCTCTCAGTTCTATGCCTAAGATGAGACAAAGCTCACTTCAAGATATTATAAGAAGACATAACATAGTGCAACCTGAGTGAAATCAACCTGGCCGAACACCAGAAATTAAAAATTACATGAAAGTACAAAATAAACCAATCAGAAGACAGCAATTCTGAGATTTAAAAAAATTTGTGTAGATTCTACTCATTATTTACAACAATAAATTTATTTATAAGTGAATCTCTAAAATCCTTAGTTTCTGAGGAACAAAATAATTAAGTTGGTAATTTCACAAAAAAATTTTAAAAATCACAATATTTTATTACTTATTACTCGTAATCCCTTTGACCTATGCCTCTAAAATTTTTTTTGTATATTTTGGGTATTAAATGGAACCTCTTCACGGATTTTCAGCAAATTCTGTTTTTTTGTCAGTTGAGTTTACATGAAACGTCCCATATATATGACGTGTTGTAGAGGCCACGTGTGCATGTGTGTGTACATGTTTGTACGTGTTTGTATGTGTTTGTACGTGTGTGTATGTGTTTGTACCTGAATGTACGTGTTTGTACGTGTTTGTACGTTAATGTACGTGTGTGTACGTGTATGTACGTGTTTGTAAGTGTTTGCACGTTAATGTACGTGTTTGTGCGTGTATGCATGCGTGTGCACGTGTTTGTACGTGTTTGCACGTTAATGTACGTATTTGTCCGTGTATATATATGTGTTCTACTATTATACTTTCATTAAATGATTTTGGAAATTTTTTTTTACATTTACTTTTATTTTTTTCATAACAAGGTGATTTATCTGTATGTGGTCCATGTAACATGTGTTTAATTACTAATTTTTGTAAATATTTATTTCCTGATGAAGGTATTTCTGCCAAAATATATTTATCAATATTTTCTGGAGTTAATATTTTATGATTATGATGTAATGTTATAATAATATGCGCGTGAGGTAACCCTCTTTTTTGAAATTCAATCGAAAATACATAAGCTATGACAGGACCAAAAATTTCGTTTTTTATAATATCATTCAATAACATTTTAAATTTTATATAAAATAATCTTACTGTGATATTTGGTATGTCATTGGGAGTTGTTGCTTCTGGAAAATTTTTTAAAATTTCTTTCAATTCTTTCCATTTAGGATTACACGTCATTGTTATAAATAAGTCTGGCTTTCCTACTGTTCTCATTATTGCCATGGCATCTTGATAATATTGCTGCATATATCTTGGACTACCAATATATGATGAGGGTAAAATAAAAAGATTTCCAATTCTTTCTTTGTTTTCAAAATTTGTTGAAATATTTGAAGCACTGTTTATTACATGATCTAATAAACCTTGATAACATTCTATACGTAATTGTTTTTGATTATTTCTAAAAAAATTCATTCTATTACTTTCAACCATCACATATGCATGTATAATGTATTGTTGTGTTAATCTTCCACAATATAAAATAGGGTTGAAATTTTTTAAATTTGGTCTCCAATGGATTCTATATAAATAATATTGTAGTATTGTAAGACAATCATTATTTTCAATATTTTCATTTTATTTATATCCTATACTCCAACCTAAATCTCCTGCTGGAAACATTAAAGGAAAAACCATTAGATCCACGTGATGAGATAATTTATTTAAATAAGTATGAGTAATTTCATCTTTAGAAGATAATTTCGGATATACACAAAGATCATAATTATCTGGAATTCCTGAATTAGATACTATGATAGCACCACATTCAGAAGTTAGTGGCTTATTATAACGATGTTGTTGTTTATCATTTTTTCGCATAAAATACAATTTATAATTTGGAACTTTTTGTATGTTTGATAATTGATGTAAGCTTTTGTCATTCTTAGCCATGGGATTATCATTCATTATTTCTGTTAAAATTAACATATGTTATTTTGTTAATTTTTCATTAGTTTTTAATCGTTTTTTAATTGCTACTGTATTATCGTACATGTATAACTGCCCACATGTAGGTTTAATGTCATTAGTAGAAATTAACGTATTAGGTGCTGTATGACAAATTTGTCCTTGAATTTTTAAATTATATATAGCTTTTCCTTGGTTTTGAATGACATTTGCATTAAAAGTTGCAAAACTAAATAAATTATTATAATATCTAATTAAATTTCTAAAAACACTATCATGTAATGATAAATATTTCAATTTTTCATTATATTTAGTCAATGGCGATAAAATAATTTTTTCTTGTTGACAACAATTGAACTTTTTTATTTCTTCTTTCCAAAATAAAGCACTACAATATTTACATTCGTAACTCATTATACCTAAATAATTTTTTAAATTTTTATTTATATTATTTTTATTGTTTATATTATTTTTTAAATTTAATTTTTTAATTAATTTTTTTTTTTGTCAATTTTTCATTTTTATTTATTTTATTATAAAGCTTATTTTCATTTTTATTTTTTTTTGTTTCTGTCTTTATTTTTTTGATTATATTTGTTTGATTAAATTCTTCATGTTTTAATTTTCTTTTAAGATTATAATTATTATTATTATTTTTATAATTTAAAATATCATAATGACCTGCATCATATGATCCAGTAAAAATTAACGATAATTGAAAATGATCAGAAAAGTTCCCAAACGTTAGTATTTTATTTTTAATATATACTTTAACATATACATTATAAAATTCTACAAAACTTTGAATTTCTATTTCTGTTCCAAAAGTACCATTATTTGACATATACTCCAAAATAATTATCACTATTTATTATATTCATATAATATTTATTTCCTATTATATGTTGTTTATATTTATTCCAATTATTAACAACATTTCTAATTATATGTTTTCTTATAATCATATGTTGATTTTCATTTTTATATAAAAAATACGAAAAACATCTAAATAAACATTTACCGTCACCAATAACTTTAATTTTTTTATTCATATTTTCTTTTATTCAATATACAAATTAATATTTATATATATTATATTAATTTATTATATTAATTATATCAAATTATATTATAAAATATATATATTTTAATTACCTTAAATATATTGATTCTTTATTTTATTTTTAAACTTCAATTATTTATCTGAAATATAAAATATTTTTATTATTTTTATATATATTTCACGTGATCCTTTTATGTTACAATTAAAATAATTGAAAAATTTAATATTTTTCAATTTAAAAAATTATAAAGAAAAATTATTATTTTGTATCTATTTATAAGTTTTGAAACTTTTTAAATTAGAAAATAAGCGGATATCGAGCGTAGATTTCGTTCCTCGAGATCTTACCACTGAGTTAATGTTGCACTGCTATTGGTATGGTAAGATAATGGAGGAAAAATGACGTCGACAAAAGCTGAACTTTAGTAATAAAATTCGACTTTCGTCTGCGTGATCCCATTTATTATTATCTGTTTATTTGAAATCCAAATTTACACATTTGAACCACATACATAACGACTTTTAACAATATACGAAGTATTTTTATGAAATAATAACACTAAGATGAAAATTAACCATGTTATAGTCTACTTTAAGTCGGAAAATATTTGCTTGGCCTCAAATGATTTTATTTTTATTTTCTATTTATATGTAATTTATTATAATGTGATGTCCTATATAGGTTAAGGTGTGATTGTATTTATTGTCTGAATGGTTAGTAATTGACTACATTATTTGTTTTGATTTTGTATTTTTATAAAATCTTTTAAATATTATTACTGATAAATATCCTGTGACTGACTCTTAATTTATAGGATTACATGACTTTTACTTTTTTATTTTGTATCTGTGATATCATTTTTTTATAGTGACTTACTTATTCATTATTGATCTATTACATTATGTATTCATAATGTAATAATTGTAAATAATTGTAAATAACTGTTATTTATGTCTCAATTCCCACTTTTTTTAACACTTTTGCAACGGGTCTAAATTATACATTGTGTTTTAATTAAAAATAATAAAAGTACTTAGATTGCATGATAACTCGGTCGATAAAAAAGAGTAAAATTTTTTCTTTTGTTTATATAAATTAAAGTATCTATTGATAAAAATTTATTTTCATCTTAAATGAATAGAATGAGTATCAATTAATTTTCTAATAACAAAAAGTTGTAATCTTTAAAATTTTTTATAAAAGATAAGTAAATTCAAATTAAAATGAAAAACGCGCAGTTTAACTTGTCCAAGAGGACCGAACTGGAGCGCGCGGCACATCAATAGGCAGCGCCAGAGCAGAACCAATCATGATCCGGAGTGAGAGAGAAAGGAAGAGACGCGACGCGTTAGCGTCACTACCCTATTATACTAGTTATTTGCATGTTATTCACCGTTTGTAATAAATATTATGAATGATTAGGGTTGATAACTGCCGTATAATAGTTATAATGTGAATTGTCAATTAACATGCATAATGTAGATGGTCATAAGCACTCATGACTCAGAGAATAATGTGTCTCGTGCAAATATTTCAAACCATGAGCGTAAAAGGGGCAAAGGACACTAGAACATATTATCTACATCTAGTAACGTTTTGTATTGTATAGAATTCCTTCAAACTAACTAATTAATATTAAAAGATAGTCAATTAACAATAATAATAGAATAAAATAAGAGAATTAACAAGTAGTTAGGAAATTTATCTCTAACTTGGTGTTTGTTACTTAAATATGAAAAGTTATCTAAGTAACTAGGGACATAACGTAGCTAGACATGTGCATGAGAATGACAGCACGTATATGAAGAGCGGCGCTGTGCGCAATCTTAAGTATCTAACTAGATAGTTAAGATGACCATCTGGTAACGGTGAATAAAACCCCGTGCACGTGGTGTGCTCGCTCTCTTACTCCCGGATCTCTTCGAAAAAGAAAACGCTCTGCTACAAGTGTGCTGCTTTTCACGGAGAATTGTAAGTGAAGGCCAAGGTGGAAGTGCGTTCAAGATGGAGACCGTGTATAATTTTCTAGCAGGCTCAATTTAGTGGTAGTGCTGTGTGCAAAATGCTCTAAAGGAAAAAAGGAAATTTTGTTTTGTGTGCTAGTGTTTAAAAAAAAAAAAAAAGTGTTTTTTTTTATGTGGAATTTACTAACACTAACAACCTCATTAATAGGAGCGTGACTAGGGGTTCCCCCGAAAGGCTCCGAGTGGAAATTAATCTGCATGATTAATTACTGCGATTTAAACAAAAAGCCGATAGTTGGCATAAAAGGGTGTCCTAGAGACTGCCCTTCTCCGTGTGCTATTTCGGTACTTGTACCAGATAGCGAATCGGTTGCTAAAACCAGGGATTAGGCTTATTTTTTTTTGTTTCAGCATTTTTTTTGTTACAGGTTCTCCTTTGATTATTAATTTGCCCGGCATACAAAAAAGGAAAGCCAAACCACGTGTTGGCCAGAAGATTAATTCGAAATTCGATATTAATTGTTTAGATTCTGTGTTAATGTTCGAGATTTTTTTTTTATTTATTAATATGGTTTAATTATAAAGAATCAGTAAATCCGTAACTTTAACGTAAATGATATCTATATATTTTTCTTTTGTTCGTATGACTAGAGATTTGCATATATTAATTTGTTAACTTAAATTGATAACTTTTAGGTAAACTATTCCTTTCCGGTTTAAAAGATTAATCGTAACATGTAGAAGTTGTAGGCAATAAACGAGTTACTAAGAAAAGATGCCTAATGGCCATGCTCAATCTAAAATAATGTATCATTCATTTCTGAGACCTAACCTTACCAAAAACAAATCCTGTGAGTCTAAATGTGATTTATATCAAATATAACTATCAACTTATAAATTGTGTCTTGTCTTGAAACACGTGTTTTTTTTGTGTATCGTCTAAATTAAAAAGGACCTACAGAACTATCATTGGTTGATCCAATTTGCAGAGAAAGCAAGCGAGCAAAGAGAAGAAGGCAAGATTGCTGCTATTCCTAAAATTCCTCTCGATTCAATTTATTTTTTTATTTACACTAAGTTTCTTAAAGATAAAGTAAAGTAAAGTTTTATTATAAGTATTGAATGTTTTGATAAATAAATTTAATTAAGTTCAAGAACATAGCTTTTTATCTTTACAATAAATAAAATAAAAATAAATAACAATCTTGCCATTCAGAATATATATATTTATGACGTTGCACTTTTTTTACAGCTATTTACAGTTGTTTATATTTATTTACATTTATTTACAGTTATTAACAGTTTTTTACAATTATATCTAAAAATTTTTTCCATATGGGAGTCAACGGAAACATATTTTATGATTATTCTTTTTCTTTGATTTTAAAATAACATGATATTACTGGATAATTTTATTAGTCTGTTGATTTTTATTTGTTAATTTTTAAATATAGGAAAAAAATTATCATAAAATATATTTCTGTCATATGTACTTATTGTCCCTTTAAACCATATACTTTATGCTGTTCTTCACATAGGGAGATACTTTGTGTTGTTCTTCACATATTAAAATAAAAAATTGATTTTGATTTTGTATTTTTATAAAATCTTTTAAATATTATTACTGATAAATATCCTGTGACTGACTCTTAATTTATAGGATTACATGACTTTTACTTTTTCATTTTGTATCTGTGATATCACTTTTTTTATAGTGATTTACTTATTCATTATTGATCTATTACATTATGTATTCATAATGTAATAATTATAAATAATTGAGAGTATAAAAGATAAAATTTTACATTAACAATATAATTTTCATTTTTACTTTTTTATAACTAAATGAATTAATAATTATTATAATTTTTGTTTTTTTAATTAATAAAAAACTTACAATAACATTTTTACTTTTGACATTTAAAGGAAAGTGAAAAAATTTTTTAAATTTATATTATTTTAAAAGTGGTTATGTAGGGCTACTGGCGATGGGTACCACTTTTATTGTTTAATTTTTCTTTAAAAACAACAAAAAAACCCAACGCGCCATTGACAATACCTCGTTAAACTGATAAAAAAAATAAAAACTTCTACTTAAAACTTTCACAAGATAAACTCAAGACAACAAGAAAACAAATTTAAGCTAACCTGAAAGAAGAATCTTTTAGATGTAGGAAATTTTTTAATAAGTTTTTCTGACCAAGACAATCAAGACAAAGTAAAATGTGCTTTACTTTTAGGCAAATACAGCTTGGACCCAAAAAAAAGTAAGCTTAAATGTTGAAAGTAGAAGTTTTTTATTTTTGTCTCAGTATGGGTGGTGTGAAAAGTTGTCTAACGAACGTAGTTATTATTTGATAGTTAAAAAATAATTATATCAAAAATCTATAATATTATTAACTATGTATTAAATATATATTCCATTATATAGCCTTAAGCAAGTATTTCATAAATATATTATTAAAAAACTTTTTTCTTAATAGTTTATATTTCAAATAAATAATTGACGTTTAAGGCGACTACGGAAGTTCGGTTCGATTTCATTTTGTAGTTTACAAATTACTCTTTCAGTTTCTAAAATTTTTTGAATTTTTTAATTTTCCACCATTTATTATAATCCGTAGAATGGTGGAAAATTAAAAAATCTGAAAAATTTTACATATTGAAAGAGTAATTTGTAAACTCAAAAATAAAACCTAACCTAAAATCCGAAGTCGCCTTAAAAATAAAATAAAGAATCAATATATTTGAGATAATTAAATACCAATATTTTTCATAACCAAATTTGGTCTCTAAAGTATTAGAGTCATCAAACAAGAAGGTTTTTTAAAAAAATATTGGTAAAATTTAAATATTTAATTAACGATATAAAAATAAACACTAAATGATTATGAATAGTGTATTAGGGACATGAGGGGTAGCAAGAGGGGTGACTTGTTTAGTGAGGGGGTGATTTGTAGACTGAGGGGTGGACTTGGGAAGGAGAGGGGTGACTGGGGTTGAGGGGGAATCTTTTTTTTTTTTAAAAAAAAGTCATTTCTAGAGACATTTTTACGTTATTTTGAGGGGGAACTTTTAATTTTTTTGGAGGGGGAAAAATGAGGGGTAGAAGGAGGGGTAGAAGGAGGGGTAGTAATTGGAAGGGTGATAGTTGTGGTGTAAAGAACGAGTAACAAATATACATCGATAAAATAAGGTAAATTTAGCTAAATTATTTGAGGGGGGGGGGTGAGTGACGTACGAGGGGTAGCAAAAGGGGTGACTTGGGTAGCAGAGGGGTGACTTGGGTAGTAGAGGGGTGTCTTTTTTTTTCTCAAAAAAGATCATTTCTAGACAGATTTTTACGTTATTTTAAGGGGTGGATTGTGATGTTTTAAGCATAAAAAAGAGGGGGAGGAAAAATGAGGGGTAGCTGAGGAGGTTTTTTTTTTTAACTATATAATATAGGGACATATATATACTAGGGGGGGTTCCCCCCTGCTCGCTCCGCTCGCCAACCTCCCGAATACACACATTCCAAAGTAAATAGGAGAGTAGGACATAATGGGTTGAAATTTCATATTTGTGAATGTGAAAAAAGTTCAATAGAAAACATCGATACATAAAAATATAGGATATGAAGTTATAGAATTAGAATTAATAGAAAAAAGATGGTTTAACGCGATATTCAAAAGTTTACAATGAATTAAACTTGTATATTTTTGAAATAAATTAAAAATAGAATATAAAATAGAATATTAAAAATAAAAATGAAATTGAACTTGATATTATTCGAAATTCGTATATATGGAATTCACGGATCATCGTCATAGCATAAACGGACGATCGAGCTTTTTAAATTCGGCTCTGGGTGTCTCAGATCCTGAGTCGAGATTTTTTATTTCTGTAGTATTCTTGAATACGTGACTTCTATAACAGCGATTAAATAAGTACAGGTATTAGAGCAAGTTGTTTGGAATAAGTGTACAAAAATTCATGATATTTATGATTATAGTAATTTTATTTTATAATTATTCATTCTTTTTAATTTTAGTAAACTAAACTTCTAAATAATATAATTCTTTTTAAATAAATGAAAGTTTTATTTTACTGCTATTATCATTGATTAAATAAATTCATTTTTTTAGACATATTAGTGATTTTTATATTTTTTTTCTTAAACATATGATGTAAATGATATACCTAAGTTATAAATTTTTTATTTGAAGTACATAAAGTGTTATTATAAAATTTATATTTACACTTTTCAAGTTTCAATTATATTACATGATGTACTACTATATAAATTAAATGAAATAAATATTTTAATTGTTTTCGATTATACACTGTTAGGAAAAACATGAATAATTTTACGTTATTTTTAGTACGATTTCATAAAAATTATAAATTTCACCATAATTTAATTATAAAATTGCATGAAATTTAAAAGAAAAATTTCAGTGATTCACTCGAAACAAAATCCTATCATTTTCAACAGTTTAAATTTCGTTCATAAACAGCAATAAACATGCAGACGCTTGAAGCGTCGCCACTCTACTCTCGGGGTAATCAAATACTATAAACTGCGTATAGCAGGATCTTATATCTCGACGTCTGAGACGTCCAACACGAAATTAATTTTTGCTCAGCTTCGTATTAAGAGTTTTCAAGCTTTTCTAGAATTATCATCATTCGATATACGATAGAATTAAGTAGATTTTAGAATATATGATTTACGATTATCTTCGTTTTGCAAATTTTCGCGAAATTTTTTTAACGAAATGTTATATATAACTTTATCGCAAAAATTTATGAAACTTTACTAAAAATTTATACACAAGACACGTTAAAGTTTTTATAATATTGTCTAAAAATTGTATAGTAAGCTATTAAGGGAATGTAAAATGGACACTACACCTGTACTCATAAATATTTACTATCTTTACATTCCATAGCAAAATTTTCAATAAAAAAATGCATTAAGTTGTAGTATGTACCATGAAGATTATTCAGTTAAATTTTTAAATGAATTCATTCATTAGTTATTCAGAATTTTGGGTTGCAAAATTATTTATTAAAATTTTTCAATTTTGTACAGAAATCCAAATATCTTAAAAGCTAATGAATGAATTTATTTGAAAACTTATCAAAATAATCATCATGGTACATACTACAAGCTAATGCATTTCTTTTCTGGAAATTCAGCAATAAAATAGGAAGGAAGCTAATATCTATAAGTACAGGTGTAGTGTCCGTTTTACATCTCCTTAATAAAATCTTGTGAAAATTTTTCATTATCCCATATGAAAATAATTTTTGTGAGAAATTGTTAATAAATGTTAATAATTGTAATAAACTACCGCAATTGAGACATTAATAAAATTAATATTAATAATAAAATTATTGTTATTAACAGTTATTCATATTTTATCACATTTTTACACAATTATTAATAGTTTCTCACAGAAATTATTTCCATATGGGATAATCTTACAAAAACTTTTTATAATAATCTTGTATTTTTCATCAAAACATTATCATAGTATTACACGTATTAACTTCGCTGTAAAATTAATAGAACTTTAATGAAAGGCTTGTATAATACATGAAGATTACGATACATTATAAATATTTTTTAACAAAAATATTGTTGAAAAATATTTTGTGTTATGAAATAACTTATTATTATTAATTTTATTAATTTATTTCTATGTATTGCTTTTATATTTTTTAAAATAGAATGGAATCTATCTTCTGAATTTACACAAAAAGCAGTTTAAAACAAAATTATACATATTTTCTAAAAGAAGAATAAGAAAAATTTTTAAGAAGGAAAAACAATAGGTATGTGATTAAATAAAAGCATATATATTTATTTTTTATATATTTTAAATATCATGTCAAATAGTATAAAAATAGAAACTATTGATGATGGAAATTGTTTATTTCGTTGTTTTTCTTTTTTTTTATATAATAATCAAAATTATCATAATGTAACAAGAGAAATTGTCGTAAATAATATTATTGATAATTGGAATCGCTATGAATCTTTTATTATAGGAAGAATATATAATGAAATTGAAATTAAAAACATGGATTGTTATAAACAATTAATGTCAAAATGTGGAGAATATGGAACAGATACTGAAATATATAGTTTCTGTGAAATTTATAATGTATTTATTACAGTTTGTTTTATAAATTGTAATATTATTCATTATTTTGGTAATAATGAAAGTATATGGAAATTAAAACTATTATTCAGTAGAAATTATGATGATGGTCATTACGATATAATTGATTTATATAATACTAATTTTAAATTAGAACAAAATAAAATAAAAAATGTAAACAATTATAAAAAACGTAAATTTTTATGTAACAAAGAAATTAGTCCATGTAAAAAAATAAAAATTACAAATCATGAAAATAGTAATGTAACTATAGAAAATAATACTAATAAAAAAATTATAAACAATAAAAATATATTAAAAAGAAAAAATGAAGAAAAAAATCTTATAAGTAAGAAGATCAAAATAATTAAATCGACAGATAATATAGAAATAATAACTAAAAAAAATGATTATATATCTGATTTTGGTGAAATTGATTTTAAATGTTCCTACTGTTCTGCAGTATTTTGGAAAGAAGAAAAAAAAAATTTACTTGTCGCAAAGGAAAAATTAAATTATCACCTTTAAATTTATATAATAATAAATTATAAGAATTAATCTTATATAATAATGTTTTTAGACATTTAATTAGGTTTTATAATAACCTATTTTGTTTTGCTACTTTTAGTGCTAATATAATTTATGAAAAACAAAAAAGCAATTTATAATTTAAAACTTCAAGGTCAAGTACATCATTATGTTCCTAAAACTTTAATACCACATAATAATCAAGAACCTTGTTGTGGTCAATTTTATATTTATGATGATAATACTGCGATTGAAAAAAAATTAAAAACTGATGAAAATTTAATAAAAGATCATTTGAATTTATTAACAAAAGTATTTAATAGTAATCCTTATGCTAAATATTATAAACATTTACATCAATTAACAAACTTAGAGAATTTACCAAATTATAAAATATATTTTATCAGAAAAAATGATAAACACAAGCATCGTTATATAAACCTCTAACATCTGAATGTGGGGCTATAATAGTATCACAATCTGCAATTTCAGAAGATTATGATTTATGCATTTATCCTAAAAATTCAATAGAAAATAAACCAAAACATGTTTATTTAAGTAAATTATCTCAACACGTAGATCCGTTAGTTTTTCCAATTCTTTTTCCATCTGGGGACTTAGGTTGGAGTATTGGTCATACTCAAAGTCCTAAATCTTTAGAAAATTTAACGATGTTACAACATTATTCATATAGATTGGCTTATAGGCCAGATTCTATTAATTTTAATCCTTCACTATATTGTGGACGATTAACGCAACAATATTTTCTACATGTAGCAATTCAAATTGAAAATAAAAGAATGAATTTTCTAAGAAATAATCGAAGACAATTAAGAATTGAATGTTGTCAAGGCTTGTTAGACCATGTATTAAATAGCGCTTGTAATATATCAAATAATTTTGAGAAAAAAGAAATAATAGGTAATCTATTTATATTGCCATCAACTTATATAGGAAGTCCTAGATATATGCAACAACATTATCAAGATGCAATGGCCATTTATAGAGAGGTTGGTAAACCTGATATTTTTATTACTATGACTTGTAATCCAAGGTGGAAAGAATTAAAAAGAGTTTTAAAAAAATTTCCAGCAGGTACTACTCCTAATGATATCCCTAATATAACAGTTAGATTATTTTATACTAAATTCAATAAATTACTTGATGATATCGTTAAAAAAAATATTTTTGGTAAAGTTATTGCTTATGTATACATAATTGAATTTCAAAAAAGAGGTTTACCACATGCTCATATTTTTATAACGTTACACTCTGATGATAAATTAATAACTCAAGAAAAAATAGATAAATATGTTTCAGCTAAAATTCCAAATAGTGATGACAAAGAATTACAAAAATTAGTAATTAAACACATGTTGCATGGACCACATAACAATAATTCACCATGTTACGATAAAAATAAAAATACTTGTATGAAAAAATATCCAAAAAATTTTGTTAATAATACTATTATTCAAAAAAATGGATTTCCGGAATATAAACGAATAAATAATTCACACGAAAATCATTATTATAAAATTAAAAATAATAAACAAATTATTTCTGTAGATGATTCAATGGTTGTACCTTACAATAGTTATTTACTCAGAAAATATAAGTGTCATATAAATTTTGAAATATGTGCCACTATACACAGTATAAAATATGTTTATAATTATATTCATAAAGGTGGAGATGAAGCTTTTTGTAAAATAAAAAAAAATGATGATAAAGACGAAAAAGAGACTTATGATGAAATCGCACAATTTATAGATGGAAGATATATGAGTCCTATGGGAGCAGCTTGAAGATTATCTGAATTTCCGATATGTGGAAGAAGTCATACAGTTGCTAGATTAGCTGTTTATACGGAAAATCAGCAAAAAATTATATTCGAAGAAAATAAAGAATCAAAAGCTTTAGACAAATGGAAAACAACATTAACTGCATGGTTTAATCTTAATATTAAAGATGAGTTTACAAAACAAATAAAATACAGTAATATACCTAAATATTACGTATTCAATAACAATAAATGTTGGATCAAACGTACTTGTGATAAAAAACATAAAGCTATTGGAAGATTAAATATTGTGTCTCCTAAAGATACTGAAAGATTTCATTTAAAATTAATTTTAAATCGTGTTAAAGGCGTAACTTCATTTACAGAATTAAGAACTTTCGAAAACATAACGTATAATACTTTTAAAGAAACAGCAGTTGCAATGGAGCTAATAGTAAGTTCTTCGCAAATATTTGATATATTTTCTGAAGCTTGTACCATTATGCTACCGAGTTAGTTGCGTCAATATTTTGCATCGTTACTTTTATCAGAAAATATTCAAGGCAATAAAATATGGAATAAATTTAAAGAATATTTTAGTGAAGATTTTGAAGATGATAAAGAAAATAAGTTTTAGTTTACCAGAACCAATAGAAAAAATTATCCATGAAAATCAGGAAGAAAATTCAAAAATTATTGAATATAATAAACATATGTTTAACGAAATGTATTTATTATTAAATCAAGATCAAAAATTTATTTTTGACGACATAATAAAATATTCCTCTAAATTATATTTTATTGATGGACCAGGTGGTACTGGAAAAACATTTTTGTATAAAACATTAATTTATTATTTTTTATACAAATGTAAAAAAGTATTATCAATGGCATAGACTGGAATTGCATCAATTCTAACCTAAAGGAATGACAAGTCACAGAACTTTTAGATTACCTTTAGATTTAGATAATGTAGAAATCACATTCTTTAAATTAGAAAGTGACAAAAAAATTACGAGATGCAGATATTATTATATGGGACGAAGCTTCAATGATACCAAAAAAAGCTTTGGAAATTGTTAATAAAACTTTACAAGATTTATGTGGTAATGATTTACCATTTGGTGATAAATTAATAATTTTAGGAGGTGATTTTCGCCAAATACTTCCTGTTATAAAAAATAGTTTTAAATATATAATAGTACAAAATAGTTTAAAATATTCTTTTTTATGGCCGTTATTTAAAATTAAAAAATTAAATTAAAATATCCGCTGCAATAACAAATCATTTAATTCTTTATTATTACAAATAGGTGAAGGTCAAATTGAATCATTTCAAATTCCTGATAAATGGAAAACTAATGATATTTGTTTTAAAATATATAAAAACATTAATAATAATGACAACATAAATCGAGTAATATTAGCAGCTCATAACGATGACATAAATAATTTAAATAAAAGAATATTAAAATTACTTAACGGCGAATCGACAACTTATTATAGCATAGATTATGCTACTCATAAAGGAGTCGGTCAAAGTGATGATAATATCGAATTTAATTATCCAATAGAAACTCTTAATAAAATAAAAGAAGGTTTACCACCACACATATTGAAATTAAAAGTTAATGCTATAGTTATAATAATAAGAAATTTAAGTATTACCGAAGGTTTATGTAATGGAACAAGATTAAAAATTATAAAATTATATAAATATAATCTTGAAGCTGAAATCATTACTGGAGAAAAAATTGGAAATAAAGTTTTTATTCCAAGAATAACATTAAATACTGGTGAATCATCGTCTTTACCCTTTATACTTTATAGAAAACAATTTCCTGTAACATTAGCTTTTGCTATGACTATTAACAAATCTCAAGGTCAAAGTTTTGATGAAATTGGATTATTTATTGAAAGACCTTTATTTTCGCATGGACAGCTTTACGTTGCACTGTCGAGATGTAAAAATCCTAACAAAATATACATACAAAATGAATCTGAAAATAAATATGAAATATTAAATATTGTTTGGAAAGAAATTTTTAATTGTTAATTAAATTTAAAAATATTGTAAGAATAAATACAGTTTATAAGAAAATAAACATAAAATGAATTATTATTTAATTAATATAAGATAAATTTATATATTAGATAAACATTGAAAACAATGAACAATTGAATGTCCATAATAACGCGAATTGGCAAATTATGGAATGGGATCCAATTAATAATATGTATATTATACCCGTATCTAACGAAGAATTAGAAGAATTGTCTAACTCAAATGCTGAAATTTATGAATATGAAGAAATAGAATATCTTCAAGAAGTAGAAGATTATTATCAATATGTAAAAGAACAAAAATTATCTGAGTGGTCTGAATCAATACAAAAATTTGATATGAAATATTATGTACATTATTATAAAGAATGGAAAGATGTTCCTGAATGTTTTCAATTTCAGGTTCAAGAAATTTTTCAATATCTAATAAATAATGTCGATTTCGACATAGGAGGTATTAAAAATGATGAAAATTGTTATAAAAATTTATTAATAATAAGTAATATAATCTATGAATTATATTTTTAAAATGATAATTATTTATATACACCTTTAAAATGTTTCAAAAAATAAAAATCAAAATATTTACATGTAATAACAATAATAATTTTTCATATTTTGTTAATGACAATATATTTTATTTTTATAAATTTATAAATTTTTTTCCAGCGATAGTTTAAAAGTAGTTTATAAAATTAATTTTAGCAAAAATAAAAAAAACAATACTAAAATTTTTAAAATAATATAAATCTGTATGCTTTTTTCAACGACAATAAAAATAAATTTGTAAACTATTTTTAAAAATAGTAAAAACAGATATACATATTTTTTAACGACACTAAACAATAAATTTGTACGCTTTTTTCAACGGCAATGAGATATAAATTTATAAGTTTCTTTTAGTGATTATAAAAAATAAATTTGTAAGCTTTTTTAGCGACAATAAACAATAAATTTATATGTTTGTATAAAGTTTTTTTAGCGATAACAAACAATCGCTTCAGCGACAATAGTAAATTTGTAAGCTTTTTTTAGCGATAATAAAGATGAATTTGTAAGCTTCTTTTAGCGACAATGGAGATGAATTCGTAAGCTTCTTTTAGCGACAACAAACAATGCTTTTTATAAGCTTTCAATGCAGCCATATATTTTTATGCTGGTCTCAAGCCCAAAAGTCTTTTGTTAAGACAAATATGTAAATATCTTATTTCTAATTTAAAAAAAAACATGTTTTATTTAAATACAATTGTTAATAAAGTACCTATGGATATTAAGCTAAATTCATTTTGTAATTCATAGTTTACTATTGCAATTAATAAATTTTTTCGATAATAAAAATAAAGATACAATATATAGAAATAAAAATATCAGAATAGAAATAAAAATATTATATATTTATCTGAATAAAGAAAATGCAGAGAGGAAGCTTTGTATCATCAATTAATTATGTTTGCAATTATATTAAAAGAATATTAATAATAATAATTTTTTTTTTAATTTTTGAAATTCAATATTAGAATACGAAAAAACTTTATAATATTAAATAGTTACAGTTACAATCATAATAATAAAATATTACTAATTATAATGATATTAAATTACTTATAATTGTTATTATAATAATAGAATATTATTAATAATAAGAACATTTTTTTATTACTAATTACTTAATTATAATATCATAGTGGGGAGAAGGGCATAATGAGGGGGGCTATAAAAAGTGAGAGAGAGGGGGGGAGCAAATGGGGGGGGGCTAAGGGGGCTACAAAAATGAAGAAGGGTGAGGGGGAGGCCTAAAATACGTTAATTTTGGAATAGCTATTTATAAGAGAAATTACAACGTAATTTGAGGGGGGCTATGCCGACAGACATTTGAGGGGGCTGAGGGGGGGTCGGTTGAATCTTGTCTTACGATTATATATATATATATATATATATATATATATATATATATATATATATATATATATATATAAATTTTATGAATGCGGCGTGCGCAAACCCGAGAAGCATCTGGAACAAAGTCGATGTATTAAAAAAGTACAAAAAAAAAGATACTCTTGTGTCTTTTGTGCCAGACGATTTTGAGGACTTTGATAAAAAACGGATTTTACTTCCTTCAAAATCATTACTGTCAACTTCACTGTAATCCTCCGAGTCACAAAGGCGATTATTCGAGAGCCAACGTTTTATTTCTGACACGTAAGGTGAAAATATTTAATGCTTCACTATGATTTTAAAAATTGAAATTATTTTCATTATTTAAATAAGATTAAAAGTATTATTTCTAAATAAATTAAAAGTATTATTTTCATTGTTAAAATATATTAAATTAAATTGCTCCGTTTTTAATAAAATTTATTATAGTTGAAAATAGATTAAAAAATAAATAAGAGAAAATTTTATTTTTAATCAACTTATTATTTTTTAAGAGCAGGCCGGATTCGCTGTCCTTGTCTAATTGGCATTTTTGTTATTTACTCAAGTATTAATCGGTGTATCTGCAAATTGAAGGTTAAGCGCAATAGATATTACTATTACAAATATTTATGCACAAGAAAAAAAAAATCTATCGCTTTGTTTTTGAGAAAAGTAAGGAACGCCGAAGTAAAAGATTATGTTTATAATATTTTCGCGTTCCTTACTTTTCTCAAAAACAAATCGGTAGATTTTTTTTTTCTTGTGCATAGATATTCATAATAATAATATCTATTGCGATCAACCTTTATTTTGAAGATACACCGATTAATACTTGAGTAAATAACAAACAACTCAATTGTTACTCGGTCGGTATCAGGTTCTACTCCGGCCTGCTGTTAATGAAGAAAATAATATTTGTAATTTAATCTATTCTGAATATATATTCCAACCATATAAATTTGTTTTATCATAGAAGATCTCAGGCTCCTATTCGTAGACCTAACTCAAGTACCGGTTATTATTGAACCTAATTCTGTCTTTGTCTCTCCATGATGAGAATACAAGACATGATATAACCGTTACTTGATTTGATACACTGGAAAAAAAATTTATGAGTAACGAGAAGAATTTTATTGTATCGAATATATTCTTTCGGGTGATCGGTGAAATATTTTTCTTATCGAAATAATTTATTCCGTCGGTGAAAATAAAATTTTTAAATATCAATAAAATATACCTCAACATACATAAGATATTTCTTGAACTTAACAATATCTCACACTGGAAATTATTAATCTTATTTTAAATTTATATCTCGTAATGTCAAAATAAAAATTATATTAAATAATTAATATAAAATTTTTTTTCTTCAATAAAATATGTTAATGCATATAAAAAATATTGCGTATTAATTAATTTCTGCGTACCAAATAGAAGTAACTATTCATTGAATAAATATTATTTTTCTTAAAAATTTTTCTGAATTTTTCAAGTCTAAAAAATAATTTTTTGTGAAAGAATATATTATTTTGAAAACATGAAACATCACTTTTAAGCATAAAAATAATTTGTTGTGAGTAAATTTTAAATATTACTTCAAATGAATGTTTCAACAAATTTAAGCTTTTTTTCTGCAATGGGAATTTAATTTTTTTTTTAATTACTGAAACTCCTTTGACTCAAAGGATTATTTTTTTATTCAAAGAAATATTTCTTTAAAACAGTTAAATGTTGATTTTAATTAAAATTTATTTTTAACCGACTTCTAAAAGGAGGAGGTTCTCAATTCGACTGAATTTTTTTTTTTTTTTTTATGTCTGTTACCTCATAACTCCGTCATTTCTTAACCGATTCGAAAAAACTTTCTTATCTGATAGAGAATGTCTGCAGGAAGGTCCCATACGTGTCCTATAATTATTGGGCCAATAATCGGTTTGTATGACTCAATTATTAAATTAAGAAAACTGGGAGTTTTGTTTTCTCTCTCTCTCTCTCTCTCCCTCTCTCTCTCGCTCTCCCTCTCTTACCTAAGCTTCAATATGTATACATGCACGCACAACGACACTGTGCCGTTGGGCCTTCTCTCTTTCCTTCTATACATTGCTTGGTATAATGTACTAATGCATGCGTTATGAATTGATAATGGAAGTTAGGCATAATTAGTGGGTCTACCTATATTTGCGCTTTTAGTAGGAGGATACACTAAAAAATTTTTTAACAAAAAACAAACACTTCAAAAAAATGCACTAAAAAGTTACAAATAATTTATAATCTTTAATAATTATACGCATAGTACGCATCAAACTCAACACGTGTGTTGCAAACATATTATAGATTATCTAATTATTTGTAAACAGCACAAACAAATTATATTATCGTTTAATTCACGAAAAAATATTATTGAAGTCGGCGTCAAATTCTACATCTGTGCAGAACGATTCAACAACTTGACGCTGACTTCGAAAATATTTTTTCGTGAATTAAACAATAATATAATTTGTTTGTGCTGTTTACAAATAATTAGATAATCTATAATATGTTTGCAACACATGTGTTGAGTTAGATGCGTACTATGCGTATAATTATTAAAGATTATAAATTATTTGTAACTTTTTAGTACATTTTTTTGAAGTCGGTTTTGTTTTTTGTTAAAAAAATTTTTTTTGTAATTATGTTTATAAATAATTGTTGTCAAATTTTTTTTTACTGAGATGTACGTTTTTAATCAAAATAATAATTACTTTATTAAAATGAGAAAATATTTGAAGTTTTTCAGTTATATTTTCTTCATTCTGAAAATTATTTTTTTTTTTCAATTCAAAATCCTCTATTTAATGTAAAGAAATTTAGTAAATTACACCGCTTTTTGCATCAACAAACATCCTAATGTTGAAAAGAGATAGTTTATCGAAGTCATGAACTAATTTGTTTAATTTAAAAATTATGTATTTGGATTAAAAAATTATTTGACGTAAGATATTTTTTTCATTTTTATATAGAAATTATTTCAAATAAATATTACATTTTTTCAATAAAAAAATATAGCATTGTTTTTAAGAAAGTTTTACTGACTTTCAACACTATTTTGGAAGTAACTAATTTCTTAAAGATAAAATATTTTTCTAAATTCAAAAGTTTTTTTTTCAAATATAATATTGTATTGAAGAATATTTCAAGAATTTTTTTTTATTTTAAAAATTATTTCATTAATTAAAAAATGATTTTTCTTTGACTCAAAGAAATTCATTTCTCTGCACCACATTTCCTTTATTCAAAAACAGCTTCTTTAATGTTGAAAAAAACTTTTTACGCTGTGTAGTCACAAATTTTGCGTGAAATTCCGTGATAAAAGGAACATTTTTATATACTAATTTAATATCATTTTAAAACAATGTATAATAACTATTTTTTTGGTGAAAAATAAGGCTTCCTTTTTTTCCCAACATTCTGCAGTTAAAAATAAAATTTCGTTCCTTTAATATGAAAGGACAAAGATGAGCGACCTGCTCTGAGATAAATTTAGAACAAACATGCCTGTTTTCTTTTAATATCTTACAAATAATACATGTTTTTGATTAACAATCATTGATTATTTTAGTACTCACTAATGTCAAATTATTCTTTTCTTTTATGCTATATTATTGAAAAAATCAATAATATATAAAAAAATTATATCTCTTTATTACTATTTAGTTTTTGAATAACACTAATTTAAAAATTGGTTTCATGACACAATATATAATGAAGTTGAGATTCAGATTAGAAAAAGACAAAAATAAATGACGTATTATGAGACAAAATTTTTAAGGGTTTGCTTTAGACGTATACTTTATCGATCAAATATAGTTTAGAAATAAATTCCTTTTTTTTCATATAAATAAATATCAGGATTGTTTGTTATTCCTAGCGGGAACATGAAATGTTTAAAAATGTTTAAAACTGTTTATAAGGGCGAAATTTAGGACATTTAAAACAATTATGAACAGTTTCAAACATTTTCAAACACTTTCAAAAAGTTTTGAAAATTTCGAAATGATTTCAAACGGTGTTTAATAGTTTTTAATTTTTCATGTTTAAAAGCTATAGATTATTTTAAATATTTAAAATATTTCAAAACAATTTTAAATCAATATGAATTATTTTTTATTAACTTGAACAGTTTTCAACGGTTTTAAAAAGTTTTCAACACCTTCAAACAGTTTTAAACAGTTTTAAAAAGTTTAAAAAGTTTCAAAATGATTTCAAATAGTGTTTCATAATTTTGTATTTGTAAAAATTTTTTTTATATATATATTAAAATTCAAATAATATATACGAGAAAATGTTTACTTTAGTTTCAAATTATTCTGTATTGTTCAAAACTGTTAAAAAATGTTGAAAACTTTTTATAACTGTTTTAAATGCCAGAAATTTCACACATATAAACTATTTTGAACAGTTTTAAACAGCTTCAAACATTATTAAGCAGTTTTAAATAATTTTAAACTATTTCAAACAGTAATGCACATTTTATATTTCCACTAAGGATTGAATATATCATCTTTTCCTCTATTTTATTGACAGTGGGTCTCTTGATCACTGTGGACTGAGACCCGTAATTTTTATTGGACAGGGGCAATTTTTAATTGGTTTTTCCTGGTCTCCTAGTTCTAATTCACAGAAAATAATTCAGAAATATTTTTCCAAAATTTTCCCGGGGATCAAACTGCGGTCTACTACAGCATGCGCCAGGAGCCTTAGCCCTTGCGCTACCACCGATTCTACTTATATGAACTTATTTTAAATAAAAAAGAATCAGAAAAGTGTAAATATGTATAAATTTAGAAAACAAGCCAAGAAAAATCATCCCTACTGAAAATTTTGTATAAGCTCTCATGTAAGATCTTATATGAAATCGCCTATGAAATTTCATATATATTCGTTGAAATTTGAAAATAAAATAAATATATGTGAGATCTCATGTCAGGTCACACATATATTTATTTTATTTTAAAAATTTAACGAATATACATTCGATTTTACATGCGATCTCATAGGCGATTTCATGTGACATCTCATATGCAATCTCGTGTGCGATCTCATATGTGATCTCACATGGAATCTTTCATATATTTTATTCAATTTAAAAAATTTGAAAATTATATTTATTACTTTTTTATTTTTTTTTTGTCTTGTTCTTTAAATTTTGACAAATTTTGACATAAGCTATATTAGTACAATCATTTTGGTTGAAATAAAAAATCCTTTGGAGCTGTTATTTTTTTATGAACTTGGATCGCAAATTAGATATCAAAGTTGACAATCCTAACCTTAAAATACTATAAATTAAAAACTTTTATATAACTTTTTCAGTATAAGATTTTGGTAAATTTCTTTAGTTGTTCGCACTCAAGTTGAATCCTACAACTTTTTTTCTTGAAGTGAAAAAACCCGAATAAATTCATCATTTACTCATAAACTTGGATCAGAAATATTATCATAACGGGAAGCTTCATCAAGCCTTTAAGAGTAGGCTGGATTCGCTGTTTTTGCCTGATTGAGACTTTTGTTATTTACTCAAGTATTAATCGGTGTATCTACAAATTGAAGGTTAAGCGCAATAGATATTATTATTACAAATATTTATGCACAAGAAGAAAAAAATCTATCGTTTTGTTTTTGAGAAACGTAAGTAACGCGAAAATATTATAAACATAAACTTTCACTTTGTCGGTACTTACTTTTCTCAAAAAGAAAACGGTAGATTTTTTTTTTCTTGTGCAAAGATGTTCATTATAATTGTTGAAAGCGAGATCGTGATTTTGTATTAAAGAGAAAAATAAATAAAATGAAAGGTATTATTTTTCGTTAGGTTGGAAAATTTATTATTTTCGCGAAGCTAAATAATAATGAATAAGTGGTATGTTCGGCGTAAGTGCGCCTCGACTGGGTGCCGAAGATGTAACCATTTAAAATGTAATATCAGTTTATATTTAATTGACTTTATAAAGTGTGTGCTGCATTATCCCGGGAGACTGATGCGATTTGGTGAGTATAGGAAAATGTTAAGAATAGTAAAGAAAAAGAAATCGCTTTTTGCCCCGGGCTAGGGTTGATCTTCGGAGCGGCTTGAGGACCCTCTGAGGCACCGGTCCAAGTTTGCTGATTACGCAGTATGAGACAAACCTAGGGCCCCTTTGACTCCGCTGTAAAGAGGCTCGCTCTACGTGTGACACTCAATCGCACACGCAAACGCACAGGCACACGCACACGCACACGCACAGGCACACGCACACGCACACGCACACGCACACGCACACGCACACGCACACACACACACACACACACCTATATATGTATACCTACACGTACACACACACGTTCGAGCCCTAGCCTTCTATATCCTTAACATGTGAGTCCCGCGAGCGCAGGAAGGCGAAAGGCCGACCTGTGGCTGCACTTTTGCCGACCCTGGTAAAAAGAGAACAAAGAGCGGGAGATAGTGGTATCTTTGTCTTTGTATATGTAAGAATTTACCGCGTGAAAGGGGAGGGGGTTCGATTGTATAGTCAATAGTGCGCAGGGTGGGAGAGCGTTAATGGCGCTCTTAGTAGTACAAAAATTCGGAGTCAGTCTTCTTCGGGTTGGCGCCGCGTAAGCTTGGAGTCAAAACCAAAGGAAAATAAATTTAAGTTCTAGTATTGAACATTTGTTTCTCTTCTTTTCTTTATCTCCCTTGCCTTACATTTAACAATAATGATATCTATTGCGCTCAACTAATTATTTGAAGATACACCAATTAATACTTGAGTAAATAATAAACAACTCAATTGTTAATCGGTCAGTATCAGGTTATACTCTGGCCTGCCGTTAAGGTATATAATTACACTAATATTATAAATACGTCTTCGAACACTAGAACATTATCATATTCGATAAATTTAGTGGAGCCATAAGACCTCAAGCATCTTGCCCGGGGTCAGTAGTTCTTATTTTGGCTACTTTATTTAATTTGCCTTGTATTTTATGATGACACTTTTCAATTAAGGATAAGCTTTCGACTAACTTTACCGATCGAAAATAGCCAAAAAAGATATTTAGTTTTTATTTTTTTTCTGGCTTATTCTTTGAATATTAACAAATTTACACGCTTCCATTTCTCATTTATTTAAATGAATAGATATTTACAAGTGAAAGCAATTCTAATATATATTTTTATTGAAAATAAACGAAATTACTTCTTTCGCTACTTTCGATCAGTAAAAATGTCTAAAACCTTGTCTAAAACTGATCTTAACATAACGATTAGTATAATAATAAAATATGTGTATTACCTTACTTCTAAAGTTTCGACTTACTTTCTGCCGTGTTAAGTAAAAACTTACATAAGTGTAAAATAAATAAAAGTGATAAAGTGAAATAATATCAATTTTGTTCGATCCAATTTTGAATTTTCCAATACTTAAGTAATCTTCATTTCCTCATTTTTTAGCGAAAAATTCGAAACAACTTTTTTTTTATTCATTTAATAGGCTATTATTTTTATCGGATCTATTGATAGAAAAAATTTATTTTTCATCAAAATGTCACTTATGTAAGTTTTTACTTAACACGGCAGCATTGCATACAAATATAATTCTTATTATAAAAACTATGTGAATTGTCTGTATGGATATGATTATATATCATGGTTTCAAATTGTATTCGAGTACGATTTAAAATTTTTTCAGATTACGTTAGATTCACGACTGAATTAGGAAAACAAGCAATAAGATTGCGATGATACTCTAAAATAAAAGTAAAATCAATAATTCTTGAGTTATAAAAACCTATATTATTTAAATCTGTATGATGCAATTGTAAACGATATGTAAAAATAATTTATCAGTATGATAAAAAAAAAAGATATTATGTACTATAAAAAGATATTATGTAAGATATATATATATATAATAGAACAACACTACCTATTGATTTGAAAAACTGTCATTAATCAGTGAACTGACCCCGAGCCTCGTATACATGATTTCGTCTGCGATATGAAATAAGTATCTCAATTTGTGAATACACAAATTCTGAACAAACCTTCGTATACGAACGGCATCGCTCCAGACCTCACTGAAAAGTGATGGACTTTTCGAGTGTAAAAGGCGATATGCATACTTGTAGTGACTAGTATCTTAACTATTACTTGTAAACAACGTCTAAATCTTTGTAAAAAATTTGTTTGTTTTTATTATTATTCAACCGCCAAGTATAATTATGCTCGAATATAGTTTAAATGTTATAACAATCGAAAGTCAATGTAATATTTTTAATGCCCTTCTTATATTTATTGCGTTTCTTATCTCCACCTCGCTTTTTATATTCTCTGTGCTTTATATTTTTTCTTTATTCACATGTTTCAATTTTAAATTACGATTTAAAAATACTTCATGCCCTTCTTATATTTATTGCGTTTCCTATCTCTATCTCGCTTCTTATATTTCCCGCACTTTTTATTTTTGGGCTATATATTTGCACATTTCATAATTTTCGGAACAAAAAATCTTATCTTATGTTTTCTTTCAAAGGTTTTTAAGAAGATGGCTCATGACCGGTTGCAAGAGTACATCACTTACAATAAATTGCTTAAGAGTCAGCTGTATACCGACACAGTTACCTGTTTTACCGAATCTGTTTAAAATTTATTTTTTATAAAAACTAATAGCTTTAGGCAGAAATAAAGAGATGGTTTCGATTCGTGTAATAGAAAGCAATATTTTCTCTGATAAGAATAATTTAATTCCACCGTTTTATTTTCAAGAAAAGTTGGAATAACTTGAAAATCCCATTAGTTGACACTAATTCCTAATTTTTCAAGTTATTCCAACTTTTCTTATAAACGAAGCAATAAAATTAATTCATACTAATCAAAGAAAATATTAAATTTTATTAAACACATCGAAACCATCTCTTTATTTTTGCCTCTTGTTGCTAATTTTGGGAAAAAAGTCAATTTTTCAATTAGAAAAGGACAGAGATACAGCGGACTCTTAATCCTATGCAGACTAGTTTTAGGAAGCACCACTCCACGCAGACTGCTGTATTCAAACTTACAGACGACATAATGTCAGATTTAGAGAGGAAGCTTATCACGTTATTGCTTCTATTTGACTTTAGCAAGGCATTTGGCACAATTTCTCCCTCGAAACTTCTTGCAAGGCTTAGATCGATGGGGTTTTCCAGAGCCGCACTTGAATGGATTAACTCCTATTTATCAGGAAGGAAACAAATGGTTTCCGCATACTTAAAAGTGGAATCGAATTACCAATCTTGGAGTTTATCAAGGTTCGGTGCCGTGGCTTCTATTGTTTTATCTTTACATTAATAACGTACGAAACGCATTAAACTCTGGTAGCACCTACAGTATGCGGACGATCTTCAAATTTATACATAGGTCCGTTATGATGATGTGGATGAGGGTATTCGTATTTTACAGAGGACGGCCAAGTCAGTGTCGGGTGGGCTGCTGATATTTCTCTCACTTAGAATACTAGTAAAACAAAGGAAATCGTCTTTGGTAGTAATCGTTTTATTAAAAATTAGTATACTGGTGAGCCAATGACGATTGACCTAGGGAGTGGATCTCTTTACTAGATATATATCCAGAGCGGCAGCTAGGGGTGAGATTAAAAATCTTGCGGTGGCCTTCATGCGCACTGACAAGGAGAGTGTTTCACTTTTGGGTAACCGATTTTGCTCAAATTTTGGGGATGTTTTCTGGATGTACAAACATGAAGAAAATCAAAATTTTAGAGGCCGACCCTCAATATTTCCCTAGTTACAAACAATTGAAGAAAATCACTAAAAAAGTTACTAGATTTTCAAACGTTTATAGTTCCTCAGCATTGTTAGCTAGAAGCTTCAAACTTTTTTAAATGAAAACTAAACTCAAATCCTTTCTAAACAATGGTTATAGCATATCAAAATATTATATTTTCCCAAAGTTATAGCGTAATAAAGATTGGACCTGGATTTTCTGTTTAAAATATTAATTAATAGTAAAAGCTGAAATTGAGTCAAATCTTTATTACGCTATAACTTTGGGAAAAAATAATATTTCGATATGCTATAGCTATTATTTTGAAAGAATTTGCGCTCAGCTTTCATTTAAAAAAAGGTACAAGCTTCTAGCTAACGATGCTGAGGAACTATAAGCGTTTGAATATCTAGTAAATTTCTTAGTGATTTACTGGGAGGAATTTCTTTCAAGTTTAAGGTGCGCATTTTTTAACCTTCTTGCCTGCTGATATTAAACATCTTCTATTACCCAGCAGGTTTAAAGCCGCTCTGAGGAGGTATTTACTCAACCTAGATCAAGTGGTTTCATTTTCTTTTTTGACTATATCAAATATGTTCGAGTATTTATTGGCATAAATCTGTAGTGAGTATTTATAGAATGAGTGAACTTATTTTCATCAACATAACTTACAATTTATTGTATACTTATATAAAATTTGGTGGCTTCCACGTACGCCGGTAATTGGCTTCTACGTATTCCCCACACCTTTATTTATTCCAATTCCAAATTTTCCCCCCTTCCCACCCCATTCCGCATTTGCCCGGGGTAATGCCCGTGAAGAAGGAAAAACCCTGTAGCCAAACCCAGTGGGATAAATGCTTAGGGAAAACCTTCTCCGGAATGGGTCGGTGTATATAGCGAATTCGGTATTAGGTGACCCTTGTACAAGGGCACCTACACCGTATTTGCCACACCTTCCGCTCGCATTGTCATGTGGCCAGCACACCCAAGCGACCGTCACACAAAGAAAGTCAGAAAAGGCCGCTCGGGGTTCTTTGGAGCGGTCACCCATCCAAGTACTAACCGTGGCCATTGCTGCTTAACTTTGCAGATCGCCTAGCGCGCCGAACCACTCGGCCAATGCGTCGGTTGTATACTTATATATTTTATTTCTGTAATCTTGACTGCCCTCTTTACACGCTCAATTGTAATGTAATTTTTTTGACTAATAGGTATTATCTATATTCATTGCGTGTATTTATTTTTGTTTGGTTTTCCATCTGTGATATCACTTTTAATTTAATTTATTGACTTACTAATATAATATAGTATTATTATTATTCCTTTTATCTCCTAAGACATACTGTGCAATTTTTTTTCACTCTGCAATATTATTCATGTATTTTAGATTTTTTTTTATTAAATTGCGTATTACACGCCAGTTGAAACCAACTACTAGTTAAAATTTTTTACTTATAAGTCTCTTAGATCAAGATATATAAAACAATTTGTAAAATTCAGCCAACACTGATCTCTTTTTCATGTAATAAGTTTTGAAGCTTCTCAACAACTTAAAGAAACTAATTAATAGAAAGAATTCTAATATTAATTTTATCATTAGGTTAATGGAAAATACTTGTTGAACCCATAGCTAAAACACTTTAAAATTTTAGAAAAAAGTTCTAATTAAAATTAGTTTTTGAAGAAAGACTAAGTTAAGGGTCCCCCCATTAAGAATGGTAAAATATTAATGTCTTTTCAATATGATTATCAAATTTGATCTAATTCAGTAACGTTTTGGATATATTAGCCCTGCCCATCTCCACATTTCCTTAAGTGAAAAAAAACCTTATTTTAGATTTTATTTTTTCAAGCGTACTTGATTCGTCTAAAAATCTGTAACAATTCTAAAATGCAGTTTTTAACTTTGGAAACGAATGTAAATTTTTTTAGATCTTTAGATACTGAGGAACTAACCAAAGAACAAAATTAAAAATTTCAAAGCGCTCTGAATCTTTTTCCTTAATTGGTACAGGTTCCGTTCCACAATAAAGTTATTCTTTATGTTTGTTTACATATTCCAGACTATTTCCAGATCTCTCCGAGTGGTGCACTAGCCTACAGATAGGTTGGAAAATTTCATGATTGGTTTTTTGATACTTACTTACTTGGTGCAGGTCTAATTCAAAATTTTATTGAAAAAAAAACATCGAAATACATGTATCATAAGTTTACAGATGTTTCCAAATAGTGGCTTTAACCTAAAAATAGATCAGAATATTTCATTATTGGTTTTTTTATACTTACTGACTGAGTGCAGGTCTAGTTTTAGATTTATTTGGAAAAATATTAAAATACTTGTAATAGAATTTTGATAGATGTTTCCAAGTGGTGGCACTAACTTAAAAATAGGTTAGAATATTTCATTATTGGTTTTTTGATATTTACTAACTAGGTGCAGATATAATTCTAGTTTTCATCGAAGAAAAACACTGTAATACTGCCGTGTTAAGTAAAAATTTACATAAGTGACGTTTTGATGAAAAATACATTTTTTATGTTAATAGATTTGATTAAAAAGTAGCCAATAAATGGAAATATGCGTCGTTTAAAAGTTTTGCTAAAAAATAAAGAAATAAAAATTACGAAAGTATTGAAAAATTGAAAATTTAATCTGATAAAATTGATATTTTTTTACTTTTTTTTATTATATACTTATGTAAATTTTCACCTAATACGGCAAAATACATGTATTACAATTTTTACAGATGTTTCTAAGTCGTGGCTTCAACCTAAAAATAGCTTAAAATATTTTATTATTGGCTTTTCGATATTCACTGACTAGGTGTAGGTCTAATGCTGATTTCCATTAAAAAAAAACATCGAAATACATGTATCAGATTTTGTACAGATGTTTTCGAGTTGTAGCTCTAACCTAATAGGTTGGAACACTTCATTATCGTTTTTTAAGTACCTAATAATACATTGTACGTCTAAATAAAATCAGACTGGTAAAATCCTGCATTCTAGATCAAACTGACATATGTGTTAATTCTCATTCATATAAAATCATCGCGCTGCGATCGATGTGCTCTGAACAGAGAGGAGAATACTCGTAAACAAGGCTAAAGAAAAAAATCAATTTTTTTTATTCACTGGACACATTTATTTACTTAACTTTACGTTTTACTTACATTAGAAATCCCTTAGAGAAAAAACACAAAACTATTAATGAAACAAATGATACAAATTTTTACGTCAAACTGTGCTATTTCATCAAGAGCACGGAGAATTTGGAACGATATTTTTAATATTGTTTGTTTCTGTTAATGTTATCCAAGAAAAAATTTCTCTTATTATCAATGAAAGAGTTAGGAAAGCCAACTTTCTTCAATTTATGATTTTTCTAAAATTCGTACAGTTCATTGTAGCTCGTGAAAATAATTGATGGAATTCAAAAACTCTTAAATTTTTAATAATATTTAAACTAAGCTAGTTATCAAAACTTTGTATGGTATCATTAAATAAGATTATTTTTCATGAACAATTTGAAATACCAGCAATTTTAAGCGCGCTCCAAGCGCCCGTAACTTCAAAATTTTATTCTAAATTTCAAATTTTCGTCACTTGTTTTATTTTAACCAATCAAAACTGTCTTATCGTGATGACAAATTCTTGTCATCAATTTTTTATGAGAGGATTTCGGTTCATGTAAGAAAATTAAAGAATTTAAATCAAACATGAAATCACCAGCATTGTCATCAAGATTAGATTAAGTTGTACAACTAGTTGATGTAAGATTTTGTTATATCAGTTATGTATAATAATAAATAATAAAAAATAAAAAATAGAAAATAGAGGTTATATAGCATATATCTGTAGTTTTAGATAAATCAAAAAGAAAGGGTAACTGGAACTGTGAGCAATCATCTTCTAGAGAAAAATAGTGAGAAACAAAGGTATTAAGTAGCACAATATTACAAGTAAGATAGAATAAAAGCACAAAATTGTAAATTAACCAGTTAGTAAGAAAGAAAATAGTGACAAATATTAGTTAGTAATCCCTAGAAAAGTTAATAAAGGGGTGGTTTTTGATATCAGCACAACTAGTAATAAAATTAAGTTAAAACATCAGGATGAGCACTCCAGAGGATAATAATACGGCTGACGAATCATTGAGGGTGTTTAGTGCTATGGCTAACAGCTTCGCTCTCAATAGCGCCTCAACAAGACTACGAAACTTCAATGGTAGTAACATGTCTTTGAAAGACTTTATACAGAACGTGAGAAACGGGAAGGTGTATGTATCTGCGAACTGTGAGGCCCAGTGTGTACAAGAAGAACTAAGTAAATTACAAGAGAGTGCCCATGATTGTACTTATGGGTACACTTTTGACACGGTGAATGAATTAATAACCCGTCTGAAGACTCGTTTCGCTCCAGGAAAAAACTACACCTACTATACGACCAAAATAAATGATTTACGCATGAAATAAGGAGAAACGGTAGAGAGGTTCTATGACAGGCTTATTATTCTGTTAAGTGGAGCGAAAACAACTCTCGTAGAGGAAATACCGGACTTGACCCCAGCAAATCTCACCAATATGATTAAGCCTTTGGAAATGATGTCCAAAGAAATTTTCATTCGGGGTCTGCCTGCTGATATAGCCGTTCGACTGGATGAACGAAACCCCGCTACCTTACAAGAAGCTTACAAGGATGCAGTAAGAGTAGAAACTCGAATGGAAGAACAAATTATTCCAGATACTGGGTATAAATTTCATGGAAAGTCTCAAGTACAGAACTGGAAGAAGACTGAGTTCTCAGCAGCGAATCCTCCGAATCAACGGTTTAACGATTGGCACGCAAGGCCCATGACACGATGATTTGACACGGGCTATGTACAACAATCTCCGCCTAGAAGATTAGACAGTTTAACTCAAATGAACCCAAATAGTTCGAGAAGAACCAACTACAATGTTCAAACTAACAGATCATTCAAAAGCATGCAAGACAATAGGCCGCCTTCTCGTTTTAACAATGATTATGCTAGGAGAGATTACGCAAGACATAATGAACAACCGTCAGATTACCAAGTTAATCGACCTCACATAACACAGCAGAATCGAACATTTGCACAGGACCCGATGTTATTTAATCCATATGGTCAACCACAACAGTATGAAATCGGATTTACTAACAACCAGTATCGTGAATATCGACGACCTTTTAATCAAGGCAATCGTAATACTAATTTTCAACAAACAACAGCATCGGCCATCGAAAACCAAGCACCCTTAAGCCAAGACTCTGCTGAACAGAATGCTCATAATAATCCATATAATCCTTCAAACTCGCATGTGGCTCATTGCAATTACGAGACGACGAGCCAAAACAGACTCACTATTGCCTCATCACCGAGATAAGAAACGAAGAATCAAGAGAACCATTCACAGATGGGGCAATTCCCAAGACCCAAAATCTAATCATGATAATGAAAAATCTGCAGCAAGAATTGCTACGTATAAAGGAATTGTCAGCAGCGATGCCAAACCCGATGAACCCATCGCAATAAGACTACATGTACCGGAAGGGAAAAATCCTTGGTTGACCTTTATGATTGACAACGGTGCTGCTGTAAATTTAATAAAATATAGTGCAGCAGATAGAGAGATATTATATGACCCCAACGAGGCTACCGAACTCAGTGGTATCACAGACGAATGCATTAAGACTTATGGAACCACTTGGCTTACGTTAAGGGAACGACCCGTAAAATTTCACATCGTAAATTGTAATTTCCCAATAGAACAGGATGGACTAATAGGACAACAATACCTGAAGCAAGAGGAAGCTGTGATATTTCATTATAACCACGCCCTTATGATTTCAGGAGATCTGATGCATCCCATACCTTTTATAGGAATGGAAATGAGTGATCACGCAGATACGGATCAAGCGACACGAGGAAGCTTATGTAAAGACTCTTTAATCACTATGAAGGAGACAAGTAGCATAGACGATGACTCTTATTCAATGGAGTCGGATAAAAACAAGACAGGCCCACAAAAATATCATCTTAAAAGGAGAACTAGACAGATTTTAGAGATAAGACTCAATCACTCGAATTCAAAAAAAGGATATTTGCCACGAATTGATGTCAGCAATGAAAAAGTTTTGATAGGAGAAGAAATCGTTGATAAAAACAATGGGGTATGCAGGGTCATGGCAATCGACACAGGAAAAGAGGATACATTTATAACTATAAATCCCCGGGACTTGTTACCGTTTGAATACGTAAATCCTGATTTTCATCCGGAGTCTTCTTCCGGAGAAGAAACTACTAAAATAACTAATAAATATCAAAGGTTTCGAACATTACTAGACATAATAAGTATGGACCATTTTAACCAAGAAGAAAGAAAACACGTCAAAGACCTATTAATGGGTTACAATGATGTGTTTTCATTACTAGAAGACCCGTTGCCAATCACACATCTAACCGAACATCAAATACCTACAACGGGTGATATTCCCATAAATACCAAACAATACAGACATCCGCTAATCCAGAAACAAGTAATCAAGGATGAGGTAGAGAAGAAGCTTAAGGATGGAATCATTGAACCTTCCGTCTCACCAACCAACAACCCTGTAATAATAGTACCAAAGAACCCAGATGAATATGGGAATCCTCGTTGGCGCATAGTTTTTGACTTCCGGAACCTGAACAACAAGACGGTTGGGGACGCTTACCCATTGCCAAATATTACGAACATCTTGGATCAGTTAGGAGGTTCCGTGTATTTTTCAGTGTTCAATCTCATGCATAGGTATCAGCAGCTATCCTTACATAAGGCAGATCGATGGGAGAGTGCTTTTACAACACCCAACGGACACTATCAGTACACCAGACTCTCGGAGGGCTTCAAGGGGGTGCCCTCTACGTTTTAGCGTTCAATCAACAAGATCTTGTTAGGACTACAAAACATTGAAATGCTAGTATACTTGGATGATACCATAATTTATTCACGGAACCTACATGACCATGACCGAAAGACCAGAAAGTTTTTCAATCGACTTCGAGAAGCGCATCTCGTATTGCAGCCCATTTTAAGGTCGAATTTTTAAGAAAAAAAGTAACCTTCCTGGGACACATCATCAGCGTACGAGGTGTAGAACCAGACCCAGGAAAGATAAAAGCAGTGCAGAACTTTTCTACCCCTAAAACACCAAAGAATGTTTGACAGTTTTTAGGGTTAGTTGACTACTACAGACGTTTTATAAAAGATTTTCTTAAACTGGCTAGACCTTTGTCTAATCTACTAAAGACGGAATAATCTTTTGAGTAGGGAGCAGACCAAGAGAATAGTTTCCAGACTTTAAAGGATTGTCTGATACAATCACCAATACTGATTTTTCCCAATTTCGACAAGACCTTTACCCTAACTACCGATGGATCAGATTATGGAATAGAAGATGACTCTGCTGCAATCAATGACAGTTATAAAGCAGTAACTGAGACCCCGGCCCCTAAAAAGCGAGGGTTAACAACTGCTGACAAACAAAGGATAAAAAGAGATACCGAGTAAATACGATAAATTGGAACAAAGTCTGAAAGAACATTGGTATAATACTGGTGACTGGGTATTCTTGGAAAACCTCGCTGATCCTCCAACCAAACCTATGCCAGAATATTTTTAAGACGGGGATGAACCCACGCCTTCTTAAAGAGATAAGATAGAAGCAAAGGCGAAGAGACTAGGAATTCCTGGAATAATCAATACAATGCCTAATATACTATCTATATCAGAGAAGCCAATAGATGAGCAACTACTTGAAGGAACGAGTGACTTAATAAATACAGTTCAATGTACTGTAGACAAAATCATCACCGATAACGAGCTAAATAATAGAGAAAACCGCGAAAACACTGATGTGGAAGCCAATGTGAGCAGTTCTTTTATACACCTACCGGTTAAAAGGACTATCTCCGTCACACCTGGCATTAAGGTTAATGAACCACAGAAGAGTAGTACACCGCGGGTTAGAAAAAGACAGGTTCAGTTTCCTAACCTTTATGTAATCCCGGAAACAAATCCTGTAGAAGAGACTGTAAACATAAACTACACTAAAGAGGCAAACGATACTTTTACTATATTACTGCCAATACCCGCGTGCGTATTAGCCGATAATGCTTTGACACCTGACATAAGCACAGGTAAGTCAACTAGCTCTATAGAAGAGCAAGAGTAAGAAATGAATAATGTAGTTTAAACAAGGAATTGTTTAGCATATAAAAGAGATCACTATTTACACTTTATGTCTGGAGATTGTAACCGACATGACTCGGTGACGAGACTATTAAATGACATCGGTGCCATATATATCCGAGATATAAAACGAAATAAACCTATAAGAGGTCAGATAACGGTTACACCTTACAAGGGAAAAAGGTATTCTCTTTGATCTTGAAGGATAAGTAACAGGATTTATTGGACATCGATGTTTTAAATAACACTCTTGATAGGATAGGCAGACTATTAAATGAAATAAAAATCCTGACGTTACGTGTACCTAGGCGAAGTCAGGTGACCGTCCATTTAGGCCCAGGAATGCTTAACGAAATACTCAGGAAGCATTTTAATCGCACCAACATAACTGTTACACTGTGTTATGGTAGGTCTAAATATCCTAGCGAGGATGAAAATGAAGAGATCATTTCTAACCTACATGACAGTTTAATTGGATGACACAAAGATATTAACCAGACTTATGTCAAAATTAGAGAGCGATATTATTGGCCCGGAATGAGAAATGATGTACTTGACTTCATACGGACCTGCGCAACTTGTCAGGAAAGGAAAATAGACCGCATTAACAAACGAGCTCCCATGATTATCACCTACACGCCAATAGAAAGTTTCGATAAAGTCTCTATCGACACAGTAGGCAAATTGCGACTAACGTCTTTTAATAACTGCCATATATTAACCATGCAATCGCATTTAACTAAATATGTTATCGTTATACCTCTTTCGAATATAAAAGCTACGACGATTGCAGATGTATTAGCTAGACATTTAATCTGTCAGTTCGGACACCTCAAACCATATTATCTGACCGTGGAACCAGTTTTATGTCTGAAGTAATAGCTGCTTTACTTTAATTGCTAAAGGTAACACAGTTACATTCCTTTGGTTATCGACCTCAAACCACGGGAGCTTTAGAAAGAAGCCATGCACCTTTAGTGGATTTCATTCGTACCTATGCCAACCAATATGAAGATTGGGACAAGTTGACACCGTTTGCGGCATTCACATACAACACAAGTTTGCACGCTGCTACTGGATACACACCCTTTGAGTTAGTATATGGAAAAGTTGCTCGATTTCCCCCGCGCATACCAGAGGAAGAGATGTTAGCCACATATAATCAGTATCTACGTGATCTCATCACGAGACTAAATGAAATGATGGTTATGGCTGGAAAGAGACAAATAACCAGAAAAATAAGTTCCAAGGAATACTATGACAAAGAAGTTAAGGCTTTTGGGCCGAAAGTTGGCGACTACGTATATATAAAGAATGAACCCCGTACCGCTAAGTTTGACAAGTATTATTTAACGCCATTGAAGGTGATAGAGATTTTAGCTAAAAATAATGTCTTGTTGGAAAACCCTAATGGCAAGACTATACTAAAACACATTGATGAATTAAAACCAGCGTTGATTCGAGAATAACTGATATTTTTAACTATTTCAGGAAAATATCTTGGACAACTATGGTCATGCTAATACTATTACCACCGTTGGCACATGGATAGTTAACCTATAGAAATACGCAAATAAACCCAGGCATTTATTACGAGAAATTCGGCTCTCTGAGATTAAAACGCACTGAATGGAAGCTGATCATTCATGTTAATCTCGATAAAGTTCTAGACGAATGTGACGTTTCAGAATTTATAAACCAAACCCATAACAACTGTGTAAAGCAATTAACCAATCTAAAATGCCAGCCGAAAATGGTGGACAACCGAAAGCCACGGAAAAATATCATGAATGTGTAAATGAATTCAGGAACATTGAGTGCATTTATGCTATCAATCCACAAATCATTCTTTTCAAGCAAAATATATTGCAGTCCCAGCAACATCAACTACAAGCCTGTCTGGCTCGACTAACCTCTAAAGATAAGAAGTTGATAACCAATGGATCCTCCAAGCAAGGATTGGTACCGTTAGGCTTTATCGGCAGCCTTAGTAGCAGTCTATTCGGATTAGTAACTCACGACGAAGTGGATGATATAAATCAGGAATTACGTAAATTACACCAAGATAACAAGGAAACACTCCAGTTAACCGGGAAGCATGCTTATCTGATTAGTAGTACCATTAGTCGAATACAGGATGTAGCTACTAATCATGCTAAGGCCCAAAACCATCTGGAGACCGCAATGATCACAGTGGTTAAGGAGCAGCAAAAAGAATCGTGTTCACGAAGTTTAACGGCTCAAATTAGACAAATAGAAATCACACTGGACCAAAGCATAGATGCCGTGAAGGGTTTCGTAGACATAGCTACTTCTTTGTTACAGGGTAAGATGCCCGAAGCTCTACTGACCCTAAAACTACTTGCGCAACTGACCAATGATATACGTGAGCATACCTCAGATTGGGATTTTACCATGCCCTCTGAGTATATTCAACCTGAAGAAATAGTAAAAATATCTAGAATAGATATTATTTACCAAGAGGACAGATTTCTAGTAGTCTTATATCTTCCTATGGTTGAAAGAGAGCCGTACTCCATTTACCGTATGTATCTATTACTCACTGTACAAAATTGGAAAGACCACCATTTGGGATACGCTAAAATCAAACCACACACTCCTTCATTGCACTGAATGAAAAAAATAAATACTACCTCAAATTTGATCATGACTACCTACATAAGTGTGTAGACCAACCGTATGGACTTATTTGTGAAGTTAAAGGACCATTGATGGACACAGCCGCGCTAGATGATTGTGAACTAATTATGCTCACTCATCCGCTCGAGAACAATTTACAGCATTATAACATGATATATATGAGACAAATCCATCATCCCAGTGGAGTTACCTCCACACCGAGTCAGTATCGCTGTACTCATTAACTAATAAAACCATAGTCAAGATCATCTGTGGACTACGAAAAGAAGAGATTCTACAATTGATCGATACTGGCAGACTATATATCCCTGATAACTGTATAGGAAGAACCACTCAAGTCACTCTGGTAGGTATGAGCACGCGAATCAGCAGTGAAAAATACACTTATGAACCCCAGCTACAGTTGAAGGTTGAAGAACTACTGCTAATATTTAAAGCTGAGAGTAGTGTTCAAGCACAGCTCTACCAGGAATACTATAACCTAGTTCAAATAATGAATGGAACGAAAAAAGCTTGAGGCACATATGAGACCGACTTAAGGACATAGCACAGCACAGTAGACAGCATCACTACATCAGAGGCTCCTTGTATGGAAGTTATGGATTAGGAATCATACTGTGTATAGGCCTAGTTGCAGTCATTGGATGGCTATTTATTAAATTCAAGAACTTAGTAGGCGTATATAAAACTGATCAAAATGTACATTATTATGATCATAAGTTAAAACCGGTTGACAAGGACACCGACAACACAGACCAATTTATAAGTACCCCAGCTCCTCCCATTAATCAATCTAATTCCAAAACCACAACATTAACCATAGATGATAAGGCTACAGTCACTAACCTAAAGCAAACGGTGCTCGTTGATTTCTAATTAAACCTATATCATATATAACGACTAACCATCTCTGACACTAACCAATGCTTCAGTCGTCTTGTTATCTGTATATTACCATAAAAATAATCACTAACTCCTGACTTAATGATTATTTTTCTTTCAGTTTCTTGTTGAACCAAATCATAGTTAACTATGGCAACTGAGGGCGTTTTTACCAGTGACTCGACCCAAAGCGGGACCTTAATACTAGAAAACCGTGACGGCCATCAATTATGGGAAATAATAAAAGTATTAGAAACACGTTAGCCAATCGAGCAGATAACTATTATAGAACGGGACGCGGAATTCATGGACTCGAAATTCATTCGACCTAATATAATTGATGAGTTAACTTATACAAAATTGTTTCAGACGAATTGTGAACCTGCTCCGTTGCTCGTAGCTCTGCTGGCTGCATAATAATTGCCGAGGACGACAATTTTCCTAAGTAAGGGGAGGGGAAGGGGGTTGCGTGACAAAATTATTAAAATTTTTATTTTTGTTTTTTTACTTTATTAAAATTAATTTTAGAAATGAACGTGATAAAACTTTCTCATAGCACGCTCATTATTGCTGACATTATAAAAAAATAAAGATTATTTCAAACCGTTAACATTCATTTAGTAATACAATAACTTTGATCAGTGGTCACTACGTCAGACCAACTAGCATGAGAACAGCAATTAACCAATGCGACTTCATTTCTCTCTCCTCCGTCTCTACTACCTGCAGGGTTGAGGTTGAGGTAGGGAATGGGTGAAGAAAGGAGAGCATCTTCAAGCAATGAGTTAGAGAGAGAGAGTACACTCTTTTTCTTGAAAAAAAATTCTGATTATAGAAGCACTTTCTATAAAATTCAATAGTAAAGCCATCGAAATCATATATTATTATGATAACTGTGGGTAGTTTAAAGTTTTCTAAACGAAAAATTTTTTAGAATCAGTGGTCTGAATACTCCTAAAAAGAAGTTACGGCAAATTGAGAAGTGAAAAATATGATTTATGTTTAAGACTAGCACGATTCTAAAGTTTCAATTAACAAATACATTTTTAAACTTTAACCAGCTATAACTTTTTAAAGGGCTATTTAAACCACTAATCCCTAAAAACTTTCTATTCAACAGGTGAAATTGGCAGATGGTAAGTCTATTCTAAACAAAGGTAAAAGTACAGTTCTAATAAGCGTCTGTAATGATAAAACGAAACATAAATTTGAATTGCATAACTCTTTATATCGTCAGGTGAGAGGAATAACGTGACAACTCAACTTTGCGCGTAAGAAAGTAACAACTTGGCTTTGCGTTTAGAACGTAATAATTCAACAGCTTATTTTTTTCCTAAATGTTTAAGTTGAGAACCGCTTTTAAAACATAAGAGAACATCTTATTATTATTTTCTAAGAGAATATGATACTGATTATACTCATTCATTTAGAAATATTATTCTACTATAATCTTATAGAATAACGATTTAAATATTTTCTTGGTTTAATTTAAAACTAGCAAAAAATACATCGCTCCTAACGTTACTCGGTTGAATTTTCATATATTATATTGTTATGTATAAATTGGCCAATTTTAAAATAAAAAAGAATTGCCAGGACTTATGAATTTTGATATTGTAGTTTTGTACTAAATTAAATTTTTATATTTTTATAAAAAAGATTAATTAAAGTTACAATCTGCATAAAAATTGTTTAAATACAAATTATATCATGATGAAGTAAGAATTTGTTCTACTAAATTGCATAAGAACCAATGAAAAATTATAATAGGAATTCATTCTTTTCAATCACGTGTTTCAATCATGAACCATGAAATAATCGTAAACAGTATTTGACGTTTACTAGAACTAACAACTGCACGGGAAAAGGAAAGTATTGTTAAAATAGATCCTAAATCAAGTATATCTAATTTATGCACTAACGTACTTAAAAAAAGAGTGGCGATATAATTTCAATTAGGACTATAGCTTGAATTTTAGGGACCAATGTTGGTACTATTGTATTATGAAGTAAGGGCATAAATTTGCGATGCTTAGTGTCTTTTTTTTGGTACTAACAAGGAGAGTATCTGACCTCCGGATCACGGATTTTGCTCAAACTTTGTGATAAGTTTTTAGATGTCAAAATATGAAAGGAAACAGAATTTTAGACCCCAACGCTCAATATTTCCCTAGTTACAGGCAATTAAAGAATATCACTAAAAAAGTTACTAGATTTTCAAACGCTTACAGTTCCTTAGCATTGATAGCTAGGAGCTTAAAACTTCTTTTAAATAAAAGCTGAGCTCAAATCCTTTCGAAATAGTAGTTATAGCATGTCAAAATATTATTTTTTCCCGAAGTTATAGCGTGATAAACATTGGACCTGATTTTTCTTTTTAAAACATTAATTAATAAAAAAAGCTGAAATTGGGTCTAATGTTTATTACGCTATAACTTTGGGAAAAAATAATATTTTGACATGCTATAACTACTATTTCGAAAGGATTTGAGCTCAGCTTTTATTTAAAAGAAGTTTTAAGCTCCTAGCTATCAATGTTAAGGAACTGTAAGCGTTTGAAAATCTAGTAACTTTTTTAGTGATATTCTTCAATTGCCTGTAACTAGGGAAACATTGAGCGTTGGGGTCTAAAATTCTGTTTCCTTTCATATTTTGACATCTAAAAACTTATCACAAAGTTTGAGCAAAATCCGTGATCCGGAGGTCTGATACTCTCCTAGTAAGTCTGATATTTCACCTACTCGATTTAAGGACAATATTTCGCAAAAAATGTAATTATTTATTTTTTTTCGGGCGGCATTCCCTGTTACTAAAATTACAAATTATTATATATAGAATTATTTACATGATATATAACACTTTAAAATTACTAATAATTAATATTTTAATTCGTGATATTTAAGGAATAAAACGATACATGTTTATCTTCCATATTCCTTTTTCAAATAGTTACTTTTGAGTAATAAATTAATTATTAGTAATTTAAAATTGATATATATATATATTATATGATTTACATTATATTTAACAACTGTTGGAAATTGTTACACAATTTAATGGGTTTTACGTTAATAAGTATTTATTATATTCAAGTTTTTCGCTCCTAACGTTGCTCGGTTGAATTTTCTTTTATTATATTATTATGTATAAATTACTAATTTCGAGTATATAAGAATTAATTAATTGGAGTTAATTTTGAGTACTAAATTAAATTGAAAATAATTTGATGAAACATAATATAAAAATATATGTACACATGTGCTTAAAGTAAAAAAGCGTATAATTTATTCCATCAAGTGACTATTTCTTACTCTAATTCCATAAGAAAAACAAAGATAGTACGATATTTGATATAAATAAACTGAGAACTGAGTAACAACTATAATTTTCAGACCTTAATATATGACCATGAATTTAAATTTCGAAATTAATTTTTACGTAAAACATGATTGAAAAAAATGTTGAGTTTATTTCTAATAAAAATATCTCCACAAATGTATTTTATATATACGGCTGATTCCATTCAGATTCATGCAGGCCGTCACTGATCGAATTTTTTTTCTTCTAAGTAATAAAAATACATTCTATTATGTATATAAAGATGAAATTTACCTCGTAGAACGCTCAAAAAATTTTTTTTTTACTACAGCCATTTTAGTGTTGGATGTAAAAACGAAAATTCAAAAATTGAAAATGAACCTCTACTTTTAAATGACTATAGCTCCGTCAATTTTTAACCTTTTTGGGCGTTCTTTTAACGAAAGTGTGTGGAATCCTGTCTTGTTTTAACTGCAATCTCGATTTTTGTAATACAATCTGATCTCACTGAGTTATTTACAAAAACCGAAAAAAGCGATTTTTTTCAAACACGATTTTCTCAAAAACTATATATTTTTTTTTTTTAAATTTTAATATGATTTTATACATAAAAAATACTAACTTTAAGGGTGGGTGAGAATATGCGATTTCGCCTTATTTTTTTTAACAGATTTTTAAACGTTTTTTTTATATTTTCGATTTTAAAACATTGATACCATGGCGCATTGTACTATTTTTCCAACTTTACCTGTTCTTACAACTATTTTTATGCTTTTATTTATTAATATATCGAAAATATCGACAATAATCTTTAAAATAAACCCCGGATCAAATATTTTGATCAATTAGAACCAAAGTTATGACGATTTAAAGTTAAAAAAAAAATGCTGAAACTTTAAATAAATATATTTACTTTGAATTTTGAATTTTGAATTTGAATTTTGAATTTTGAATTTTGAATTTTGAATTTGAATTTTGAATTTTAAATTTTGAATTTTGAATTTGAATTTTGAGAAGGTGAGTTTTTTAAATACTAAAATATATTATTTGGTCATTTTCAATGAACAAATAATATGCGATACAATTGAGAAAGAACACTAATGAATTAAGAACTAATGTGAATAAAAAAATCCGAATTTAAATAAAACCTTTCAATTTACTTCTTGCCACTCATGTCTCGAAGTTTTGGCAGTGTATATTTGGTTTCGTTCACTTTTCCAACAGTGAATCTTTTGAATACCTTTAATTTTTTTTTTTTTTTTTTTTTTTTTTTTAATATGATTTTATACATAAAACTTCCTCTAGGGGTTGTAGGACCTTGTAGGGTGCCTCGTAAGAGGACGGTGGGGAAGCTTAGCCTTGGAGGCTTGGGAGCCTAAGATCTTCTCGTGCGGGAGATGTTGGGTCGGTGCCTCCCTGCTTCCGTCTCATCCTGCTAGGCAGGCTCTGGGGACGTGGGGTGGGGGGCGCTCGTGCTGCTGGTGCTGACGGCTTCTGGGGGTCCTGGCGGTTTAGAGCCGCGGGGCGCCTGGGGTACGGGCGTCGGGGGCGCGGGAATTCCGGCTTGGCATCGTCAGCCCCCCGACTCTCTCTGGTGGTGGAGAGATATCGGGCGCTAATAAAATATATCACCCCCTGACTGAAGGTGTAATGCGAACCGTGCCGATGTTGTTCGTGGCCCAGGGGTTACAGTGGGTCACAAACGGTGCCTCGTAGATACTGGGCGACCTCTACGAGTATTAATGCCTTACCTCTGCATGCGGGGCTCTATGGAGGTGGACCAACCTTTCCCTAGCTACTCGTGGGACTCAAAATGAATGTTCAGAAAAATAATAACCTTACGTAACCTGGTAGTGTGGAAGGAAGGAGAACCGCTCCACAAGAGCTGGTGACCCAAACAGAAGCACAACCAGTGCCTGCTGATACGTCGGTGAACCTGGAAGGGGGAACCCATAACACGCCGGTGAACCTAGAAGGGGGAACTGGAACTACGCCGGTGAACCTGGAAAGAGGAACCGGAACTATGTCGGTGAACCTGGAGAGGGGAACTGTCAATAAAACAAAGAAAATGGGGAACAAGCAGAGGAAAAAACGTCAAGAAGGCACGCCCTCCTCCTCTTTGCCCTTGACCCCCTCTCATACCAAAGGAGTCAAGAGACCCAAAACATCAAGCGATACTCCACCGGAGGGGCAAAGACCCCCTAAAAGAAACAACTTCGGACCGGGAGAAGGCTCCCTGTCAATCGCACAAAGAACTTACCCACTCACGGTAGTGGTGGTTCCGGTGGAGTATCCAGATGAATGCTTCTCATCAAGTGATCTGATGAATCTTCGTAAGGAGATTGAGGAGCGCGTCGACCAAATAGAGGACGGAGAACTGCCAAGGTTTGAAGACTCTATGGTAAAGAACGGTGCAATGGTCGTCGTGCCAGCGGACCGATTCAGTAGGGAGTGGTTTGTGCGGCAGATGGGTGAGAAGAGTCCGCCAGGTGCTCCCATCCTCAGAGTAGGGGGGATTGAGCTCCTCCAGCGTCTGATTAGAGCCACGATCCTTCTACCTACAAAAGTAGAAGCGGGAGTGGCGCTGAAGAGGCTGGGGAGGCTCAATCCGTCACTCAAGGTGGATGACTGGAGGCTGTACGCGGTCTCAGAAACCCGGAAGCCAAGCAAACTGCAGCAACAACAGGGTCCAGCAGAACCAAAGGACCAGCTAAAGACGCAACCGGACCAAGGGTCAAAGGAGCAGTCAGAAGGTAAGTCAGACGAGGAGGGAATGATGCTTATTGTCGGCATTCCCGAATCGTCCATCAAAAGTCTAAGTTCATTAGACAAGAAGGCTTACTACGGTATGGGCAGAGTTGAAGTTAGATACTCTGTCAAGACCGTGGGAGCATCAAGTAATCAATAGGGGAACTTCCAAATGGAGGGGATCCTTAAAATTACTCAGATTAACTTGCACCACAGTAAAGACTCCTCAGCTCTTCTTGCGAGGAGTCAGTCTGCGGCGCACACATATGTATCATTGATACAAGAACCATGGACCGTCAAAGGCTCTATTAAAGGACTTGGAAGAGGTGGCAAAATTGTCAGAGATCCAACAGCAGTCAAACCCAGAGCGTGTATCTGGATCAAAGGTCTAGAAAACACGCCACTTATGGCAGTCATTACTCGAGATGTAGTGGCTACTAAGGTAAAACTCTCCATAAGAGGTGTTTCAAAGGAGGTAGTACTAGCTTCAGTCTATCTCCCCTATGAGGAAGAGATTCCTACAAAAGAGGTAATTAAGTTGGTGGACTATTGTGGCGAGAGGGGTCTCCCTCTGGTTTTGGGATGTGATGCCAATGCACACCATACGGTGTGGGGCAGCACGGACACGAATGCTAGAGGATCGGCCCTACTCGAGTACTTAGCCACCACTGAACTAGATATTCTTAATAGGGGGTCGGAACCTACCTTCTTTAATATAAAGAGAAGAGAGGTGATCGACCTAACACTGTGTTCACAAAACTTTATTCATGCTGTGCGGGATTGGAGAGTGTCGGAAGAACCGACGCTCTCTGATCATGCACAGATCACGTTTAATATTTGTTTTCTGTTTCAGGAGGTCAAATGGTTTAGGAACCTAAGGAATACGGACTGGGGTACATACAAAAAGGAACTCTCACTAGCAATGAGAGAATTCCCTAAAAATATTGGGAACAGGGAAGAGATAGAAGGGGCGGCGAAAATGCTCCAACAGTCTATCATCTCGGCATTCTCTAAGAGCTGTCCTCTCAAGAAAGCGAGGACAGAATATGAGTCTCCATGGTGGAATCACAAACTGGAAACTCTTAAGGAGACAGTCAAAAGATTGTTCAAAAAGGCCAAGAAATCCAAAGAGGAGTTACCTTGGCAGAAGTGGAGAGACAAACAGAAAGAATACATAAGGGAGGTCAGAAGGGCCCACACGGAAGGATGGAGGAAGTTCTGTTCGGAAGTGGAACAAGGTCCGGAGGCATCCCGACTTGACAAACTGTTTGCACGGAATCCGGAGGCATGGTTAAGTGCCATTAGACTTCCAGAGGGTGGTTACTCAGTGACGGACAGGGAGACCTTGGGCTGCCTGATGAGGACGCACTTTCCGGGTTTTATTAACTTGGAGGGTGGGGAGAGTGATCAACCTGATAACCCTTCACGGGTGAATTGGGGTCCTGGTTGCGGTGGACCCGCTGACAAGTCAGCTAGGGTGAAGCTTGCAGCCGGGATTGTCTCCCCAGACCGTGTCAGGTGGTCCTGGTTCTCCTTTGGGCCGTTTAAGTCTCCCGGGGTGGACGGGGTGTACCCGGTCCTGCTTCAGCAGGGCACGGAGGTTATCCTCGGCCCTTTCGTGAGACTGGCGAGAGCCTGTTTGTTGCTGGGCTATACACCCGAAAACTGGAGGAATTCAAGAGTAGTTTTCATTCCTAAACCAGGAAGAAGCAGCTACTCCACGGCAAAGGACTTCAGACCTATTTGTCTGATGTCCTTTTTACTTAAGTCGATAGAGAGGCTCATCGACAGATACATCAAGGAGACGGTTCTCACACAGAATCCGCTATCACCAGAACAACACGCCTACACAGAAGGCAAATCTACCGAAACAGCACTGCACAAAGCAGTGTCATTAATCGAGGAAGAAATAGAAACAGAAGGATTCGCTATAGGAGCCCTCCTGGATGTAGAGGGGGCTTTCAACAATACCCCAACAGAGGCTATTTGCAAAGCAGCCAAGAATAAAGGAGTGCCGGACATGATCACGAACTGGATCCGTGACATGCTGAGTCACCGATTATTGGAAGTAACCAGGGGTGACACCACGGTTAGGGGTACAGTCGCAAATGGCTGTCCTCAGGGTGGTGTGATCTCCCCGTTAGAATGGAACTTGGTGGCAGAAGGTGCCTTAACCTGTGTTAAAGAAACCGGATGCCATGTCATTGGATATGCCGACGATATAATGATAGTGGTGAGGGGGCGTTTCCTTGAACCGCTAGCAGATGTATTACAGGCAGCACTGGACAGACTTTGGAACTGGTGCAAAACCAACAAACTGTCTATCAACCCGAGCAAAACAGAGGTGGTGGTCTTCACGAGGAGGTATAAGTGGAAACTGCATAAAACCTTAAAGCTAGGAGGCCAAGTATTAACACCAAAATTCGAGGCCAAATACTTGGGGGTGATACTGGACAGCAAGCTACACTGGAAACCCCAGGTAGAAGAGTGCTGCAGGAAGCTCACCAATATGTTTTGGCTTAGCAGAAGAACTATTGGAAGGAATTGGGGACTTAAACCCTCAACCATCCTGTGGATGTTTAGGACAATTCTCATTTCTAGACTAACTTACGCAGCAGTGGTATGGTGGAAACGCACCAGCCTAACAACAACTGCGAAGCTCCTGGATAGGCTAAGGGGACTTGTCCTGAGAGCCATGACAGGGGCAATGAGGACTACTCCCATAGAAGCCCTGGGATTCTTGATGGGAGTGGCACCCTTACAACTGTATGTACAAGAGGCTGCTACAAGGTCTGCATGCAGACTGATTGCTCTCAACATGTGGACTGGGAGAGGTGAACACACTAACCCTCCTTGCCTTAAACAAGATGTACAATTAAAGATGAGGTCAGATCTGATGGTGACGAAATATCACTTCGACAATAAATTCGAGGTGATTTTCCCAACCAAAGAAGACTGGCTGTCAGGAAAAGGTAATGATAGAATACCGAACTCAGGCGACATCTGGTACACGGATTAATCGAAATCCGCAACGGGTACTGGAGCAGGCATCTATCGAAGGAGGCTTGGGAAGGGGACTATGGTCCCGCTAGGCAAGCAGGCTTCAATTTTCCAGGCAGAACTGGTGGCTATACTAATTTCTGCTCAGATGGCACTAGATGCGAACAACCAAGACATAGTGAACATCTGTTCGGATAGCAAAGGGGCACTCATGGCCTTGAAAAGCTACAAAACTAAGTCTAGTCTAGTGGAGGAATGCATCAACTCACTAAATACTTTAGGAGAAAGATGCAGGAAACTCAAACTTTACTGGGTTCCCAGTCACGTGGGAATCAAAGGCAACAGGGTAGCAGACGACCTAGCAAAATTGTCTGCAAAAACACCACTAATTGGCCCTGAGCCTGCTTTGGGAATTCAGATGAGCCAAATTAAAGAAAAAATGTGTCAATGGCGAGAGACACAACATAGAACAACCTGGAGGGATACACCAGGTTGCAAGCAAGCTAAAGCTCTGCTTGGTGATGACCCTAATCATGCGTGGCTGGCACGGGGTCTGAACCTTAGCACAGAAGATATAAACATAGTCGCACAAATAGCGACAGGGCATGGTAAATTAAATTACCACATGTACAATATGAAAGTAGCTGGTTCTCCTGCATGCAGATGGTGCGGGGCCGCCTTGGAGACGGTTCAGCACATCCTCTGTGAGTGTGAGGAACTAGCGACAACTAGAATGAAACACATAGGAATGGAGTGCCCTGACATTAACAAAATCAGGACACTTCCTCTAAATAATGTGATTTCCCTATATAAAGAGATCACGATACATTGCGTATCTAACTATGTCTAACCGCACATGCCCGGAACCCATCCATAAGGTTGTGGTGAAGGGTTGCTGGTGGGACTAAACTATGGGGCTGCAAAGGGCATTTGGCCTAGGCAGCATTGGTGGTTCTATTCCCATAGAACTGCCTACCCGATATCCTTAATAATAATATTATACATAAAAAATACTAACTTATAGGGTAGGTAAGAATATGCGATTTTGCCTTTTTTTTTAACAGATTTTCCAACGTTTTGGCGCATCGTACTATTTTTCCAACTTTAGGTGTTCTTACAACTATTTTTATGCTTTTATTTATAAATATATCAAAAATATTAATAATAATCTTTAAAATAAATCCCAGATCGAATATTTTGATCAATTAGAACCAAACTTATGACGATTTAAAGTTTAAAAAAAAATGCTGAAACTTCAAATAAATATGATATTTACATTGAGGAAACGCAATTTTCGTTAAAGATTAAAATCTGAAGATATAAATTTTTCAATTTAAAAAAAAAGTTATTTTGATGAAAGAATACATAACCATTTATCCTCTTTTTATGGTACATTATTATAATAAAAAATTTTTTTTTTTTTAAATATAATTTTTATATCAGTTTGAATTTCGCGCCTAGAATTTGAATTTATTTTGTAGGGAGTTAACGGATGTTACTACTAAGTGGCGATGATTCGTTCTTTGCATTCTCATCAACGACTTGACGCGTTTAAAAATATAAGAAAAGGAAGATACAAAATAAAGTTGTTTAAGAAAAATTATTTTTTTTGATCTGTCATTGAACAGAATATCAATAATGGCATCACTGATTGTTAAAATAAAGTGCAAGGATTTAAAAGAAAGGCACAAAAAAGTTGTTTATGATTGCTCCAAAAGTCCGCTTAGAGAATTAGGTGATCTAACGGAGTCTTTGAAGCGCTTCTATCCAAATACTTCTTTCTCTAGAGAAGATAAAGTATACCCTTTGTGTTACAAAATATTATTAGATGAAGTGAAAAATGCGCCTATTTCATCGACTTCAAGCAGTCAACAATCTTCGGAAGATTTTATTCATAGTGAGGCTGTGGTAAAACAGCTCAACGAGACTTCAAGTAATTTGAAATTAAACATTTCACCAATTAAAATGCCTCAAAGTATCAATATCAAGATGCGAGAATCTTATGCTCTCCGAAAAAGAAAACAAATAAACGATGCATTTGATTCACAAATAGCAAGTTAAATAATGAAAGTTTACGATATAACGGATTTGCCCGCATTGAATGAAAATAATGAATGTAAAACAAATGATAAATGGCTTGAGAATATTAAAATTGCATTAGATAATTGTTCAAATTTTCTTGAGAAAGTGCGAATGTTGAGTATTATACCAAGTGATATTTCCAAAGATTATTTATTATCAGTTTTACCAAATGTAACTATTTATATGATTGATCAAGCACGATCATTGGTAAATAATAAAAAAATTTACAAGCAGTCTGAGAACTATTGTGGCCATTATTTGGATAGTGAAATTGTAATGAAAGTAAAGGATTATTATCTGAACGATGATTTTAATTGTTCTCGTCAAAGTGCAAATAAAAGCGACACAGTATCTATCAAAGAAAATGGTATAAAAACTAAAAAAGTCAAACGCTTTCTTACGCGAAGCATAAGAAAAAATATATCAATTATTTAAAGACGGAAATCCTGAAATGAAAACAAAAATTGGTAAATCAACATTCTACGATTTAAGACCGAAGTGGGTTATACCACATCCACCCACCGATTCGTGTCTTTGCGTTTACTGCAAAAATCTTAAACTTATATTAAATGCTTTGAATAATTATAAAAAAGAGAATAAACAAGACATTGCAGATTTGGAATAGAAAATATGTTCTTCAATTTTTTGTTCAAAAGATGATATTTATGTGTACTAACTAGGAGAGTATCAGACCTCCGGATCACGGATTTTGCTCAAACTTTGTGATAAGTTTTCAGATGTCAAAATATGAAAGGAAACAGAATTTTAGACCCCAACGCTCAATATTTCCCTAGTTACAGGCAATTAAAGAATATCACTAAAAAAGTTACTAGATTTTCAAACGCTTACAGTTCCTTAGCATTGATAGCTAGGAGCTTAAAACTTCTTTTAAATAAAAGCTGAGCTCAAATCCTTTCGAAATAGTAGTTATAGCATGTCAAAATATTATTTTTTCCCGAAGTTATAGCGTGATAAACATTGGACCTGATTTTTCTTTTTAAAACATTAATTAATAAAAAAAGCTGAAATTGGGTCTAATGTTTATTACGCTATAACTTTGGGAAAAAATAATATTTTGACATGCTATAACTACTATTTCGAAAGGATTTGAGCTCAGCTTTTATTTAAAAGAAGTTTTAAGCTCCTAGCTATCAATGTTAAGGAACTGTAAGCGTTTGAAAATCTAGTAACTTTTTTAGTGATATTCTTCAATTGCCTGTAACTAGGGAAACATTGAGCGTTGGGGTCTAAAATTCTGTTTCCTTTCATATTTTGACATCTAAAAACTTATCACAAAGTTTGAGCAAAATCCGTGATCCGGAGGTCTGATACTCTCCTAGTAAGAGAATGTAAAAAATATTCCATTGGAGATTTTATTGATTTAAAAGTAATTTCTTTGACAGAAAAAGATTTATATGAAGAAATAATTTATGGTGTTTGGAAAAAATCATATTTACTGAATAAAACTAGCACAATTGAAAATTTCTTAATAGAGTTAAGAGAGCGCGCTCTCACTGTAAGAGCTCATAAATTGGTCAAAGAAATTTAACGTATAGCAATTAAAGAGGTTAAACTTTTAGCGAAAAATAATGACTTCCAAGTAGCTATTCATGTCGATTTTGCAGAAAATTGGACAGTTCTGCTTCAAAATGGAATATAAAGCTATCATTGGAGTAAAAACCAAATATCAATATTTACGTCAGTATGCTATTTTGGAAATGATAAAACAGTCAGTTATGTCACCGTCTCTGACGATATTAAACAGGTTTCGTGTCATGCCCTAATAGCTATAAATTTAACTATCGATAACTTAAAACAAAAACATATTGCGCAAGATCTTGATGAAATCATAACCATTTCCGATGGAGCTGCCAGTCATTTTAAAAATAGATATCAATTCTATAAGCTTTAAAACTCAAAAGTAAACAGAAAATGGCTTTTTTCTGCAACAGGTCATGGTAAAGGCGCTGGTGACGATATTGGTGGTTTAGTTAATCATTATGCTACCACACATAATCTGTCCAAGAAGAGATTTTATTAGAAACGCTAAAAATTTCGCCATTCACGTATCAAAATATACTCCGTCGATTAACATTCTTCTTATCCGCAAGGATGAGTTAGAAGTTTTTTAACTGACAAAAAAAATAGAATGGTTAGGAAATGCAAAAGAAATTAAAGGTATTCAAAAGATTCACTGTTGAAAAGTGAACAAAACCAATTCTACACTGCCAAAACTTCGAGACATGAGTGGCAAGAAGTAAATTGAAAGGTTTTATTCAAATTCGGATTTTTTTTATCCACATTAGTTCTCATTTCATTAGTGTTCCTTCTTAATTGTATCGCATATTATTTGTTCATTGAAAATGACCAAATAATATATTTTAGTATTCAAAAAACTCACCTTTTCAAAATTCAAATTCAAAATTCAAAATTCAAAATTCAAAATTTAAATTCAAAATTCAAAATTCAAAATTCAAAGTAATTATATTTATTTAAAGTTTAAGCATTTTTTTTTTAAACTTCAAGGATGTTCTCTTGCGAGCAGTTTTACTCAACTTAGAAGTAGTTCTTTTATATAAAGTTAACCTATGAGAGCGCTGCAATAAGTTGAGCACGTTTCTACACGCACAAGCGAAATTCATGTTTATTAAATAGAATTCGTGCATTTTCTATCTTTCAAATATGGATAACTCAAAATTTAGTATCGTTTGCATAAATTTTCTTTATACCGATTGAATCGTTATTACGCGTAGATTATAAAAAAATGTTTTTTAAAAAAATTGTAAGAAAACTTAAAGAGTCATTAAGCAAAACGTGAGTCAGAAAGAGGCAGACTATAGTATTCCTGTGTTAAACATCGCAACTTTGGAAGCTGATTATTTAAAAATTAATATGGCATACTATACATAAAATGAGCGCAATGGAAAGAGCTTACAAAAATCTACTTAGTCCAATAATTTGAATTGATATTTTAAGAAAATCAATTTCCAAGAGAACGTCCTTAAATCGTCATAACTTTGGTTCTAATTGATCAAAATATTCGATCCGGGGTTTATTTTAAAGATTATTGTTGATATTATTGATATATTTATAAATAAAAGCATAGAAATAGTTGTAAGAACACGTAAATTTGGAAAAATAGTACGATGCGCCATGGTATCAATGTTTCAAAATCGAAAATATAAAAAAAACGTTTAAAAATCTGTTAAAAAAAAATAAAGCAAAATCGCATATTCTCACCTACCCTAAAAGTTAGTATTTCTTATGTATAAAATCATATTAAAATTAAAAAAAAAAAATATATAGTTTTTGAAAAAATCGTGTTTAAAAAAAATCGCTTTTTTCGGTTTTTTGCAAATAACTCAGTAAGATCAAATTGTATTACAAAAATCGAGATTGCATTTAAATCTAGACAGAGTTCCGCATACTTTTGTTAAAAGAACGCCCAAAAAGGTTAAAAATTGACGGAGCTATAGTCATTTAAAAGTAGAGGTTCATTTTCAATTTTTGAATTTTTGTTTTTACATCCAACACTAAAATTGCTGTAGTAAAAAAAAAATTTTTTTTGAGCGTTCTACGAGGTAAATTTCATCTTTATATACATAATAGAATGTATTTTTATTACTTAGAAGAAAAAAAAAATTCGATCAGTGACGGCCTATATGAATCTGAATGGAATCAGCCATATATAAAATACGAAATTTAAATAAAAAAAAACCATAAGATTAAAATACACATTTTTGGTTTATTTTAAATTTGAATATTTCAGAATAATAAAATAACTATTTGCTATTACTTAACAATCCTTTTTGCATCTAATATAAAATTTTAATGAGATACAAATATTACAAAGTGTATGTATCACAAGTAAGGTTTGCATATTATAAATATTATAATTTTTAGAATTCTTGATATTAATAGATTATTAATTTGAAAAATTAAATATTTTTCCATTGATGGCAAGTAACTTTTCAAATATAACTATATTATTTTAACTAAAATAATACTGTAAATGTCAATCAAATAAAATTTTCATCAAAATGAATTTCAACGCTATAATTATTAAAATAAACATTTTTATTTAACTACAATCTATTGTAATAATTATGTTTTTAATAATAATATTAAAAAAATAATAATTTTCTTTGATGAACAGCTATATAAATATTATATATTTATAATTGTATGACTAAATTTATTAAATTAAAATTTGATTCAGTTATCATTTAGAGAATAAAGTATTTAAATTAGATTTCATGAAAATATATTATTTGAAAAGTTACTTGTTAACAATTTTTTATAAATAACATACATTTAACGTTAATTACATTTTCATTCGTATACGTGTTAGTATTTAAATGAATTGTCAATTTTATAAAAATTGTTAACAATTAAATATATTGAAATTACATTTTTATATATCAAAATTACATTTTAATATATTAAAATTATATTTACCTTAATTCCATTTTCATTTGTACACGTGTTTGTATTTAAATGAATTGCCATTTATATAAAATTTGTTAGCAATTAAATATATTAAAATTCATTTCATTAAAGCAATAATATTTTCAATAAGAGAAACATTCATTTTTAAAATACATCAAATTACCTCATTTGAAAAATTATTATTACATAATATGAAAATATTTTTTTTTTATCGTTTGAACATAAATTTTATGAAATACAATTTAAAAAAATTATTTATTTGATATCAAATTTTTCTTAATAATCTGTAACGGGCGCGTTTTGCTGGATGCACGGTCGCCAGGTAATTTTAATAATAAATTACTAAAATATAAATTAAAGTTACGTTTATCAGTTCTTGACATGCATTGGTCACATAATCCATACAGCAGGCAGAATTAAAACACCAGAATCGACGATCTCTTCTAGATGCTTTACTATTAGAGATGCGATAATTGATATTTTAATTATTATGAAAGGCTATATAATCGACGACTTCCATTAGATGCTTTACTATTGGAAGTGCGATATTATATCCTTATTTTAGATGCAATTTATGTTGGTACAATAATCGACGACATTCACTGGATGCTTTACCATTGAATGTGCGATAATATGTACTTTCACGATAATATGTTTTTTGATTGTTATTATCTGAAAATAAGTTTAAGTTAATGAATTTAAAATCATTTTATATCTTTTAATGTTTTAAATTTTATTTAAAAATATATCTTTTTATAAAATTATACAAATGAAATGAGAACGTTAAATTAATCTAATTTCTACATGCTCTCGTGTAGAGAGTCGGATCAAGAATGAATCTCTTTAGCTAGATGCTAGTCCTTTTATATGATTTTTACTACCTTCTATTGAATTCTATTTCTTATAATTTAGGAAACAGAAGGTTCCATAAATTTAATTTTATGTAATTCTAACAAAATGTTTAATCAAATATATTAATACGAGTAACTTTCTGTTTCCTTTACATTTCTAAAAACAAATGTGTATTTTACTGATAATTAATTTTCCTAACGTATTTATTTATTAATTAAGAAAATAATTTTAAACCTTTTAATTAATACAAATATTATTTTTATTCTAATTGCATAGAGATTGAATGTTCCTTTTCATAAACACATGATTATCCAAGCATACTGTATTTAATTTTTATTATAAATAATTAAATATTTATTCAATTATAGAAATAGAACATTCCATTTCTATGCTTTTTATACTATATAAATTCTGGAAGTTTTCTTCCTTATCAACATCCATTGATAATTCAGAGTTTATGATAACAATGTAGTTTGATTTGTTTTTAAATATATTATATAAAAGTTAATAATGCAAAATTATGATATGAGCCGTTTCAAATCAATAATAAAAATAGGAAAATATAAGAAATATGAATAAATTTTTCTGATTATGTCTATAATTATGAATTTATATTTATGATCTGTCTAGATAGAAGTAAAATTTTCCCTAAAAAAATAAACATTCCAAAATAAATTTACTTAGTGTTTGCGAAACACTTATTATAAATGCGGAAAGAAATAATATTCTGTAATATTACTCTAAAATTTGTATTAAATATTATCATTGAAAGTACAATTATTTCATTATGTTGAATTTGTTGTCAAAGTTTGGTTATATTTCACTATAAGGAGATATAAAAATTAACTGTCATATTCAACTGTCATTCCATTCTATTGCTAAATTTTCATAAAAGGAATGTATTAACTTGTAGTATGTACTATGATGATTATTTATTTAAATTTTAAAATTTTTCTAATCATTAGTTTTCAAGATATTTAGATTTCTGATGCCAAATAGAAAAATATTAGTAAATAATATTGTAACCCAAACTCCTTAATAACTAATGAATAAATTTATTCAAAAATTTAACTGAATAATCTTCGTGATACATATTATATGTTGATGCATCTCTTTATTCAAAATTTTGAGATACAATGGAAATATAGTCAATTTTTATCAGCGCAAGTGTACTGTCCATTTTACATCTCCTTAAATAATATATACTTATAAAATTTACATAATAATTTATAAAAACGATTAAAATGATAATCATATATTTATTAATATTTTAAACTATGAATAAAAAGTTCGAAAATTATTATTAAGAGGAGGTCACGTATCTCTGTCCTTTTCTAATTAAAGAATCAAGATTTTCACAGAAACTAATAGCTTTAGCAAAAAATAAAGAGAAAGCCGCATCTCATATCAAAAAAAGCAATATTTTCTTTGATAAGGAAGAATTAATTTTATTGCTTCGTTTTCAAGAAAACCTTGAAAAACTTAAATCATAGAGGTTAGGGTGGACAATTTCGTTTTTCAAGGTTTTCTTGAGAACGAAGCAATAAAATTAATTCTTTCTCATAAAAGAAAATATTGCTTTTTTGATACAAGATGCGGCTTTCTTTTCATTTTTTGCTAAAGTTAGTACTTTTTGTAAAAAAATCATTTCTTTGATTAGAAAAGGACAGAGATACGTGACCTCCTCTTAAGTGATAAATTATAAATAGTTATATTATTTTATTGAATACATTTCCAACTTAAATAATTATCTTCATGTTAAAACTCAATTTAATTAGCATTCAGTTCCACAAGTTATTCAAAAAATTTACCATTATTAAAAGTTATTAAAAAGTTATTTATAAAAAATAGTCCCATATAAAAATTTCAAATTTCTATTAATTTAATTTTTTATACTTTACATTAGAGAATAAGTTTTGATGTTGAAATTTTCTTGTTATATGCAACATATATATATATCTTCCTATATTATATAGACGAAAGCCTCAAAAAATAGCATTCTTGCGTCCTCCCCCCTCCTCCCCCAGCCTCACATTTTTAAATTTTTTCAACGTAAATATAGGGCTGATTCCATTCAGATTCATGCAGGCCGTCACTGATCGAATTTTTTTTTTCTTCCAAGTAAGAAAAATACCTTCTATTATGTATATAAAAATAAAATTTACCTCGTAGAACGCTCAAAAATTTTTTTTTTTTTACTACAGCAATTCTAGTGTTGGATGTAAAAACGAAAATTCAAAAATTGAAAATGAACCTCTACTCTTAAATGACTATAGCTCCGTCAATTTTTAACCTTTTTGAGCGTACTTTTGACGGAAGTGTGCGGAATTTTGTCTAATTTCAAATGCAATCTCGATTTTTGTAATACAATTTGATCTCACTGAGTTATTTACGAAAACCCGAAAAAAGCGATTTTATTCAAACACGATTTTCTCAAAAACTATATTTTTTTTTTTCTGAAATTTTTATATAATTTTAAACATAAAAAATACTAACTTTAAGGGTGGGTGAGAATATGCGATTTCGCCTTATTTTTTTTAACAGATTTTTAAACGTTTTTTTTATATTTTCGATTTTAAAACATTGATACCATGGCGCATTGTACTATTTTTCCAACTTTACCTGTTCTTACAACTATTTTTATGCTTTTATTTATTAATATATCAAAAATATCAACAATAATCTTTAAAATAAACCCCGGATCAAATATTTTGATTAATTAGAACCAAAGTTATGACGATTTAAAGTTAAAAAAAAAATGCTGAAACTTTAAATAAATATATTTACTTTGAATTTTGAATTTTGAATTTGAATTTTGAATTTTGAATTTTGAATTTTGAATTTGAATTTGGAATTTTAAATTTTGAATTTTAAATTTGAATTTTGAAAAGGTGAGTTTTTTAAATACTAAAATATATTATTTGGTAATTTTCAATGAACAAATAATATGCGATACAATTAAGAAAGAACACTAATGAATTAAGAACTAATGTGAATAAAAAAATCCGAATTTAAATAAAACCTTTCAATTTACTTCTTGCCACTCATGTCTCGAAGTTTTGGCAGTGTATATTTGGTTTCGTTCACTTTTCCAACAGTGAATCTTTTGAATACCTTTAATTTCTTTTGCATTTCCTAACCATTCCATTTTTTTTGTTAGTCGAAAAACTTCTAACTCATCCTTGCGGATAACAAGAATGTTAATCGACAGAGTATATTTTGATACCTGAGTGGCGAAATTTTCAGCGTTTCTAATAAAATCTGCACTCTTCTTGGACAGATTATGCGTGGTAGCATAATGTTTAACTAAACCACCAATACCGTCACAAGCGCCTTTACCATGACCTGTTGCAGAAAAAAGCCATTTTCTGTTTACTTTTGAGTTTTGAAGTTCATAGAATTGATATCTACTTTTAAAATAACTGGCAGCTCCATCGAAAATGGTTATGATTTCATCAAGATCTTGCGCAATATGTTTTTGTTTTAAGTTATCGATAATTAAATTTATAGCCATTAGGGCATGAGACGAATCGTGTTTAATATCGTCAGAGACGGTGAAATAACTGACTGTTTTATCATTTCCAAAATAGCATACCGACGTAAATATTGATATTTGGTTTTTACTCCAATGATAGCTTTGAATTTCATTTTGAAGCAGAACTGTCAAATTTTCTGCAAAATCGACATGAATAACTAATTGGAAGTCATTATTTTTCGCTAAAAGTTTAACCTCTTTAATTGCTATACGTTGAATTTCTTTGACCAATTTATGAGCTCTTACAGTGAGAGCGCACTCTCTTAACTCTATTAAGAAATTTTCAATTGTGCTAGTTTTATTCAGTAAATTTGATTTTTCCCAAACACCATAAATTATTTCGTCATATAAATCTTCTTCTGTCAAAGAAATTACTTGTGAATCAATAGAATCTCCAATGGGACATTCTTTACATTCTCTTAGTACACATTTCATATCATCTTTTGAACAAAAAAGTGAAGAACATATTTTCAATTCCAAATCTGCAATGTCTTGTTTATTCTCTTTTTTATAATTATTCAAAGCATCTAACATAAGTTTAAGATTCTCGCAGTAAACGCAAAGACACGAATCGGTGGGTAGATGTGGTATAACCCACTTCGGTCTTAAAGCGTAGAATGTTGATTTACCAATTTTTGTTTTCATTTCAGGGTTTTCGTCTTTAAATAATTGATATATTTCTTTTATACTTCGCGTAAGAAAGCGTTTGACTTTTTTAGTTTTTATACCATTTTCTTTGATAGATACTGTGTCGCTTTTATTCGCACTTTAACGAGAACAATTAAAATCATCGTTCAGATAATAATCCTTTACTTTCATTACAATTTCACTATCCAAAGAATGGCCACAATAGTTCTCAGACTGCTTGTAAATTTTTTTATTATTTACCAATGATCGTGCTTGATCAATCATATAAATAGTTACATTTGGTAAAACTGATAATAAATAATCTTTGGAAATATCGCTTGGTATACTACTTAACAATCGCACTTTCTCAAGAAAATTTGAACAATTATCTAATGCAATTTTAATATTCTCAAGCCATTTATCATTTGTTTTACATTCATTATTTTCATTCAATGCGGGCAAATCCGTTATATCGTAAACTTTCATTATTTAACTTGCTATTTGTGAATCAAATGCATCGTTTATTTGTTTTCTTTTTCGGAGAGCATAAGATTTTCGCATCTTGATATTGATACTTTGAGGCATTTTAATTGGTGAAATGTTTAATTTCAAATTACTTGAAGTCTCGTTGAGCTGTTCTACCACAGCCTCACTATGAATAAAATCTTCCGAAGATTGTTGACTGCTTGAAGTCGATGAAATAGGCGCATTTTTCACTTCATCTAATAATATTTTGTAACACGAAGGGCATACTTTATCTTCTCTAGAGAAAGAAGTATTTGGATAGAAGCGCTTCAAAGACTCCGTTAGATCACCTAATTCTCTAAGCGGACTTTTGGAGCAATCATAAACAACTTTTTTGTGCCTTTCTTTTAAATCCTTGCACTTTATTTTAACAATCAGTAATGCCATTATTGATATTCTGTTCAATGACAGATCAAAAAAAATAATTTTTCTTAAACAACTTTATTTTGTATCTTCCTTTTCTTATATTTTTAAACGCGTCAAGTCGTTGATGAGAATGCAAAGAACGAATAATCGCCACCTAGTAGTGACATGCGTCAACTCCCTACAAAATAAATTCAAATTCTAGACGCGAAATTCAAACTGATAAAAAAATTATCTTCTTCAACAAAAAAAATTTTTATTATAATAATGTACCATAAAAAGAGGATAAATGGTTATATATTCTTTCATCAAAATAACTTTTTTTCTAAATTAAAAAATTTATATCTTCAGATTTTAATCTTTAACGAAAATTGCGTTTCCTCAATGTAAATATCATATTTATTTAAAGTTTTAGCATTTTTTTTTAAACTTTGAATCGTCATAACTTTGGTTCTAATTAATCAAAATATTTGATCCGGGGTTTATTTTAAAGATTATTGTTGATATTTTTGATATATTAATAAATAAAAGCATAAAAATAGTTGTAAGAACAGGTAAAGTTGGAAAAATAGTACAATGCGCCATGGTATCAATGTTTTAAAATCGAAAATATAGAAAAAACGTTTAAAAATCTGTTAAAAAAAATAAGGCGAAATCGCATATTCTCACCCACCCTTAAAGTTAGTATTTTTTATGTATAAAATCATATAAAAATTTCAAAAAAAAAAAAATATAGTTTTTGGGAAAATCGTGTTTGAATAAAATCGCTTTTTTTCGGGTTTTCGTAAATAACTCAGTGAGATCAAATTGTATTACAAAAATCGAGATTGCATTTAAAACTAGACAAAATTCCACACACTTTCGTTAGAAGAACGCTCAAAAAGGTTAAAAATTGACGGAGCTATAGTCATTTAAAAGTAGAGGTGCATTTTCAATTTTTGAATTTTCGTTTTTACATCCAACACTATAATTGCTGTAGTAAAAAAAAAATTTTTTTTGAGCGTTCCACGAGGTAAATTTTATCTTTATATACATAATAGAAGGTATTTTTATTACTTGGAAGAAAAAAAAAAATTCGATCAGTGACGGCCTGCATGAATCTGAATGGAATCAGCCATAGGTTCTTTTTTCAGCCTCTGTGAGATGCCTCCCCCCTCCTCCCCGAGCCTCCCTTCTCCTAGCCCCTCCTCGACCCACCTCTGACATCACCTCGACGTTTGTCGCCTCATATTACCTCATAGGTCTCCTCAAAGACTCCTCAGAGACGCCTCAGGTAAGTCTTAGGAATTCCTTGAAACGCCTCAAATTTGTGAGAGTGATATTATTAAAAATTTTCAAAAATAACGTAAAAATAGTTACCGACGCCTCAGTGCTTCCTCATCTTCTCCTCTTACAACGCCTCAGGGTACGCCTTAAAGATGAGGCATTTTTTTTGTATGCCTCTTGTCTCGCCTTATACATCGCCTTAGAGACGCCTCAATGTTTCCTCATCCCCTCCTTTTACAGCGCCTCAGGATACGCCTCAGAGATGAGGCATTTTTTTTGTTAGAAATTTGACATTTCTATAAACAAGAAAACTGGACTGAATAGTACTGCGTATTAAATTTGTTTCGAAAAGATTCTTTTTTTTGGGGGGAAGGGGAGAAGAACGAGAAGTTAAAAGTTGGAGAAGAGAGAGATGTATATAAGTTGGTTTAAAGCTTGATATAGCTTGAATCTAAACAAGCTTGCAATCTCGGGCTCGATTCAATCGAGAGCATTCGAAAAGTTTTCAGTTATATACATTATTATATATGAATTCTATAATGCAATAATTTAATTCAATTTGCACTATAATCATTGCAAATTGTGTTAAACTTGTTTTGTTTTACAGCATAATTACTTTAACACTTCATTTAAATTTATGGCATTAAATTTTATAATATTCAAGAATAAGTACATCACAAATTGGGGGGCTGGCGAGCAGGGCGAGCAGGGGGGTACCCCCCCTAGTATATATATATATATATATATATATATATATTATCTTATGGTAAAATATTTTACCACCTCGTATGAAAATTATTTTGTAAAAGTAGAATAATACTGGGAATAAATAAATAATTATAAGGAAATATTAAAAACTGTAAATAACAATAGAAAAATGTTAGTCTAGAGATAAATAAAAATTGTTTATTATCATTTATACAATTTTTGAACGTAGATACTACAAATATCCGTAAATAACTGTAAATAAATTGAAGAATACAATTACGAGAAATAACTCAAAATAATTTTTATTTTAGTTTTTTTTATAAGAAACTTTTCTTAATGATTGTATATATATATATATATATATATATATACTAGGGGGAGTTCCCCCCTGCTCGCTCCGCTATATATATATATATATAATTATATATATATATATATTATCTTATGATGAAATATTTTATGACCTTCTTTAAAAATTATTTTTCAAAAGTAGAATAATACTGTGAAAATACAAATGATTATAAGAAAATATTGAAAACAGTAAATAACAATAAAAAAGCGTTAATCTTGAGATAAATAATGATTGTTTATTATCATTTATACATTTTTTAAATGTAGATACTGCAAATATCCGTTAATAACTGTCAATAAATCAAAGAATACAATCATTAGAAATAACTAAAAATAATTTTCATTTTAGTTCTTTTTACAACAAAAATTTTTTAATGATTGAATATATATATATATATATATATATATATATATTCAATCCCACATATATATATATATATATATATATATATATATATACATATGTGGGACATTTTACACCAACTGGAAGAGCAGAAAAATAAAAATCTCTGAAACTCTTAGAATATATTCTTTTTGTTATCCAAAAGATGTAAAGAAATTTTCAAGGATTGAGATAAGAAGGATCAAGAGCTATAGATCCTTACAATTTGAAAATTTTTCAAAATTTTTGGGAAAGTCACAACTTAATTATTTTTTTTTCCTAAAAATCCTGATGTTTTAGAGAGAGATTTATCAAAATACTTCTTGTTGTAAATGAAGAGCAGAGTTAGCATGATTCTTTACAGACCTGGATTTTGAAGTTTTCTATTTGTTATGTTAACCGATATTCATATAGTAGAATTTAATAATATTTCAAACCGGTACGCCTTATTCAACATGCAATTAATTTCACTAATTCAAAGACCACAATATATTAAATCAGTACCAACTGATGGAAAAGGGTCACCGAATTTGTGTGTATTATAATAATAAGGTAATTCATATATATGACAGTTCAAATCTTAAATAATTAAGAGATGAGCATAAGATTTATATGAAGAGATTATTTCCAAACAAATCAGAATTGAGCATAGTATTTAAAACAGTATAATCACAAACAGATAATTATGATTGTGGCGTTTTTGCAATTGTTTTTTCTATTGCAATACTTCGTAATTTTAATCCATGTTGTTTAAGATATGATGTTTCTAAAATGTGATTACATTTATCAACAATTTTTAAAACGCAACAAATAAGAATGTTTTCAGTTTGGCAAAATTATAATAATGCAAATATTAATTACGATAATCCACCGGTCATGATTCGGAGGAGTTTTTGTCATGAGCAACGTCTAAATAAAATACCATTAAATTTAGATTTCGCCGAGCTTGAACTATTAGAAAAAAACTCACAAATGCATTTATTGGCAGAACAAAAAACGATCATGGAAATGTATCGTAAACAAAAGAATTCGAATCATGAAACAATTTTGATGGAAATTGACAATGACATTTTAAATACAAATTTTCAAAAACCAAATAATGATATAATAGGAATCGATGATATTCACTTTAATTATGTAGTTTATAAAATTAGGACAGTTGAGATTAAATTAAATGAAAAAAAAAGAATCAAAAGAAATAAATAAAAAAGAAGCTTTATTTGTAACAGAACTTGAGAGCATGACAAAGCTACCCGCCTTCCAATAATATTTCCAATCCTAACTTATGAATAAACGATGCATTAAATCGAGTTTATTTGCTACAAAGTAAAAATTTGTAAGATTAAACTTTGGTGCGGACAACTCAAGAAATCCATCAAAATATTATACATATAAAGTTATAATAAAAACTTTCAATGTATCGTATTTTATGGTTAGGTTTATCGAGTTTGATATCTAATTTTCAATCCAAGCTCATAAAAAAAATAACAAGTCTGAATGATTTTTTATTTTAACAGAAATAATTGGATTAATATAGCTTTAGTGCAGACAAGTCATTAGATTTGTTTAATTTATGAATTTAAAAAGATATTGATGAAATAAAAAAAGCAAAACTCAATTGCTGCAGCTCCGACATCCCGTTAATAGGAAAATAGTAACAAAACAATCACATAAATATAAAAAAATTTCAGAAGAAGACATTATTATGAAAATGCAAGAAAAAAAAGGAATGATAAGTTAGAACTAAGACGTGTTCAAGAAACTTTACGTAAGAAAAAAGCTTATATGAAAATGAAAAAAGGACAACCAAATGAATATGAACAGAAATTAGAAAATACTAAGATAAAAAAATGGCAATTCAAGGAAACAATGAGTACTGATAAATTAGAACAAATACGTGCGAATGAGGCTTTACGTAAGAAAGAAGCTTATATAAAAATTAAAGAAAAACAACCGAAAAAATATAAAGAAAAATTAGAAAATACTAAGATAACAAAATTGAAATTCAAGGAAACAATGAGTACTGATAAATTGGAACAAATCCGTGCGAATGAGGCTTTGCGTAAGAAAGGAGCTTTTAAAAAAATTAAAGAAAAAAAAATCAGAATAATATAGAAAAAAATTAGAAAACACTAAGATAAAAAAAATTAAAATTCAAGGAAATAATGAGTATTGATAAATTGAAACAAATACATGCAAATGAGGCTTTAGGTAAGAAAGAAACTTATATGAAAATCAAAGAAAAAATTCTAAATAAATATGAAGAGAAATAACAAAATACTAAGATAACAAAATTCAAACTCAAGAAAAAAATGAGTACTGATAAATTGAAACAAATACGTGCGAATGAGGCTTTACGTAAGAAAGAAGCTTATATAAAAATTAAACAAAAAAAAACCAAAATAATATAAAGAAAAATTAGAAAATACTAAGATAACGAAATTAAAATTCAAGGAAAAAATGAGTATTGATTAATTGGTACAAATACGTGCGAATGAAGCTTTACGTAAAAAAGAAGATTATATAAAAATTAAAAAAAAAACAACCGAATAAATATAAAGAAAAATTAAAAAATACTAAAATAACAAAAATGAAATCAAAGATAAAAAAGGGTACTGATAAAATGGAACAAATACATACAAATGAAGCTACACGTAAGAAAAAAGCTTACATAAAAATGAAAGAAGAAAAACCAAATAAATATAGAATAATTGAAAATATTAAGATTTAAAAAATAAAATCAATTAAAAACAAAGATACTAAATAAATTGAAAAAATTGCACAAAAAAGAAAATTTACGCAAAAAAGAGACTTAAAGAAAAGTTATTAGTGAACAATATGATGAATATGAGAGAATGGTACAAATTAAAAATCAAAAATTGGAAAATGCCGATATTAATAAGAAAACACAAGTAAAAAATGATTGTTACCAATTAAAAGAATCACGCACAAGGTGTAAACAAATAGAAATTGATGACAATAAACATGTTAATAATGATACTACAATAAATAAACCAATTAATGAAAAAAAGCGAAAACATAAATATGATTCTTATCAATTAAAGATATTATTTATTAAGTGTAAACGATTAAAAATTAAAGACAATAATTACAATAAAAATTACAATAATATTAATTATAATAACAATCATAATATTGTATTGAAAAAAGTTATTGATAAAACAATATAGGGCAAAGTAGAAAAAATATTAAAGAAATTAAATAAAAAAATAGTAACCAAAAAAATTAATTCGAAACCGATTGGTTGTATAGCAAATATATATTTCGATGAAAATCTCATATCTGAAAATAACATTGGTTCCATGACAAATACATGTGTTTATTGTGATGCGAAACAATTTGCTTTCGAATATAATAAAGTAACGATTTCTCCAATTGTTGTCATAAAGGTGAAGTAGAATTGTTAACTTAGAATAGACTAGAATTATTGTCAGAAAAATTAACAATAAATAAAATTCAAGTACAAACATTGGACAAAGTTTATATAGAATAAGATAAAAAAAAATTTTATTTATGTATCATGTAAATGACATTTATTGAAGTGAAAAAAAATAGAAGATTTATATATTATTTAAAATGTTAATCTTTAGAAAACTTTTACTTATAAAAAAGTCTTTAATCAACATTAAAAAATCTTCATATTGATAAAAAATACAATATAAATAAAAATAATTTAAAAAGAATTGAATTGAAGCGAAAAAATATAGAATTTATAGATCATAAATCAATTAAAAATAATAAAAGAATTAAATTGTTATGATTAAATGAAAATTATGAAACTAATGAATAATTAAAAATGCTTGCTTTTATTTGCGTTTTTCATAATCCTATAAATACACGAAATCTATATAAAAAATATAAAGATAAGTTATACCATCCTAAATACGAAAAAAATATAGGTAAAAATCTCGCATTGAATGTTATTAAAAATAATTTACAAGTCAATGGATTTTCTTTGAACGATTTTAATTTACCTAACATAAGCACATTTATAGAAGAAGATAATAATCAAACAATTTTAAATCATAATAATAATATCCTTAATCAATGAGAAATGAAAATAAATTCTTTAAATGATGAACAAAGACAAATATTCAACTCTACAATCTAACTTACTCCTAACTACATCTAACTTAAGCAACCAAATTAAAGAAAAATATATTTTTATAGATGGACCAGCTGGAAGTGGAAAAAGTTATTCACTTAACGTTTTAATAGTTTATTTTAAAGATCATACTATACATTATTTATGTGCAGCTTGGACAGCTATAGCAGCGAATTCATTAGTCGATGGAAAAACCGTGCATACAACATTTAAACTACCATCAAGAGGCCGCTGAATTAAATTAATTAATTAATAATGAAATTAATTTTGATGCTTTATTTTCAAAAAAAGTTTGACATACTTACAAAATCATAAGTGAGGCTAGAAAATTAATTTATCCTCATTAGAAAAAATATTGTTTTTTACTGTCCAAGTTGCGGACAACTATTGATTTTTAGTAATGACTACTAGTTTTTCCAAAAACCTACATTTTTTTATTAGAAAAGGGTAAAGAAATACAACGTCCTCTTAAATATAACAGATTGTACAACTTGTAATGTTAAGCCTGATTCTGCAGAAAGCAAACAAAGGAAACACAAATAATTGTTTGGGATAAAATATCCATGACTTCAAAATTTGCTTTTAAAGCAGTTGATCGTTTTTTCCAAGATTTATGCGATGTGAACCAACCTTTCAGTGGTAAAACTGTAATTGCATCAGGAGATTTCAGGCAAAGATTACTAATTTTACGACATGGAAGCCGTATGAATATTATTGAAAATTCAGTTAAATTTAGTTTATTATAGCAGAATTTAGAGCCTAAAATATAAAGTTAAAGTAAATATAAGAATCAAAAAAATATTGGGCTTAGAAAATATAGACACCAAGAAAATATAATGATAAAAAAATATTAGGCCCAGAAAAATATTTTTAAAAAATATTGGGCTTAAAAAAATATAGAGCCAAGAATACATAAGATTTAAAGAAATATTGAGCCCAAAAAAATATAGAGCTTAAGAAAATATAAGAATCAAAAAAATATAGAGCTCAAGTAAAATAAGAATCAAAAAAATATTGGGATAAAAAAAATAAAAGAATCAGACAAATATTGGACCCAAAAAATATAGGGCGCAAGAAAATATAAGGCCCAAAACAATATAAAGCCCAAAAAAATATAAGATTAAAAAAAATATAAACCCAAAAAAAAAGTTAAAACACAATAAGGCCCAGAAAAATAAATGGCCCAAAAAAATTAGAGGCCCGAAGAAAATAAGACTCAAAAAAATGTAGAGCCTAAAAAATGTAAGGCCCAGAAAAATATAGAGCTCAATAAAATACAGGACTCAAAAAATTTATAGAATCTGAGAAAATATTAGTTTCAAAAAAATATTGGGCCCAAAAAAATATAGAGCCCAAGAATATATGAGAATCGAAAAAATATTAGGCCCAAATAAAATTAGAACTCACGAAAATATAAGGCCCAGAAAAATATAGAGTTGCATAAAATATAGGACCCAACAAAATCATAGAACCCAAGAGAATATACATTAAAAAAAAATATTGCACCCAAAAAAATGTAGAGAGCAAAAATATATGTGAATTGAATAAATATTAGGCCTAAAAAAATATAGAGCCCAAGAATACATAAGAATCGAAAAAGTATTGGGCCCAAAAAAATATAGAACCCAAGAAAATGTAAGGCCCAAAAAAATATGAGGCCAAAAGAAACAAGAACTCAAAAAAATGTAGGGCCTGAAAAATGTAAGGCCCAGAAAAATAGAGCTAAATAAAATATAGTACCCAAAAAAATTATAAAACCCAAGAAAATATTAATTTCGAAAAAATATTGGGCCTAAAAAAATATTGGTCCTAAAAAAATATAGAGCCCAATAATATATAAAAATCGAAAACATATTCAGCCCAAAAAATAGCCCAAGAAAATATAAAGTCAAAAAAAATATTGGACCCAAAAAAATATAAGGCCCAAAAAATATAGAACCCAAAAAAATATAGAGACCAAAAAAATATTGGGCCAAGAAAAGTATTGGGCCCAAAAAAATATAAGGCACAGAAAAATATAGAGCTAAATAAAATAAAGGACCCAAAAAAATTATAGAACCTAAGAAAATATAAATTAAAAAAAAATATTGGGCCCGAAAAAATATAGGGCGCAAGAAAATATAAATCCCAAAAAATATAGAGATTAAAAAAATATTGGACCCAAAAAAATATAGGGCGCAAGAAAATATAAGGCCCAAAAAAATATAAGACCCAAATAAATATGACCCAAAAAGATGCTTATGACTAATGAGGACTAATTATATAGGGTTCAATAAAAAATTGCTACTCTTATTATCAAAAGATTAGACACATTTAACAAATGCGGAGAACCGGAGAACTGGAGAACCGGAAAAACGGAAAAAAAAATATTTTAAAGTACGATAGAATTATATATATTTATAATTTTACCATGATTTTAGTGTACTGTTACATAAAATTTATAGTAATAATAAAAATTTCAATAATGTACTGGAAGCAAAGTACAAATAAAAATATTTTAAATTAAAGAAAATGTTTTAATCGTTACTTTTTAAGATTATAATAAGATATAATAATATTTTTCTAAATCAACAACGCATTTAATCAGTATCATATTCTCTTAGAAAATAATAAGTTAATTTCTCATATTTCAGAAGCAGTTCTCAACTTAAACATCTAAGAAAAAAATTAGCAGCTGTGTTGTCTGCTATGATGTCCTATGCGCAGTCAATCAATTGGTAGACACAGGTATTTTGAAACCTTTATTGATAGTAAGTCTCAATGGACTGAAGTAGTATTTTTAAAACATAAATCTGAAGTGAAGTGAACTTTAAAAATTCTTTTTAAAGTTCAAAGCTTTCGTCGAAAATAAAAAAAAACGTACAATAAAAGTTTTAAGAACCTATAATAGTTTAGAATGTTGCGGGAAAGAATTTAATTCTGAAATTAAAAAGAATGGTATTAAACGAGAAAGGACTGCCGCACACACACTGTAACAGAACGGGGTAACAGAGAAGATGAACCGCACGTTGATTGACGCAGCAAGGTGCATGTTATTGCAATCTAAGCTCTCTATAAAATATTGAGTAGAAGCCATCGTTACGGCTGCTTGTATTGGAAACAGATGCTTAAGCGAAGCGATTGATAATGTGACTCCCTATGAAATATAGTTTGGGTGAAAACCATATGTTGCACATTTAAGACCTTTTGGATTTAAAATGTATGCCTTGAACAAAAGTTCTGATAAAGGTAAATTTTATGATAGATCGAATGAGGATCGAATGGTTGGATATTTGGAGGATTCCAAAACTTATAGACCCTGGAACGATGGAATAAACGCAATAAAATACTAAATAATTTTTATTTTTTAAAAGTTCTTTTCAGGTAAATGTTCAATGATCTAATAATATTTAACCAATTTAATTATATAATTTTTAAAATTTCAAATAAATAATTCGTTAGTTATTTCAAGCGAATTGTTGAATCTACAATAAAATCTTGATTTTAAATCTTAAAAAAATAAGATAAAATTAAATGAGAATATCTGACATAATTTTTTTTAACATTGCTAAAATTTTTAAAAGTAAAATAACGTAACTATTCTTCACGCACAAGTTTTACCTCATTATACATATGTATAAAATAAGAATTTCATATAATCTTAACAATAAATCATAAAGAAATTCCTTTCTTACAAAATTAATAGGCTCTAAAGGCTGGGGTAGGTGAAAGATAACTTTAATTTGAGGCTTAGGTCTATATAATATAAATAGATCTGAAATTCACCTAAAATTCAGCTGAAATCAAATCAGAATTCATCTAAAATTACCTAAAATTTATTTGAATTTAACTGACGTTTAACTAATTTCCATCTAAATTTTATATAAACTTAGCTAACTTTAATATTTTTCACACTTTTAGCTAAATATTAGCTATTTCTACCAAATATATCAGGTTACTGCCCCAAGGGGCAGAGGCTGACAACAGCGAAATATTTTTATATATATATATATATATATATATATATATATATATATATATATATATATATATATATATATATATATATATATATATATATATATATATATATATATATAGTCGTAAGACAAGATTCAACTGACCCCCCCCTCTGCCCCCTCAAATGTCTATCCTTACAGCCCCCTCAAATTACGTTCTAATTCCTCTTATAAATAGCCATTTTAAAATTAACGTAACTGAGGCCCCCTCAGCCCCCTCGCCCCCGCTTAATTTTGATAGCCCCCTCCATATGCCCCCTCAATTTTTATAGCCCCCCCTCATTATGTCCTTTCCCCCACTATGATATTATGTTTTAGTAATTAGTAATAAATCAATATTCTTGTTATTAATAATATTCTATTATTATAATAACAATTATAAGTATTTCCTTTATTCACATGAATATATAATATTTTTATTTTTATATATTGTATCTTTATTTTTATTATTGCAAAAATTTACTAATTACAAAAGTAAATTATAAATTACAAAATGAATTTAGCTTAATATCCATAGGTAATTTATTAACATTTGTATTTAAATGAAACATGTTTTTTTTAACTAGAAATAAGATATTTACATATTTATCTTAATAAAATATTTCTAGCCTTGAGACCAGCATAAAAATATATGGCTGCATTAAAAGCTTTAAAAGCTAACAAATTCGTTTCTTATTGTCGCTGAAGCGTACAGATCTATTATTTATTGTCGCTAAAAAAAAGCTTATAAAAGCGTACAGATTTATTATTTGTTGTCGCTAAATAAAGCTTATAAAAAGCATACACATTTGTTGTTTGTTGTCGCTAAAAAAACTTTAGATTCAAAAACAGTTGAATCAACTCAATCAAGTTCGATTGTTTTTCCGTTTCAGACTTCACTCGAAAAATAATCAGAATTTCATATTTTTTCATAAAAAAGAATCGTTTGCTTGTCTTTAGCTCTATTGGGCGGTTGTCTTACTTTTCTATGAAAATATTTAATTTAGAAAATTTAGATTAGACAAGGACAGAACTATACGGCCGCCTCTTAAGATCTAAGGAAACTATATGAATTTTATTTTTAAATAATTATATTTCTTGAAAATTTGAAATATATTTTTATGCATCTTACATCTGTAATTTGATTCCAATCTCTTGATAATTCTACTTTACATCTTTTTAAAATATTTATATATTTTTGTTGATCTCATCTAACAATATCAATAATTTGTACTTGATTTTTAATTCTTAAAAAAACACTATTATTCAATTATTAGTAATTAATTATAAAACTTTTATATCTTGTCATATTGCCTGTTGACATATATTTTTATAAAAACAGAAAACCTCCTATCCAATTACGTTTTTGAAATATTTTTAACGATGAAATTATTTAAAAATTATATATTTGAGATTCCTATTTCTGTTAAAACTTGATCAATACAAATTATCACAGGTTATATTCCAGGAAGACATTTTGTTCAATCATTTTAACTTTTACAAATAAAAAAGAAATATGAAAAACTAAGTAAAAAAAAATATTTTCATAGAAATCTTCTATAAAAATATATTTCAAATTTACATTGTTACCATCAATTTTATGCAATTCATTTTTCGCGAACTGGCAATTTTTTAACATAATTGGATACAAGAAACTTATTTCATTCTACTTTTTTCGGTATTTAAACACAATATCATTATTTTAATTTTTGTGCAGTCTTCAAATACTCCTACAATTTTATAAAAAAAATTAATAAACTTAACTCAAACTTCTTAAATCATCTTCTAATATTGAATAATTTTTTTGCAAAAATTATATTACTAGGTTTGGTATTTACATTGACAAGTAATTCTCAAAAACTTTACTGAAAGATATATTAAAATTGTTAAATCTTTTATTTGTTTCCTAATTACAATAATGATTTACAATTTTAAAATTATAAAATTAAATAAATAAATTTTAAAATGTGTAAAATTTATGTGTAATATAATTTAGGTAAAGTATGAAATTTGAGAAAGATGGATGTTTACTGTTGTAATTAAACATAAAATTCAATACATGTCATCATTTATACGATTTACCTTAAAGAAAAGAAATATGTAAGGGTGCAGTCAGATGAGTAGAAAAGAGACTGCCGAATAGAGGATGCGTAATAGAAACAACCAATCAGCGCTATTCGGCAAGTTTCATGCGAAGAATAGAATTCTATTCTCTATTTTACTGTAGAATGGAAAAGCGAGTCGCGATACGATGGAGGTAACTTTGAACATTTGCTTTGTGGTAAAAACAGTGAGAGGCAAGGGGACTCACGATAATCCAGCACCCCGAAGTGAGAGTCGAGAAGACTCACGATAATCCAGCACCCTAAAGGAAACACAATCCTATTGCGTCCACGTCGTTGTTCCTGGGTAACGCTAAGGATGGAATAAGCATATTGTGTTATTTAATCTTGAATTGACCTTCTTCAGATTCATTCACGACATAACGAACTTAAAATATCACTTTGAGTGTCACTTTTTCTAACTGCAGTGTCAAAAATAGGCCGAGGCTCCCTTCGCCATGCACAAATTTTTTTTGAACTTTTCTTTTATACCGATACACCAAAAGTCTTAGGAAACCAGTGTAATTCAGATAAAGAGCATCTGATAAGTTTTTCAATATTTGACCTTGATTTTGGACCATTCCAAGGTCATAAAATCAACTTTCCCCTAGAATAATCTTAGCGTAAAATTAACTAATATTTTTAAATTCGTAATCTAAAATAGGAATTTCTATTACCGAAAAAACATTATTGATCTTAAAATGACCTTGAAATTTCACCTTAAGATCAAGATGATCGAGATCCTTTTACCTTGGAACTAAGATGACTATTTAACACTACTTAGATCATTTGCATTTATCAGCAAACCAAGATAATGCAGAAAAAGGGCATTTAATCGGTTTTTAGACATTTGACCTCGATTTTTGTCCTTGAAAAGGTCACCGAATCAATTTTGACCTTGGATAAACTTATCTTAGAATTTCCCGCTCTTTTCAAATCCGCAGTCAAAAATAGGTATTTCTATTTAAAAAATGGTCTTGACCTTCAAATGACCTTGAAATTGGACCTCAAGGTCAAAACCAAGGGCGCAGTTAAATGGCCCCCTCTGTCATGGTCAATTTTGCTCGTGACCTTTTTTTTGTAGCTACAGTAGGTTCAGAGAAAATTGAGTGCGAAGATTAAAATGGCCCACCGTGTATATTGTTGAGACTTAGACTAAAATATTAAAACATATTGTCTAAAATACTTATTTTTCTTTAAAAGCACGTACGGGTTTTTCCTTTATTTTTATTGTAATATTTATCAATTCATAAGTACAAATCTTAAAACTAGCATATTTAACAAATAGCATTGTAAAATAATATATCCAGTTCATATTCTATACCAAGCATGCATCTCAATAAACATATTTCCTTTATAGCTATCCCAGATTATCGTCCCGGTTTTTACAAGCATACCGCAATTAAGGATTAGCTCTTATAATTTCACTAAAAATTGTTTTTCAACCTTTAGCTCCTGTTCTAACCTATGTAATAAACATTCCCACTATTTAAAATGAATCAACCAATGGCCTTACTTATTTAATGTATTTGTAAAAATAAGTAACGCCTATTTTATTTTATTTGTACTTCGAAAACTGATTTTGTAGTTAGTTCTCAATCGAGTGTCAAACGAGCAAGACGCATACGCACTACCCTAAACAATCAAAACATTTTGTATATCTTTAAATAAACGCTTTTTATATTTCAATATTGGCTTCCTGTCATTAATTTACACGGAAGTGTGTGAGTTTCTTCTTGGTACGTCCAAGGCAGAAAAAGTATTCACACGAACACAACATTTTGGTCCTTCGTGAGCCGGATATCGCGTTCAAAATAAGCGACGCAGTCTGCAATCGTAAACAATTAGATACGCGTTCAAAGTGAAGCAACGCGATCTTCAAATTCAAATAGCCAGATACGCGTCCAAGAAGCGGCACGTTCTGCAACTATACAACTTAAACGTTATACAAAAAACTTCAAATAACAAGCCAGACTATAGCTCTCGATAAAGCAGAGCGGTCTGCATAAATAATTCAAAATTTAATCAAATCAGTGTAGTGCGCATATACAAGCAAATACGTCAAAAATCATAAAAGCAAACTTAAATCGATCTTAATAATAAAGCTAAAAATCTATAATACACAAATCATATTAAACAAAATCTGGTGTAAGTGACGAGTGCCTAAAATTGAAAAAACAAAAGGAAAACTAATCAGCATTTCAACATCATACTAGAAGCATTCATCCAACAACATCAAGCTTATAAACTGCAGTCTACGCGCTCATGGAACATCATCAATCGTAAGTTATTTGTTTTTTGAGTCACCACTCTATTTTATTCCCTTTTATCCTATAACTTCAAATCGGTAAATTAAACTACGTAAACATGTCACATATAGACGTCGATGACGCAGACTTATCTAGCGCTCAAGCTAAAAAACGCATTTCTAAACTAGTATCTGAACGTACTGGTCTCTTAAATAATTTAAATCGCTACAAAACATATTTAGAGAAAGAGGAAGAACCGGACCTCATTCAATTAAGCAAGCGTACCGAAGATATAAATAATGATTTTAAATTATTTAATAAAATACAAACATCTCTTGAATTTTTAGACAGTAAAGAACCGAATCCACAGTTAGCAGTGCGCGACGAGTATTTTGAAACTTATTACGAATCTACCAGTAAAGCAGAAACAATATTGCGAGAAAAACAGGGTAACTTATTAAATTCAACGGTGTTGCCGCGAGAAAATACGAGCACCGAAAATACAGTAAACCCCGCGATTAAATTGCCGCCATTGCATCTTCCTAAATTCAGTGGTGCAACGAATGAAGACTGGACAACATTCGCTGCATCCTTTCGCACATCGGTTCATGATAACACCACGTTCCGCGACGCACAAAAGCTAATGTATTTGAGAACGTGCTTGACAGGAAAAGCAGCTTCGAAAATAGAATCATTAGAAATCACAGAAATCAATTACGCCGTAGCATGGAACATATTAGAAAAAAATTATTATGATCCCAAGGCTCTTATAACTAAACGAATTAGATCATTTTTTGAACTGCCTCAATGCTCTAGGGCTACCGAAGAATCTATAGGTAACATTTTAGATGAAGCAACGAAAAACTATAGAGCCTTAGAAGCATTAAACAAGCCCTTTTTAGAATCTTTTCCGATCTATGCCATTGTCTCAAAACTCGACGAACAAACGCGGATAAAATGGTACGAATTCACGCAAAATAAAATTACTCCGAAAATGGACGATATTCTAGAATTTTTACATAATAGAAAAAAAATAATAGCCGATAACGCAAAAGCAGACAAAAGCAATAAAAACGAAAGCCACGCATCAAATACAGCCTCGCGTCACACGTTACGCAATAATACATACAATCGTGAAAGCAATCAAAATCGTACTAGCAAACTGAGTCAACAATCTTATAACTTACAAACGAGACCAGCCTTTTGTAATTTATGCAAAGGCTCCCACTATACACAAGCGTGTGAAAAAATCGTGAATGCTAATTTAAAAGAACGCATGGAAATAATTCAAAACGCTAATCTATGTGTAAACTGTTTAAGAACTAATCATTCAGTAGAAGCTTGCAAGGCGAGCAAATGTAAAAAATGCGGCAAGGCGCATCATACTCTCTTACATCAAGAAAAGGAATCGACATCTTTTGCAGGTATGAGTACTGCTGCTCCGTCTCAAGTGCTTCTTTCAACAGCAATAGTGCATTTAATTGATAATGAGGGTAATCCTCACGCGTGTCGCGCATTACTCGATTCAGGTGCTCAATCGAACTTCTTAACGGAACGAGTAGCTGATAAACTTAAAGCAAAGCGAAATTCTATCGATATCCCAGTGGTAGGGATAAATCAAATGTCTATAACAATATCTAAATCTGTAAGAATACAATTAAAATCACGCGTCAACCGATATGCAACGGAATTAACATTTTTACTTTTACCTCAAATATCAGATCGTTTACCTTCTATACAATTAACTAGAAAATCTTTTAATATTCCATCCAATATAACATTAGCAGATCCTGAATTTTATAAACCTAGTCAAATAGACTTAATTATCGGTTCGGAAATATTTTTCAAGCTCTTATGTGTAGGACAGATAGAAGTAGCTCCTCCTACTGCTATACTACAGAAAACACTTTTAGGGTGGGTTGTAGCAGGTAAGCTCGGTGGTATACCTGCGCCCAAGCAATCGAGTTGTAATTTCTCAATGAATTTACTGGACAAGGAAATTGCTAAGTTTTGGGTGATCGAAGAAGGCCCGAACGAAAAGCAATTATCCATGGAAGAGCAGGCCTGTGAGGCTCACTTTGTGAAAAATGTCGAGCGCAATAAAAATACAGGTACTTACACGGTAAAGCTTCCTTTTAACGATAAAAAGGAACAACTAGGAGAATCTTACAATAGCGCATTTAAACGATTAATATATCTTGAAAAATCGTTAGACAAAAAACCCGAACATAGGGAACAGTATCATGAATTTTTAAAGGAATATTCATTACTTGGACATATGACCGAATGTCCCATAAAAACTGATGAAGGCTTCTACCTGCCTCATCATGCGGTATTTAAACAATCTAGTTTAACAACGAAAACTCGTGTAGTCTTTGATGGCTCAGCAAAAAGCAGCTCAGGCATATCTTTAAACGACACTCTTATGATTGGCCCGAAAACGCAAGATGACTTAATTTTAATTACCTTGCGCTTTCGCATACATCCATATGTATTAACAGCGGACATTGAAAAGATGTATCGTCAAATCAATGTTGCTTCAGAAGATAGAATTTATCAAAAAATTCTCTGGAGAAATTCGAATTCAGACACAATCAAGGCCTATACTCTAAATACTGTGACATACGGAACTGCTGCTGCATCTTTTTTAGCTACGCGTGCATTAAAGCAACTCGCAATCGACGAATCGAGTAATCATCCACTTGCAGCGCAAGTCTTACAAAAGGATTTTTATGTGGATGACCTATTAACTGGAACACGTACAATAAGTGAACTACTTGGCTCAAGCTACCAGAGAAAGATTGGCCAATAAAGCAATTAGAAAAGATTTCTGTACCTGAAATGCGGTCAACTAACCCAATAAAATGCTTATTGACTCAACAAAATGTTGATGACAATCAACACTTTTATACAAAATACTCATCATTTACTAGATTAATACGCATAACCACTTACTGTCTGCGTTTTATAAATAATTGCAATTTTAAGCGCATAAACAAAATCGAAAACTTGAATATGTCAAAAAACCTATCGGGTAATGAATTACAAACAGCAACTCGAAGGATAATATTCATCATACAACAAAATGCATTTTCGGCAGATTTAAAACTTCTCAAGAGTAATAAAATCGTAAGCAGTAGGTTACTGCCTTTAAGTCCTTTTCTCGACTCTGAAGGTATTCTACGTGTAGGCGGTCGACTTAAACTCTCCGAGCTGCCCTATTCTCAAAAACATCCAATGCTTTTACCTGCTCGACATCACGTAACAAACTTAATAATAAATCATGAGCACAATAAGTTATTACATGCTGCTGCACAAGCAACGCTTAGCGCCATACGACAGAATTTTTGGATCGTTAACGGCCGAAATGTAGTAAAAAACGTGATAAATAAATGCATAAAATGTTTTCGTGCGCAACCAGACATACTTAATTACACAATGGGTGATCTACCAAAGAGTCGTATAACTTATAAAAGACCTTTTCTACAATCAGGGGTAGATTTTTGCGGCCCATTTTTCATAAAAGAAAAGCGGCATAGAAATCGAAATAAACTAAAAGTTTACATTGCTATATTTGTATGCTTCGCAACGAAAGCCGTGCATATAGAAATAGTAGAAGACCTTACGTCTGAAGCATTTCTAGCTTGCTTAAAAAGATTTGTTTCGCGCAGAGGCAAACTATCGGATATGTATTCTGATAATGCGAAAAATTTTGTAGGAGTAAAACACGAATTAGATCGATTAAACGAATTTTTATTAACGTCTAAAAGCGGTATAGAGCGTAATTTAGCAAGCGATAACATTAAATGGCACTTTATACCACCTCGCTCGCCCCACTTCGGCGGACTGTGGGAAGCTGCTGTAAAATCATTTAAACGACATATGCTTCGTGTAGTAGGCGACACCTTACTTACTTATGAGGTGCTTCATACTCTTATTACCGAAATTGAGGCAATCCTTAATTCTCGACCTTTGTGTCCTTTATCATCTGACCCTAACGATTTCCTAGCTCTTACTCCTTTTCATTTCCTTATTGGTGACTCTTTAACAAATATACCAGAAAACGATTACTGTGATATACCAGCAGGTCGCTTGTCATCATGGCAACATGCTCAACAACTTAGGCAGCATTTTTGGAAAAGATGGAAAAGAGAATATCTACATGAACAAACTGTACGCGCAAAATGGCACACGAATTCTCTCAAGAATATAAAATTAAATACAATCGACATCATGCATGAAGACAACACACCATCAATTCATTGGAAACTTGGACGTGTGATTGACATTCATCCAGGCCAAGATGGAATTGTTCGAGTTGTAACAGTGAAGACATCATCAGGCAGTTACAAGCGCAGCATTAAGAAGCTTTCACCTCTTCCAATACAACAAGAAGATTAAAATTATAACTAATCATATATATTTTCAGACTTTTATATTTTTCATCTCTTTTTTAGTTTCAAAATCATCTTACCTTTAACCTTTTAGAACAAAATTATAATTACTACATGTATCATAATCATTTATATAATTTATATCGCAAACAAATTCAAGCTTAAATTCTATATTTATGTTAAGCGAACAATTTCGATAAACCCATAAGCAGTTTTTTTTTCTTTTGAACGTGACCGTTCAAGGGGGGCGGTATGTTGAGACTTAGACTAAAATATTAAAACATATTGTCTAAAATACTTATTTTTCTTTAAAAGCACGTACGGGTTTTTCCTTTATTTTTATTGTAATATTTATCAATTCATACGTACAAATCTTAAAACTAGCATATTTAACAAATAGCATTGTAAAATAATATATCCAGTTCATATTCTATACCAAGCATGCATCTCAATAAACATATTTCCTTTATAGCTATCCCAGATTATCGTCCCGGTTTTTACAAGCATACCGCAATTAAGGATTAGCTCTTATAATTTCACTAAAAATTGTTTTTCAACCTTTAGCTCCTGTTCTAACCTATGTAATAAACATTCCCACTATTTAAAATGAATCAACCAATGGCCTTACTTATTTAATGTATTTGTAAAAATAAGTAACGCCTATTTTATTTTATTTGTACTTCGAAAACTGATTTTGTAGTTAGTTCTCAATCGAGTGTCAAACGAGCAAGACGCATACGCACTACCCTAAACAATCAAAACATTTTGTATATCTTTAAATAAACGCTTTTTATATTTCAATATTGGCTTCCTGTCATTAATTTACACGGAAGTGTGTGAGTTTCTTCTTGGTACGTCCAAGGCAGAAAAAGTATTCACACGAACACAACATATATATACATATATATATGTATATATATATATATATATATTTAAAAATTTTATAGATATTACATATATATTAAAAGTAAAAAGATTGGATTCACTAAAGTATTAAATGATGAAAACATAGAGTAAGAAGAACTTATATTAGCAAATGAAATAATTTTAAATAAGGTTAATTAAATAATTCAATATTTTTATTTCATTACATTAATAAATACAATATTCTTAATATAAAATGATTATTTTTCAAGGTTACAGAAAAACAAATTGATGATAGTTAAAATACAAAATATAAAATAATATTGACTTACTACAAAAAAAATTAATGTATAAGTTTTTTTTAACAACAATAAAAAATAAATGTGTAAGCTTGTAATAAAACATAAATTTGTAAGCTTCTTTTAGCGACAATGAAATTTAACGACATATTAAATAAATATTTAGAATTATTTAAACTTTTTTTTAGTTAAAATATCAAGCAACTGTACAAGGTTCTTTAGCGACAATGAAGAATAAATATGTAAGCTTTTTATAACTACAATGAAATTTAAATTTGTAAGCTTCTATTAGCGACAATAAAAAATAAGTCTATAAAATTATTTAGTAATAATAACAAATTAATCTGTAAGCTCCTTTTAGCGATGACAAACAATAAATTTGTATGCTGATATGAGATTTTTTTAGCGACATCAAACAACAGATCTGTATGCTTCAGCGACAATAATGAATAAATTTTTAAGCTTTTTTAGCGACAATGAAAAAAAAGTGTACACTTCTTTAGCGACAATAAAAAAAACATTCTTAATGCAGACATATATTTATATATGTTGATCTCAAGCCCAAAAATAAAAAATGCAGAGAGGGAGCGTTTTCTTAGTATCTTCTGAATATGTATAAAATTTAGGACATAAGAGAATAAAAATATTTATTTATAATCATAATTTTCTATTATTCTATCATTCTATTTTTTGTCATTCGCTCATAATTATTATTAAATATTATTATATACTATCATAACTTGAAATTTGAATGTTATTTACTATTCTATTTTTAATTTATTTCAAAAATACATAAGTTTGATTCATTGTGAACTTTTGAATGTCGCGTTAAACCATCTTTTTTTTATCAATTCTAATTCTATAACTTCATATCTTATATTTTTATGTATCGATGTTTTCTATTGAACTTTTTTCACATTCGCAAATATAAAATTTAGCTTCATTATGTCCTACTCTTCTATTTACTTTGAAATGTGTGTTTTCGGGGGGTTTCGGAGCGAGCAGGGGAACCCCCTATATATATATATATATATATATATATATATATATATATATATATATATATATATATATATATATATACACACATATAATGTAAGTAAGGTTATCGACGTATGATAATTAATATATGTTATAAGCTTTTCTTACGATGGCAAACACATGTTAATTCTCGGTCGTCTGTAAGAAAGAAATAACGTTGATCCTACTTACTGCAATAATAAAATTTGTCATCTGAATTTTTCCATAAAATATTTATTTATCATTTTATTTTTGCATTAAATAATAATAGTGCGAGATCCTTTTTTGAAAAGATCGATGAAGAAATTTTCAATAGAATTCATATACTTTTCATCATTATTAAATATTGAATAGAATATATTGAGAATCATAACTTACACCATATTAAGACTAAATTAATAAACATAATGTTTGTAATTTGCAAGTATGAGAGTAATTAGCATTTTAGTATGGAGTGTGAGAAAAGTGTTATCAACTTAAAAATAAATTGATTACAAAAGAAATTTGTAAGTGATTTCAAGTTTTGTCAGAAGTTATTCAGGAATAAATCAAGAATAAAATTTAATGAAAACACTTAAGATGATTTGTTTTTCTTACTCTACTCGACTTGGACATACCGAGGACCATTTAATAAGTAGTTATTGGATGAAGTGCTATTCGATGATGCCTTTCAATGAAATTCCTTCCAATATAGTATATTTCGTCACTAGTGCATCAAAGTAATTTTTGCCTCGTGTGGCGGTTTGCGCCCGAGCGAAGCGAGGGTAAAAAGGTCACACGAGGAAGAAATCACTTTCTCGCACAAGTATAAAACTGTATTTTTTGACACGACGTGTAAGAAGCTCAATTTTTGCACGTGTCACTTTGTGATTCATCTGCGAAATCGAGATTCGTGCACGGAGTGTCAAAATAGTATATTTCGGTACTAGTGCGATAAAGTGATTTTTTACTCGTGTGGCGGTTTGCGCCCGAGCGAAGCGAGGGTGAAAAGGTCACACAAGTAAGAAATCACTTTCTCGCACGAGTATCGAACACTATTTTTTGACACGACGTGTGAGAAGCTCCATTTTCGCACGTGTCACTTTGTACAGCGTGCGTGAAATCGAGCTTCCCGCACGGAGTGTCAAATAAATATTTTTTTACACTTTCATGTTTGTTTGCATCCTTAACTTTAAATTGAATCAAAATTCAATAATGGTTGTTACATAATAAAAATTATATTACAAATACAGATTAAATATTACAAAAGATAACATTATATTAAAGGTTTCTTAATTTTTTCGAAGCATATGATAATTTTAAGGAAATACAAATGATAATAAATTTTATCGATAGAATAGAGCCTAGTTCGTTCTGATAACATTTTTATTTAAGGGATCATACATATGATTTTCAACTTATGCAACAATAGAATTCATTGCGAGAAATTAAGAAAAATGATACTGAAGAAAATTTAGATTATATCTTAGTTCAAAAATCGTTGCATATACCCGTGATTCGATAATATAAATTAAAAATGTGATAAAGACAGTATATCATTTTATTCGACACAGAAGTATCCAGCACCGAGCTACACTAATACATTCAAAGAAGTTTTTTGTTAAATTTTGTCGCATCAGATTAGCCTAAAGGTTCTGTTTTTCTGTAAAGACATCTTGAGCAAATTTAAATTGAGATATAAAAATTCTAACAATAAAGGAAAAGGATTTAAATATAACAAGAATAAAGGTATGGTATAAGAATACTTTTAAACCATCAAAATGGAAGTAAAAACTACTTATCAAGCAGTAAAAAGTATTCGTTATTAAACGTCCACTTTGAGATTAGAAAATTCAATTTATATTATTCTACTATACCTGTAATAATTTTTGTGCAGTCTTAAGAGCAATGTTTCTGGAATCCTCATGTTCAGTGTCGTCATCTTTGAATAATTCGTTAGATAAAGTGGAGCGATCATCGAAATCAAGACAAATCTCAATCATATTATAAATAGCTTGCTGACCCCATTCAAAATCGCGACGCACCGTATTAAAGTGACGCAATGCTGAACTCATTTTTCCTGTACGCCAATCCAAAAGACCTGAACAGTAGTAAAAGCCAGCTTCAGGCTTTGTGGAATTCATTGCTTTTACGGCTCGTATTAGCCATTCACTCAGATCGTTAATGTTTCCTAAAATAAATTATAATTTTAAACTAGTTTTTTTTTTATTAAACTATATAATTATTTTGAAGGTACCAATTTAGCTTATGTAGTTATTAATGTGAAGATGGAGGAAGTTTTTTTGGGATACGTTTAAGGTGATGTAATAAAAATACATAATTTCTAAATAGCATTATTAGAGGGTTTTTTCGAATTTTGACCTTGTAAGTTGTGGTTCAGGATACCGACGTTTCGTGAACATTACAGTTCACTTCATCAGGGTAAACCTAAATCTGATAATTCAGACTGTCCAATCACTATTTATGGGAGTGAAATTTTTAAAATAGAGTAAAATGTTCCATAAACAAATAGGCAACTCCCTTTTCTTGATGTTCCAATCATCAAGAAATCCGATAGCACTTTAGGACACGATGTATATAGAAAACCTACACACACTGATAGATATTTACACGCATTCTCTCATCATCGCCCTTCATAAAAACTTTAAATCATTAACTCTTTTATCCATATAAGAATTAACAGTCAATTTATAGTGGCACAAATAATCCTAAAGGTTCTGTAGTTGACTTTGTACGTTAAATATAATTGCTTCTATTATGTAAACGTATGCAGTACCTTACAGTACATTGCTCAGGAAAAGCGTGCAATGTAGCAGTTTTTTTATAAAAATTTAAAAATTTTTACAAGCTCAAATGCTTGTTTTTAATTTTATTGTGTGTTTAATAAAATTAAAATTAAAAAATGTGAGAATGGATTTTGGTTTTAAAAGATGAGATGGTTTCGGAATTGCGTGGTTGACTTAGTAGAGAGTTCCAGTAAGTGAATGTTATGTGGAAAGACTTGAGCAGTATTTTGGTAAAGAAACACGATACTGATAAAGGCAATATTTTACCTCTAACTGGCCTACTGATGATGTTTATATAAAAGGCGTTCTAAATGTATTCAGGAACTTGCGTTCTCAGCATCTGGTACAAAAGACAACAGCCAAGGTAAAGGAGACAACCCCTGACGGAGGGCCATTCAAGGAATTGTCTATATGGTGTGATGTGTTCAATTTTTCTCACACCGAAAATCTATCGAATACCGTTATTCTCATCCACTGTGAGCGAAGATTTTCTTTCTCTGGAATATTTAAAAGAGCGATTAAGTAGAAGTAGAATGCAGAAGAAATAAGACTTAGTGCTTGCGCAGAAGGTTAGTGCTCTCCTTGAAAAAATTGAGGCAATACATGAGTAAATTTGAAACTGCAGATTGAAATAACCTGCTTTTTCCATGATAGTTTAAAGTCCAAGATAACACCTACACTCTTTACAAATGACTCAAAAGGCACTGCAGATTTGCCAATAGTGATTGAGCTTATCTCAGAGTAAATACGATTAATATAAGCAGGTGACCCGTATATGATTGCTTTGATTTTAGAAATATTAAGAGAAAAACGATTTTCAGAAGCCCAACTAACCAAGTTATCAAGAGCTAGACTGAGAGTATTCTTAAAGACATCAAGTTCATCAGGATGGCATCAAGGATACATCTGGAGATCATCAGCATAGAGTACATAGGAAATACGATCATGAAGACTGTAAGAAATGTCACTAACTTAAACAGTAAAGAGAAGTGGGCCCTAAAACTGAGCCCTGAGGAACTCTCAAGTTGATAGAGCAGCAGGAAGACATTACCTCTCTATCTAATCACCGTCTGAGAAGGACCAGAGAGATATAAGGCTATCCGCTCAATGACAGAACTCGAGCAACCAGTGTAAAGAAGTTTTTTGAGAAGCAGCACATGATCAACTTCATGAAAGGCATTGCTAAAGTTAAAAAGAAGAAAAACTGTAAGCTTCTTTCTGTCAATACCAGCAATAATATCATAAGTAAATTTCAAGATCGCTGTCTGAGTACTGTGATCAGTACGGAACCTAGTTTGATACAAATCAGCGAGACCATGTGATTCACTAAAGTTCAGAAGCTGTTTGTGAACCAACCTTTCAAACAATTTGGAAAGGAAGCAAATTAATGCAATAGGGCGATGGTCGCCTAATGACTTAGAAGGGTTTACCTAATAAAGTATCTTAATACGAGTTCTTTTCCACAGAGAAGGAAAGACCGAATCTTTGAGAGAGAGAGAGAGAGAGAGAGAGAGAGAGAGAGAGGGATAACCAAATTTATTATATGTACATTATGTTGTACAATTAATTACAGTAATACATAAGAATTAATAAAATTAATATAAAGCACAATAATAATAATAAACAGTAAAAAAGAAAACAGAAATCAAGCAAATATATCAGTAAAATAAACTTTACAGCAATAAAATCAATACAATATAAAACAGTTTTATAAATTAGCATGAAGCAGAGGTCGTCTCCAAGGCAAGGTACGATGATAATGAGGATGTCTTGAATGTCATGAGCGAGGATGAGTTGCGTAAAGTCGCAGGAAGATCATTCCATAGCCGCGAGGAAGTGACCAGAAACGATCGTAGGCGATACTCAGTGAATGAAAAAGGAATGGTCAAAGGTTTCACATCAACCCTCAAAGACCTCACCAGCTGGCTCCACTGATACATAGTATACAAATAAGATGGAGTACAAGATAAGAACATCTTATACAGAAACGCAGAAGGAAAATAGTTTCTTCTACCCGCAGTGGATAACCAGCCTAATGAGAACCTATAAGCAGAGATGTGCTCACGCCTACCTACACCGAAGATGTAACGTATACCAGAGTTGATGATCGTCTGAAGTCTAAGGTCAAGCTCAGCCGAGAGGTCACAGTAAACTAAACAGCAGTAATCCAGAAGTGGAAACAGCAATGTTTTTATTAGATGTATACGAAAAGCAAACGTGGTGCTCTTTCTGAAGAAGTTTAGTCTGTAAAGCAGAGAAAATGACCTATTACACACTTGTGTAACGTGCTCTCTCCAGTTAAGCTTATTATCCAACCAAACACCCAGACTACGAACAGAGGACTCAAATCTAATATTAGCACCATTCAACGGAACGCCAGTTACAGGTGATGAGGACAGCATATTTATATAAAAATAGAAGCCAATAATTATTGCCTTCGTTTTGTCAACATTCAATTTCAGATGGTTATCAGAGGCCCAATTTGAAATGAGAACAGCATGATCACTCATAAGATTAGTATAAGCGCTAAGTTCAGAAATCGGAAAATGCACATAGACTTGCAAGTCGTCGGCATATATCAAATGCTGTACACCAGAGTGAAAGTTGGCAGCAACGTCATTTATATAAATGGAGAATAAAAGTGGTCCAAGCACAGAACCCTGAGGTACTCCTGTATTCAGAGTAACAAAGTCAAATGCATTACCATCAGAGTCAACAACAGATTGTCGTCTATCAGATAAGTAAGAGGCAAACCACCTGACAACAGTGTGCGAGACATCAAGAGAAGTTAGTTTCCGAAGCAGAGTGACATGGCACACAGTGTCAAATGCCTTGCTAAAATCAAATAATAGAAGCATAGTTACATAACGTCTGTCCATGTTGAGTCTAATATCCTCTGTTAGTTTGAGCAAAACTGTTTGGATACTATGTCCAGTTCTGAACCCAGTCTGATGAGAATCCAACAGATGTCTGGTGGATAAGTAATAATAAAGTTGTTGATAGACGAGACGCTCAAGAACCTTGGACATGAATGACAACAAGGAAATAGGTCGTATATCAATCATAGTGCATGGAGAAGAGACCTTGTTGATTGTGGTAATCAACGAGATCTCCCAACATGAGAGAAACACACACTCACGTAACGAATCATTAAAAATACGACATAGCAAGGGCCCAATAACTGGAAAAGCCCCATGAACAATAGACTGTGGGACCGCATCAAACCCCCTAGCCTGAGAAGTAGAATGACATATTGCCATCTTGGCCTCCTCCAAAGTAACCTCATTAAACCTGAATAAAGGCTTATAAGGCTTATCTACATTAATAGTATTCACATACTCAGAAACAGAAGGGGCAAGTGGATCAAACGCAATCCCACCAAAGTATCGATTAAGCTCATTCATAGGAAATGAGTGTCGCGAGTTATTATCAGTAGAACACATACCAAGGTTCCCGAGCTCTCTCTAGATCTGTCGCGAGTCTGTAATACCCGATAGTCTGTCATAGTAATATAACAGTTTAGCTGATTCAATGCACTCATGTGCCTTGTCCCGAGCAGTCCTATAGCATAGTAAGTCAGTATACAGTCGAGTACGTTTGTAGTGTGTGTAAAGTCGATCTCTCTCATTGATCAAGCGACGATGTTCAGAGGTGATCCACGGACGATGAGCCCTACCCTGCCTGACCTTCCTGACAGGCACGAATTGTGCAATTGCCTCATTGAGATAGTTGTAAAGACATTCAAGGCGATCAGAAAGAGAGGAATCACCATCACATGTAGCGTCCCTCAAAGAGTGAGAATACTGAAGGAGTGCAACATCATCAACAGACTTGTAATCCAGAAAGGTAAAGTCTTTAATCATAGGTTTAGAGAGAGAGGACTTAACAGTCGCAGCTATGAAATCGTGGCCGTCAATGAATGGTATATCAGTCTTCCAAAAGTCGAGTACAATGTCGTTGGCATCGACAAGACACAAATCAAGCCAGGTGTCAGAAGAATAAGTATGATGAGTTTTGCCATAAGAAACCAAGAAAAGTGCATTCTCAGTAATCACACCTCTAAGAAACTCAGAGTCATCAGAATCAACGCACAAGTTAGTATTAAAATCATCGAGGATGATCTTCGAACTATAATTATGCATAAACAATGTTGAATAAGGTATGAAATCTGTGTTAGCCAAGAAGGGAGCATGTGGTGGCCTGTAGACTACACTAACAAAAATAGGTGAAGCCAAGTCTAGAGAATAAACCTTACAAAACAAATATTCAGGAAGACCAGGCTTACCACTCCATTTACCAGAAGAAGAACAAAGGCGCCGCGAAGTAATAGAGTTGTGAATATATAAAGCAACACCACCGCCTCTAGTGTTACGATCCTGCCTGTAAAGCACGTAGTCATCAAGCTCTATCAGAAAGTCACCAACAATCTGACCCAGCTTGGTCTCAGTTACAGCTATAACATGGAAGTCGGGGCGAGAAGCCAGAAAGAGTTCTATCATCTCAATGTGTGCTTTAATAGAGTTAGTATTGAAATGACAAACTCTGAGACCATCCTTTGCAGTGAAATGATTATTAATGAGTAATGAAACAGGATTATTAGTAGAGAGTGGTGTATTAGAGAGGAGTGGAGGAGAGAGTGGACTTACCCCAGTACTAGAAGCTACGGTGCTGGACTGACGCTGACTAGCTTTGCCTTGGCTAAAAAAGCATCCAGGTCCTCGACAAAAGCAACTTGGGTAGAAGCATCCTCATTCTTCCTTCTCACAAAAATTTTTCCATTTTTCACGAATGAAAGAAAATTTAGTTTCTTGTCTTTCGATTTTGTAAGCACTTTCATCTTCAGCTAATGCAGTGGGGGAGGAAGGAATTCGTTGACGTCGATAAACAAAGGCGAAAGAGCAGTGACGCATTTAGCTCCAGAAAGAAGATTCTCACCAATCTGAGCAGTATGAAGTCTCCTAGTCTTAATCTTAGCAGCTATGATCCCACGTGCAAGTGCAGGACTCTTCATTGTTACAAGCAGTGGCATAGTTGAGAAGCGGCGATCACGCTGCCGTGTAGATGGGGACATCACTTCAGATAATGTACCAGCATGAATAACAGCAGTAGTAGAAGAAGTTGAGGTGAAAGAGTCAGAAACCGAACGTCTTAGTGGCCGAACAGATTCTATATCCTCAATTGAGATACTAGCATCCGAAGTAGAAAAGACAGCAGATACACCTGCCTTAAGATTAGAAAATTTTGATGGCACAAGACCACCCAGTACCAAGTCAAAAGCCCTTTCAATACGAAGCTGCTGTGCTTTCAAAGCATTACATCGCTATGATAGAGTTCCAAGATGATCCATATTAATAACAGAGTCTGTTCCAGATATTGTTATATTGGTAGTAGTAGCTCTTCTTGTTCGCGATAGACCTGGTCAAGTCTGGCTTCATTCTCAGTAATTTGTTTGTCAAATGCAGTAGAAAGTGCACTAACTCTCGACTCAAGAACAGAAAATTTATTAGCTAGCACAGTAAGCAGACTGCTCACCTTGAAAACAGAGGATCCCATTGAGTCTAATTTATCCAGCTTACTCATCTTCTCAAGTATCGTAGTAAGAATATCATTAAATTGCTGCATATCCATTCGAATAAATAGAATGAATTATCAAGATTCATGAAATCCAGTAAAACAAAATTGTAGCGCTCAAAGAAACAGTAGTGGTGTAGTATTAAATATGCTAGTGGAGTAGCAGCATAACATGTATGCTATGAAGTTGTTGGTCCGTCAATAACTTAGTGAATAATTTCCAGAAGGTGGAGAAACAGCATAATAATACAGATCTGAATTACACGTAGTAAATAACTTATAATAATGACAAGTGAAAAAGCACCTTAAACATGAGACTCCACAGTCATTTATTAATCAAGTTACAAATTTAGTACTCAAGGCAACCAAGAGATGGAGCCACTGATATCAAAATTGTGCATGTATTGAACGAAGCAAGCCGGCACCAAGTAATTTGTAGGTTAGGATGCAATAAACACAAATAATTGCATTTAATGCAATTGAAACACTATGCCTACACAGAGACACTAACCACACTCCACAGAGCACCAAGCCAAGCAGCAAATCCCAATAAAAAAGATTGAAATACAACAGCAGCAAACAACAAATAGTAGTGTGACTATCTATGCTTCAGAATCAGAAAATCGCCCAGAGTCCAAAAAATGCAGTTGCGATTTGCAAGAAAAATATAGCTAAGGCTTCAGGACTCCCAGGGGTCGACTTTCTGAAAAAAATTTTCACTCAGCAGAGTGATAAAAAGTTATTAAGAGGAAAAAATGCAGTAGCAGAAAAAAGCGTGTGTGTCGCTACTTACGCTAGAGAGAGAGGGATTGATTGATTGATATAAATTTTATTATGCCAATGTCTAAATTTGACCTTATGGCAAGGATACAAAATAATACATTATAAAATGGGAGAGAGAGAGAGAGGGAGAGAGAGAGAGAGAGAGAGAGAGAGAGAGAGAGAGAGAGAGAGAGAGAGAGAGAGAGAGAGAGAGATTGTAGATATGTAAAATATAGGGTCGACAACCGATACGAAAATAGGACTGCATTCTTCAAAAGAGACATCACAAAACATATACTCAGGATCAACAGGTCTACCGAACCATTTGACGGTAGAGCAGCAGATAATGTTAACAGACAACGATTGATAAACATATAAAGCTATTCCTTCTTTACCACTATTCCGATCATGGCATAGTAATTTATAGTTATTTATATTAAGAAAGGAGTATTCAACTCCAGAAGATAATTTAGTCTCAAAGATTGCAAACATATAAACAATGTAATGACAACTAAATTTTTTTATAACAAGCACGTAATAAATTAACGTTAATGTGGAAAATAGTGAGGAGAGAAGATAATGAAACGTTAACAGAGTCATGTGGGCTGTGATGAAAAATAGGATGATAGGAATGGTTTCTATTGAAAGAGCAACTATTCCTATTTGTAATTTATAAAGATCTTCTTAATAGGTAATACGCAGCCAGTCTTCGTTAACAAATTTTTTTCCAAATCTGAAGACTTGATCTTACTCCTACGAATCTTCAACTGAATCATGTTCCTGACTAAAGCAGGTGTTGCGAGTGTAGCAGCCATCTTAGGTGGTCGAGTTGCAATAATATCAGATCCCTTAATAGATTCACTACGACCATGAAATATCATAGTTAGAGCTGATATAACATCAGATGACGGAGAAGCAATTCGAAGAATTTAAAAAAGAGAAAGAGAGAGAGTAAGAGAGAATAAGAGAGAGTGAGAGAGTAAGAGAGAATGAGAAAGTAAGAGAGAGTGAGAGAATAAAAGCAAGTGAAATAGAATCTAATGGACCTTTGTCAAAAACGTATGGAATGTTTGGAATACAAACGTGTATTGAAGGTTGATTGCATTTCGTCGAAATCGTATCTACAATAAGCACTTACGAATTAGGGTGTGTTCCAAAATTGCTGACAGTACTGGCCAGTAACACAAATGGCAACCATGCAATAAATTTTAGCGGTTCATTTGAATCAACAAATTTAATTTAGAAAATTCAATTCATAAAATTTATTTATGTTATTGTAATAAAATTATAAGAAATTATATTTTTTAATTTAATTATTAATTATTATTATTTTACTTTATTATTTTTTCATTTTTATTTTGAAATTTAATTTATAGTAAGCTATTAGCTGTTGAGTTGCATCAGTAGAGCATATGAAAATAAAAATTAGCTGATTACTGGGTTGATGATCGGATTGAAGAGAATTTGTTAAAGTAATACAATAAAATATAATAAATAGTATAATCAATTATAATATTGTCACGGTATTTTACCGTGTTTGAATATCGCGCGAGTAGTAGATAATATACGACGCGCGCGCGGTCATACAAGCCGTCAGAGTTACGCGAAGAAATACGTAACTTACTGATCATCAAGGGAAGAACGCTGAGTCAACCACGAGGCGCGTGAGACCTTTTCCGGCTGCCGTTGAGAGCTCATTGCAATAGGTGCAAATAGTCAATAACTTTTATCAGTAGATTGATTCCGTGTCAAGACTCGTGCTTCTAAGCTAACCGTGAGACACGTGCATTATTAAACCCTAGGTGTTATCCTAATTTTGGAATATAGCTGCCTTGGTTCGTCTAGGGACGACTTCTCGAGAGCGTGCTTTGACTAACTCCCGCGACCAGGATTGCTGCAGCGTCGCGACCGTTGGACAACGAGCGAGCGATCAGCGTAGAGTCTTCGGTGTAAGTGAAGCTTCTCGATGTTGTCGTAAGTAATTATAAGTTTTGTAAAGTAAGGTTTCTTTCTTCGCAGAAACTTTACGTTATAAAGTGCGTGCGTGATATTACTTGTGTTATAGCGCAATTTAGTTCGCGTCGCGTCCTCCCCTATTGCTATCTTTATTGTAATTCAATCATTGTCATATTAGTTAATTATTTCTTCTATTTTATCATTAACGTTCCAATTCTTGATTTTGTATTTTTCTTTATTACTTTTAATAAATTCACTTTAAATATAAAATCTTTATTTTATCTCTGCTGTATGTACATATCATATAATAAGCCTGTACCTGCTGCTTACCCCGACGCCTCCGCGGTCCTTATTTTTATCATGGTAAAACATATATATTTTCTATATAAAATATCGAATAGTTTTAACTAAGAAAGTTAAACCGAATAAGAATAAGGAGAACTGCGCTAGCGGCATCGCGTCTCTCGATCCGGTAAGAGAGAGAGAGAGATAGAGAGACGCGCAGCGACGAGCTGATAGAAAAATACTCTGTCGCACATCAATCTAATATACTGACTAGCTTTGCCGGAGTCTGTTGCTAGTTCATCATATTTAATATAAATTCTAGCAGCTCCGTATTCTAACAAAAGTACATAGTCTTAGCTAAAAATTAAATGAAATTAAAAATCTAATTCTTTTTTGCAACGGACAAAATAACCGTTACAATATATGATAATACAATTAAATTTTATTCATTAAATTTTTTAATTAAATTTGTTCATTTAAATAGATTGCTAAAATTTATTGCTTGGTTGCCATATGTGTTACTGGCCAGTACTGTCAGCAATTTTGGAACAGACCCTTCATCGTATAATAATCATGCAATATATTTTATTGTAATTTTATTTGAATTCGTTTAAAATAAAAGTTACGTTAATTTTATTTTTGTATTTATTAAGTATATGCGTATAAAATAATTATTTATAAATATATGAAATAAAATTTAATGAATACATAAATACATTTAATGTTATTATTATTCATTTAATGAAAAGTATTATTATTGAATAAGTTACTATATGAAATACAATTTTCATTTACATGATAATGAAATTGATATTTTTTATTAGGAATCTAATAAAGTTTTATGTTCCCTGCTCATTGTGAACATTCCACAAATTATTATATTTTTCTATTTTTATATATTATTCTACATTTCAATTCGTGCAAGTAAGTAAATGTAAAAAACTAACACAATGTTGAATTATATTTAAATGGAGGTAATTATTGTACTTTTATTTACGTGTAACTTGAATTCTCATGAGAACCGATTAGTTATTAATTTTTTCATTTGAAAATTATTCAGAATTTGATTTTTTAGATTGTTTTATATTTATTTTTTCATAAAAATGTAAGTAGCACGTTGTTATTTTTATTAATTTTTCTTTAGTCATAATTTCAATTTTTGGCTAGTTTTATATTTATTTTTTTTTATAAAAATGTAAATAGCACGTTGTAATTTTTATTCATTTATCTTTAATAATATAATTCAATAAAGTATTTTATTTTTGATTTAGATTTGAATTGAATGCATTATTGATTTTTGTTATATATTTAAAATAAGGAGTATGGTAGGGTAAGATAGGCGAAATGACAACCCTCGGGGATTTTGAATTTGGTTGCATGAGTGGTTGACATATATCAAATAATGATTTTTATGATCATAGAATCCCCAACCCCCCTCACCCCACTACAATAAACGTGTTTTTAAATAAATGTTTTTGATAGCTTGATTACTATTACAGTCTGAAAAAATTCTGACATATTTTTTGCATAAATATGTAGAAAAAAATGTTCCCCTTGAATTTTTGACCTTACGAACTGATCTATAAAAGCTCCTATAATTTTGAAATTGCTCTAAACCTCCCCATTTAAAGGTGTAAAATTGATTAAGGAATAAAAATGTAAAAAAAAGTTTAGCTGATACACTGGGAAGTTTGTTGGGTTTGCATTTGCTTATTGCAAAATTAATTATTTATTAACAAATCACATTTTTTTACATAAATTATATATTATCTTCTTCAATTATTTCTAAATATACTATAAAAATTTCGTTAGGATTCATCAATTATTTACCGAGATATAGCAATTTAAAAAGAAAGGTTCTGGTAATTTCATTTGTAAATAACTTTTTGAAAAATTGAAAATTTTGAAAATTGTTTTAGGATATTAATTTTTATATACAAGGCTTCCAAAATATCCCAAAGGCTCTATAAAAATCGATCGGTCGATTTTTAGTGGCCCATTTGAGAAATTTCAACTCCATAAATTTACTTGAAAAAAAATTATTTTTAATTAAAATTAAATAGAAAAAATTAAAAAATGCATCGTAATACATAATTTAAGAAATGTAACACGTCTAAAAATTAGAATATTTTTATGTTAATATTAGTTATTTTTGCTTAATTTACTATAAATTTAAAATATAATAATAATAGATTGATAGACAAATAATAAGACTAATAATAATAATAAAAATAATTTAAAAAATATAATTAAATACACGTGATTCTGATTGCAATCTACGTGTGTAGTAATTAGAAGAATAAAATCAATGTTATTGGGAACTCACACACTTGCGATGATCTCTCGTGGCAAGGCTGTGAAATAATCTAAAACACAACTTTGCGTTAAGTAGCATAGCAATTGGTATTAAATCTTTATTTTTTAACCGACTTCAAAAAGGAAGAGGTTCTCAATTCGACTGAATTTTTTTTTTTTTTTTCATGTCTGTTTCCTCACAACTCCGTCATTTCTTAACCGATTCGAAAAAAATTTTTCTTATCTGATAGAGAATGTCTGCAGGAAGGTCCCATACGTGTCCTATAATTATTGGGCCAATATTCGGTTTGTATGACCCAATTATCAAATTAAGAAAACTGGGAGTTTTGTTTTCTCTCTCTCTCTCGCTCTCTCTCTCTCTCCCTCTCTCTCTCGCTCTCCCTCTCTTACCTAAGCTTCAATATGTATACATGCACACACAACGACACTGTGCCGTTGGGCCTTCTCTCTTTCCTCCTATACATTGTTTGGTATAATGTACTAATGCATGCGTTATGAATTGATAATGGAAGTTAGGCATAATTAGTGGGTCTACCTATATTTGCGCTTTTAGTAGGGGGATACACTAAAAAATTTTTAACAAGAAACAAAATCAATTTCAAAAAAATGCTCTTAACCTCCCCATTTAAAGGTGTAAAAAAAATATTCGATCAAATGATCTTAGAAAGTTAGAATTTTTTCAGATTGTTTAAAATGGTGCGCCATATCTAAAAGTCGAGAAAAACGACTTTTTTAACGGTTTTTAGTTTTTTTTTTTGCCACTAACGCCTTACTTAAGCTAATAACAATAGATCTGATAGCATTTTTTAATCCTACAATAAAAAATTCGTTAAAAATATGTACTATACTTGTTGAAAATATTTTGATATCATTCACTAGAAATTGAAAACAAAAGAGTAGTCTACTTTAAGCACATTGGAAGTATTATCTTTCCTTCCCTGGTGTTTAATAACTATTTGTAATCTCCTGTATCCTTATGCATTATATTTAACTGGAATAATACTTTAATGAAGATGAAATTTAAACTTAAGTATTTGCGAATACCTTTCAATGAGTAACTTAGTTAACGGCGGTTATGTCGAGTTGAAGGAGTTTACTATTTTTTTGGGGTAGAATTGATCCAATCATCAATACTTAATAATGCATGTAAAAATGGGTTCAAATAAGTAAATATACTTTTCAATCAAAACAAAATAAACACTTCTGAGTGGAATAAAATAAACTTTTAGTATGATTCAAGGATGATACGTAATAATACTTTTCTGATTTAACGCATGGAGACTAACGGAGTTACGTTATCTAATATTTCACAATTTTTTGGTCAACAAATTGGATTGCTCATTAATATTTTTTTCGCGGTTTCTATCACGAGGAAGTATAAGGTAACTTAAAAAAAAAGTTTTCAGTCCTGTCACACATTAATCTACATGAAAGTTCAGGCAAAGAACGGAAATCCGCCGATTTTTCAAAAATACATCATGCAAGCGTCTCTTGATTGACGCTTTTTGTAATTAATTGCGAAAATTCAAAATTCAAAAATTTATACAAAGATGATTTTAGCAGTTATGAATATAAAACAAAGCTGATAATGATCGAAAAACGTAACATTTCCGCCCACCTCGTTTTACAAAAAAAAAACATGACAACTAGATAACTATTGTTAAACTGTTTCAAATGTAAACGCATAACAATTATGAATGGAAATTTAATTTATTTTATAATTGATCATCTCAATCGTTTATCGTAACAAGGTCTTCTCGTTGAGGTTCAGCTTCTAAAATTTTGACTAATATAGTAATTGACTTTTCATAGGTCGACAAAGCAATGCGAAGCAAAACAGTTCGCACTAACCTGTCAGAACCGGGGAAAGTTTTACCAGGAGAGTGTCTGAGTTGCGGGTCATAGATTTTTATAAAACTTCGGGATAAGTATTAAGGTATCAAAATATGAGTAAAGCCACAGCGGTACGGTCTAATGCTTCGAAAAACTCATGTTATGGACGATTATAGTCTTATTTTCAAAAAAATATGAAAAAACAACTCCTAATTAAAATGTAAATAATTCTGTCTAGAAATGTCTTTAATAAATCCAGAATAACTAAAATGAAAGCAGAGAAAGCAAGCTTTAATTTGCTGGTTTCCGAATTAAAAAATAATAATTAGAACTAAAGTTATGCTTGTATAAAGTTAAGCATCAAAAGAGTACTGAAAATCACCATCCTTCAAAATTTAGACTATTTTTGGTACTGTTTTACTGCTCAACTTTAAACAAGCATAACTTTAGTTCTAACTATTATTTTATAATTCGGAAACTAGAAAAAAAAAAAAAAAGTCGAATTGAGAACCTCCTCCTTTTTGAAATCGGTTAAAAATCAAAGCTTGCTTTCTCTGCTTTCATTTTAGTTATTCTGGATTTATTAAGGACATTTCTAGACAGAATTATTTACACTTTGATTAGGAGTTCTTTTTTCATATTTTTTTGAAAATAAGACTATAATCGTCCATGACTTCAGTTTTTGAAGCGTTAGACCGTACCGCTGTGGCTTTACTCATATTTTGGTACCTAAATACTTATCCCGAAGTTTTATAAAAATCTATGACCCGCAACTCAGACACTCTCCTGGTAAAACTTTCCCCGGTTCTGACAGGTTAGTGCGAACTGTTTTGCTTCGCATTGCTTTGTCGACCTATGAAAAGTCAATTACTATATTAGTCAAAATTTTAGAAGCTGAACCTCAACGAGAAGACCTTGTTACGATAAACGATTGAGATGATCAATTATAAAATAAATTAAATTTCCATTCATAATTGTTATGCGTTTACATTTGAAACAGTTTAACAATAGTTATCTAGTTATCATGTTTTTTTTTTGTAAAACGAGGTGGGCGGAAATGTTACGTTTTTCGATCATTATCAGCTTTGTTTTATATTCATAACTGCTAAAATCATCTTTGTATAAATTTTTGAATTTTGAATTTTCGCAATTAATTACAAAAAGCGTCAATCAAGAGACGCTTGCATGATGTATTTTTGAAAAATCGGCGGATTTCCGTTCTTTGCCTGAACTTTCATGTAGATTAATGTGTGACAGGACTGAAAACTTTTTTTTTAAGTTACCTTATACTTCCTCGTGATAGAAACCGCGAAAAAAATATTAATGAGCAATCCAATTTGTTGACCAAAGAATTGTGAAATATTAGATAACGTAACTCCGTTAGTCTCCATGCGTTAAATCAGAAAAGTATTATTACGTATCATCCTTGAATCATACTAAAAGTTTATTTGATTCCACTCAGAAGTGTTTATTTTGTTTTGATTGAAAAGTATATTTACTTATTTGAACCCATTTTTACATGCATTATTAAGTATTGATGATTGGATCAATTCTACCCCAAAAAAATAGTAAACTCCTTCAACTCGACATAACCGCCGTTAACTAAGTTACTCATTGAAAGGTATTCGCAAATACTTAAGTTTAAATTTCATCTTCATTAAAGTATTATTCCAGTTAAATATAATGCATAAGGATACAGGAGATTACAAATAGTTATTAAACACCAGGGAAGGAAAGATAATACTTCCAATGTGCTTAAAGTAGACTACTCTTTTGTTTTCAATTTCTAGTGAATGATATCAAAATATTTTCAACAAGTATAGTACATATTTTTAACGAATTTTTTATTGTAGGATTAAAAAATGCTATCAGATCTATTGTTATTAGCTTAAGTAAGGCGTTAGTGGCAAAAAAAAAAACTAAAAACCGTTAAAAAAGTCGTTTTTCTCGACTTTTAGATATGGCGCACCATTTTAAACAATCTGAAAAAATTCTAACTTTCTAAGATCATTTGATCGAATATTTTTTTTACACCTTTAAATGGGGAGGTTAAGAGCATTTTTTTGAAATTGATTTTGTTTCTTGTTAAAAATTTTTTAGTGTATCCCCCTACTAAAAGCGCAAATATAGGTAGACCCACTAATTATGCCTAACTTCCATTATCAATTCATAACGCATGCATTAGTACATTATACCAAACAATGTATAGGAGGAAAGAGAGAAGGCCCAACGGCACAGTGTCGTTGTGTGTGCATGTATACATATTGAAGCTTAGGTAAGAGAGGGAGAGCGAGAGAGAGAGGGAGAGAGAGAGAGAGAGAGAGAGAGAGAGAAAAACAAAACTCCCAGTTTTCTTAATTTGATAATTGGGTCATACAAACCGAATATTGGCCCAATAATTATAGGACACGTATGGGACCTTCCTGCAGACATTCTCTATCAGATAAGAAAAATTTTTTTCGAATCGGTTAAGAAATGACGGAGTTGTGAGGAAACAGACATGAAAAAAAAAAAAAAAATTCAGTCGAATTGAGAACCTCTTCCTTTTTGAAGTCGGTTAAAAAATAAAGATTTAATACCAATTGCTATGCTACTTAACGCAAAGTTGTGTTTTAGATTATTTCACAGCCTTGCCACGAGAGATCATCGCAAGTGTGTGAGTTCCCAATAACATTGATTTTATTCTTCTAATTACTACACACGTAGATTGCAATCAGAATCACGTGTATTTAATTATATTTTTTAAATTATTTTTATTATTATTATTAGTCTTATTATTTGTCTATCAATCTATTATTATTATATTTTAAATTTATAGTAAATTAAGCAAAAATAACTAATATTAACATAAAAATATTCTAATTTTTAGACGTGTTACATTTCTTAAATTATGTATTACGATGCATTTTTTAATTTTTTCTATTTAATTTTAATTAAAAATAATTTTTTTTCAAGTAAATTTATGGAGTTGAAATTTCTCAAATGGGCCACTAAAAATCGACCGATCGATTTTTATAGAGCCTTTGGGATATTTTGGAAGCCTTGTATATAAAAATTAATATCCTAAAACAATTTTCAAAATTTTCAATTTTTCAAAAAGTTATTTACAAATGAAATTACCAGAACCTTTCTTTTTAAATTGCTATATCTCGGTAAATAATTGATGAATCCTAACGAAATTTTTATAGTATATTTAGAAATAATTGAAGAAGATAATATATAATTTACGTAAAAAAATGTGATTTGTTAATAAATAATTAATTTTGCAATAAGCAAATGCAAACCCAACAAACTTCCCAGTGTATCAGCTAAACTTTTTTTTACATTTTTATTCCTTAATCAATTATCTAAACATCTGCACAATAAAATTTATGTACTCTCTATTCATAAAAAAGTTATAAATATTTTAATATGTTACATAGCGGCTGTGGTAGACGCGCAGCGCCTACCGTTAGGCCTGACGCTGAGCTTCCCGACACACTTATATTATCTATAATTTCCCACGCCGATTAATAAATCGTCAGAATAGTACATTACTCTGCAAGTGAGAAAAATAGATCATTCCCTCACGAGTCGTTTTGTCACTCGAGCGTGGCGAGAGTGACAAAAAAGACGAGTGGGTGACCTATTTTGCCATAAGTGGGGTATAGAATTTTTTCCAACAAGGTGAGCGGAATCCGATTCTTGTGCCTGTTTTGAGTGAGCAAAACACCACATTCCCCCTCTGAGTGAGGGAATATAGTATTTTTTTCACTTAAAACAGGCTCCGAAAATCGGTTTTTGCTCACTGCGTTGGAAAATAGTACATTTCGTAACGGGTATAAAAAGGCTTTATTTACGAAACGAGAAGTTTACATCCCGAGCCGAAGACGAGGGTCGTAACGAGTTTCGTAAAAAAGCCTTTCTATATCAGTCAAAAAAAAAGCAATAAAGTTGCAATTTTGAGTTAGAATGGCAAACAATTAATTCTATATTATTTAATATTTATTTATACTTGTTTATTAATACATTTCTTTTTTTTTATCACAGAACTTTTGCAATAATTTGAAAAAACCTTACATCCTAAAGAATTTTTATTACACGGTATATTAATATTACAGTAAGAAACCAAAATCGATGTTTTGCATAAACTACAAATTCACAAATTATTTTTTCAAACTATTACTAATGCTCCTTGATAAAAGTAGATAAATATTTTAAAAAATAAGTAAATTCATGTGAAAACAATAAAAATAAATATTGAGTAATATATAAATTATTCTCTGAAGATTTATTAAGAGTAGGCTGGATTAGCTGTCTCTGTCTAATTGAGTTTTTTATTATTTACTCAAGTATTAATCAGTGTATCTGCAAATTGAAGGTTGAGCGCAATAGATATTATTATTATAAATATTTATACATTGGAAAAAAAATTCTACCGCATTGTTTTCGAGAAAATTAAGAAACGCAAAAATATTATAAATAGAACCTCTTACTTCAGCGTTCCTTACTTTTCTCAAAAACAATGCGATAGAATTTTTAGTTCTTGTGCATAAATATTTATCGTAATAATATCTATGGCGCTCAAACTTCGATTTGCAGATACACCGATTAATACTTGAGTAAATAACAAAAAACTCAATTAGACAAAGACAGCGGATCCGGCCTGCTCTTAATCGGCTTGGAAAATTATAGATAGTATAAATGTATCGGGAAGCTCAGCGTCAGACATAGCGGTAGGCACCGCACCTCTGTCACAGCCGCTATGTAACATATTGAAATATTTATAACTTTTTTATGAATAGAGAGTACATAAATTTTATTCTGCAGATGTTTAGATAATTAATTAAGGAATAAAAATGTAAAAAAAAAAATTCAGCTGATACACCGAGAAGTTTGTTGGATTTGCAAAATTAATTATTTATTAACAGATTACATTTTTTTACGTAAATTATATATTATCTTCTTCAATTATTTCTAAATATACGATAAAAATTTCGTTAGGATTCATCAATTATTTACCGAGATATCGCAATTTAAAAAAAAAGGTTCTAGAAATTTCATTTGTAAATAACTTTTTGAAAAGTTGAAAATTTTGAAAATTGTTTTAGGATATTAATTTTTATATATAAAGCCTCTAAAATATCCAAAAAGATCTAGAAAAATTGACTGGTCGATTTTTAGTGGGTCATTTGAGAAATTTTGACTCATGGGAAAAGATCTGATAACGCCACGAAAACATCTTAAATAATTTTAATCAATTTTTAAATACGATTGTTTTTTTCTGAATTTTTTATATGTATGTTATGGAGTCACTTTAAAAAATTTAAGTTTCCACTCAAGCGATTAACAGAGAAGCTGCAAAGAAGAAAACATCAGTGGCGTCATCATAAAGAAGAAGGAAGAGCGAATATTTTCTTTATTTTAATTCATAATATTATATTGACTTTAGTTTTAAACTTCGATTGTTATAGCTTTAGCGAGAAGAGAGTGCATTAAAAATAATTGTTTTTTTTTGTATGGTGAGTAGTTGTACGTTAAAACTAGGAGTGAAACTATTCGAATAAAAATTATTCGAATAATAAATTCTTTTATTCGAAAAGTATTCGTAATTCTAATATTGACTATTCAAATTTTTTATTCGAATAATAATACACTGTAAACTTTGGAGAGTAAAATCTGTGAAATTGCAGTTTTGAGTTTAATTTTAATTGCATGCATAAACGAATACACACGCATACACGCACCCTCGCATCTACCCATCCACACACACGCACACACACACACTAACGCATCCACTCACTCACACACGCGCACCTACACAAATGAATTATTCGAATAAAATTATTATTCGAATATTTTTCGATCATTCGAATTGTTTCATTACCAATAGTATTATTTGTTTATTCGAATAATTCAAATAGTCAAAGAATTCGAAAATAATCCAACCACTATTAGTTAAAACCGATTGTTAATGCGTTGTATGTAGAGATAAAAAGAGAAAGAGAGAGAGAGAGATCGTAGAAACATCTGGTGGCAATGGCCAAAAAAGCGCTCGCCGTACATATATTTATGGCGTGAATGATAAATTTATCACAATAGTTAGGACTTCATTATTTGTGAGTTTTACTTATTTTACTACGTTTTTATTAACTCGCTTTTTTTTTCACTACGTTATTACTACGTTATTACTACGTTTTTATTAACTCGCTTTGGTGTCTGTCTGTCTGTCTGTCTGTCTGTCTGTCTGTCTGTCTGTTCGGTACGAATTTTGCAACCGATTGTAAACTAACTTCCTGATGAGCTAGAGACTTGAAATTTTAAATATAGCTCGGAACTGGATGACAATGCAATATTATAAAAAAAATATATATATCTACCGAACAATATATTAATATATTCAATCATATACGGAGATGTTGGCAAAATTGAAGATTTGAAGATTTTATATATAGATACACTTTTAACATTAGTGTCTAAACATCTTCGAAAATTTTAAAAATCTTCTTTTGATATATTAATATATTAATATATTAATATATCAAATATAGTAATATATTAATATAGTAATATATTAATATATTAATATATCAAATATATTAATATATTAATATATCAAATATATTAATATATTAATATATCAAATATATTAATATATTAATATATTCAATATTATATTTTTGCATGCATTGTTGGATAATATAATTAAATATATATTCCCACCGAAAAATATATTAATACAATTATATACGGAGATATTGGAAAAATTGAAATTTTGAAGATTTTATATATAGATATACTTTTAACATTAGTGTCTAACCATCTTCGAAAATTTTTTAAATTCTTTAACTTCTCATATTGCAATTAGACATAAATTACAGCATTTTGTATTGTACATATAAAATTTGAGACTGTATTTTATTCATTTTATGGTCTATCAATGCATAAAACAATAAATTTTGGTTGAATTTCTAATAGCGTCATTATCGTCAAAATGGCGGGAAACTCAGCATGCGATTACGTGTTCTCTAAAAAAATAGATGAAACACGTTTTAGTCCCTTGATAACAATATATATGCTATATAATATGCACTGTTGGACAACACGATAAATAATATTAATAATAATAATAATAATACCAAAATGTATAAGATAATATCTAAATAAAAAAAAAATTTTCAATCTACCACGTTTTTTAATTGAACTAAAAAGTATAAAATAATATTAAAAATAAAAAAAAACTTTTTAATGTACTACGTTTTTATAATGAACTAAAAAGTATAAAATAATGTGTAATAAAATGAGAAATGAATACTGATTTGAAATAAAAAAAACGTGGGGCGCATACAATACATAATAATAAACATGCGCCCCACGTTTTTTTATTTCAAATCAGTATTCATTTCTCATTTTATTACACATTATTTTATACTTTTTAGTTCATTATAAAAACGTAGTACATTAAAAAGTTTTTTTTTATTTTTAATATTTTACCTTAATTCATACTTTTATTTTAGATTACGTTAATGAAGTGTTCTCGCACCACGTCAAAAAAGAGAACTTATAAAATAGAAAAAAATCGCTGTATCATTGAAAATTTTATGCGTTTGAGTGTATAAAATCGCTAATTTTTTGTGTATGTGTGCATAAAACCGAGCGAGCATAAGAAAAAAAGAGAATGTAAAAAAAAAGAGAAATGTGAATTCCTTGAACGCAACTGAAAATATTGTAGAGTCGGCTGAGTTTGGAGAAAAGTGCCGCTGTTGTGAGAAAAGAAAGGGAGGTATACGGCTGATAATACAGCGTGATTGTCGCGCCGCGCCAGCTAGGCTACAGTAGAAATTTTGTGCTTGTGTGATACTCTATGTATGGTAGTAGTGCCTAACTAAACGAGAGAAAGAGAGAGAGAGAGAGAGAAAGCATGTGTGAGGAAGAAAGTAGATAAACTATGGGGTTTCTGGCTCACGGCATTCTGGGTCAGGGAATTTCTGGCTTGCTACATTTCTAACTCACTAGGAGAGTGTCATACCTCCAGTACACGGCTTTTGCTCAAACTTCGGGATAAGTTTTCAGATGACAAAATATGGAAAAAGCTGAAGTTGTAGTCACAAACGCTCAATATTTCCCTAGATATAGGCAATTAAAGAAAATCACTGAAAAAGTTACTAGTTTTTCAAACACTTATATTCCTTAAGCATTGATAGCTATAAGCTTGAAATTAAAGCTGAGCTCAAATCCTTTCAAAAAAGTTGTTATAGCATATCAAAATATTATTGTTTCATAAAGTTATAACGTAATAAAGATTGTGCCTGAATTTTCTTTTTGAAACATTAATTAATAATATAAGCTGAAACTTAGTGTAATCTTTATTATGCTATAACTTTCGGAAAAAATAATATTTTGATATACAATAACTACTTTTTTGAAAGGATTTAAGCTCAGCTTTAATTTAAAAAAAGTTTCAAGCTTATAGCTATCTATGCTTAAAAGATATACGTGTTTGAAAATCTAGTAACTTTTTCAGTGATTTTCTCTGATTGCCTGTATCTAGAGAAATATTAAGCGTTTGTGACTATAACTTTAGCTTTTTCCATATTTTGTCATTTGAAAACTTATCCCGAAGTTTGAGCAGAATCCGTGATCCGGAGGTGTGACACTCTCCTAGTCAGTGACTTTGAGAGTCAGGTAGGTTAGAAATGTAGTGAGCTAGAATGCCGTGAGCCAGTAATGCGATGGGCCAAAAATCCTATAGCGAGAAGGCGAGCTGCCGGCGGCCGGCTGTGACGAAGCTGTTGCAAAATTTCGAAAGTTTCATAATTTTTATTTTTTAATATTTCTTTATATTTAATTAACTTTTATTTTTAAATACTTTTTTATATTTATTTGATTATTTTAAAATGAATAAAAATTATTTAAGGGGTGTCCTCATACCGACACAGAGATCTACCTTATCTACATTTGAATTATGCATTTTAATAAAAATTTAACTATTTTTGACTAAAATTCATAGAAGAGGCACATTCTTAACATTCTAAAGAATTTATTGCAACGTCAAAAGACAGCATAAAAGTGAAAATGAAGACAAAAACTGCATAATACGATTATTCATAACTACATTGAAAAGTTAATTATATCATGCAGTTTTTGCCTTTATTTTTACCATTATTTTGTCTTTTCACGTTGCAATAAATTCTTTGGCATGTTAAGAATGTGCCTCTCCTACGAATTTCAGTCATGAATAGTTAAATTTTTATTCAAATTCATAATTTAAATGTAGATAAGGTAGAACTCTATGTCGGTATAAGGATTCCCCTTGAGCATTCAAAAAAATTTTCGACTTCAGTCAGTATCGAACCCACGACCCTTTGGATGCGAGGCAAGTACGTATACCACTACGCCACCAAGCCACCTTACTTGAGAAATTTTAAAACTTGTATAATATGAGTTTATAGAATGTATCACAATTTTCATAAACTATTCAGACATTAATAATTATTAATTTTAAATATATATATATATATATATATATATATATATATATATATATATATATTTAAAATATATACAATATATATGTATATACGTGTACACTTCGAAATTAAAGTGGAACATGCATGTATGACCGCATCATGTTTTGGGTCCCTTGGTGGTATTATTGCAAATTTTTATAAATTAATACACTCTATATGTCTTAATTATAACTATTATTATTTTGAAAACAAAAATCATTGCATAAGTAAATGTGTAGAAAAATTTTTTTTTTTCTTGAAAAGCCCCTTGTGATTATTTACTTATATACGGCACTATACAGCGGACTTTGTAATATGTATACATGCACTCTGAGCGTCTTAGGATTATCACGCATGCGCAGTATATACCAGCTGATTTACTCGATTCTACGTTAGTAAAATATTTTCAACTTTTACATTTAATTTCTCTTTATTTACATCGTTTACTCCCTTTTCCCTCGATCATATTATAATCGTTATTAAATCATCTGTCTTCCATACTTTTTTTATCAAAAACTTTTAAGTAACAAAAAAGTTATAATCAACTTTATGCATAAATTATGATTTTTTCCATTTACGCGTGTGTATAATATCTTTTTTTAGACATTGATTACTTGAGATTTTGATGGTTTACCTTATGTTTTTATTATACCAATGAAAAGATGGGTATTTTAAGATTATTATAGTAAAGTTTCGTCGAAAACTTTTAGGTTTACAAAATATCATTGGGAACGGATGATTCACCTTAGAAATAATGATTATTGCAAAAAATATTAACTACGATTTATTAGCATAATCTAAGTGCATAATGCAGTTGTAAAAGTTAAAATAACTTAAAAAACGCTGCCAAATGCTTTGGCGCAATGCTTTCTCATAGAGCTCATTGAGTTAGAGTAATTTGATTTCAATTTTCAAAATGTAATTCCAATGTAAAATACAATTTCTATTCAAGAAAAATTAGTGAATATGAGAGAGTGATTAGGGAATAGGAAGAAAGAGGCAAGGATGGATGAAAATAGGATAAAAATGAGGATTGATCTATGATAGAAGGACAGAGGGGAAGTGAGGAAGTAAGAAAAGAGGAAGTGAAAGCGTTAAATCAGAAATCAAAAGAAGTGAACAAAAAGCTACTCTAAGAAAATTTTTTTTTTTAAACTTATTTTATAAAGACAGTAGTCAATAACTTGTACACAAATTTTAAAGCAAATCTATCGAGTACTTTACGTAAAACGGAAAAATTTTCTAAAATTCAAACTACGCTCAGGAAATCGGTTTTTAGAAGTTATCCTTCTTTTGGCAGTTGCAAATAATTCCCTTGCCAATCTCAAAGCAAATTCATCAAGTAATTACGTAAAATACAAGAAAAAAAGAAAAATCGAAATTTTTTAAAAATTAATAAAATGGCTATAAAATTAAAATTACGCTAAGTAAACCAATTCTCAATAGCTTCCGCACCAGTTATTTGAAAAACTAAATTGTATGGAAAATTTGAAGTAAATCCATCGAGTAGTTTTAAAGATTTTATTGGCTAAATAAATACAAACTTTTTTTTCAAAAATTTCAAAATGCTCTAAAAATATAACTAAGCTAAGAAAATCAGTTTTTAGAAATTAATTTTATTTGGGCAATCGCAAATTCATCGAGTAGTAAAAAAAAAAAAACCAGAAAAATGAAAAATCGAAATTTTTTTTTTATCAACGATTCTAAAATTAAAACTACACTAGAAGAACCAACTATTAATAGCTTTTCAACAAGTTAGACAAAAAAATAAATTTCATGCGAAATTAGAAGCAAATCCATCGAGTAGTTTTCGAGATACAATTTACTAACTGACATCCTACAGACACACACACACACATACATACGGACATTTTCTGGAAACTACTTTTTTTGACTCCCTGAGTCCAAATATGTACAAATTAATGAAAAAATAGAAAAAAATTGTTTTTATCGATGCAATGCTTTCTCTATGAGAAAGAAAAAATAATAATCTTCTACTTGATTTACATCATTCTAACACAAGCATATAAGTACGCATGAAAGATTACATGCAACAAGGAACTTTGTCTACTTTTTTTTTTAGTTTGAAATAGTTTAATTTGGTTGCTTCTAGTAATTTCTGCTTTTAGAACTTTCAATTTAAGCACTATTGATACTGTATTGATACCGTATGATACTATATTGAAATTGTATTGATACTGTATTGATTCCGTATTGATACTATATTCATACTGTATTAATACTATATTAATACTGTATTGATACTATATTGATACTGTATTGGTACTGCATTAAAACTTATTAATACTATGTTGAAATAGTATTAATACTATATTGACACTGTATTGATTCTCTATTGGTACTGCATTGATACTATATGGATACTATATTAATACTCTATTGATACTATATTAATACTGCATTGATACTATAATGATTCGGTATTGATACTGTATTGGTACCGAATTGATACTTTATTAATACTATATTGATACTCTATTAATACTCTATTGATACTATATTAATACTGCATTGATACTATATTGATTCGGTATTGATACGATATTGGTACTGCATTGATACTTTATTATTACTATATTAAAAAACTGGTGCGGCAGTCTTTGGGACTAGCTGACAGAAGTGAAACGTTACGAAATTATAGAACTCAGAAATTATTATTTAAGTTCTATCACTGTTTTATTTAATTTTAAATAATTTTCAAACTAAATAATTATAAAATTAAATAAAACTAAATTAAAATAATTTAATTTATTTAAGGAATTAATTTTTTTAATTTTAAATGAGATAGTGTATAAAATTTCTTTTAATAATATTTATTTTACAAAAATACAATTCAAAGAATGTAGGAAAGAGAGGGGTTCACCATAAAACATTACAGAGAAAGAAAGAAAAAGAGAAAACGAGTACTATTGCTTTCTTTATTTATTCAGATCAGATTCAGATATTTGTATTGCATATATCGTATTAGTTATATACGTAACTTGGGAGTACGAAGGATGAATACAGGCGAGACTAAAGTGATTGTCGCTTGAGTAGCAGTTGGTCGAGGGCGCGCGAAGCACGCCCGACACTGACTGCTGCTCAAGCGACAAACACTTTAGTCAAGCCTGGATTCAGAATCCTCCGTACTCCCAAGTTACGTAGATAATTTTATGTCGTTGGTAGGCCGTATGAGGAACTATAAAAATGATTTTTTTAAATTAATGATATATGTTTTATTAAAAAAAAGTAAATAATGTCATTATTCACTTATTTATTTTACTTATAAACTGTTCAACTTTGAAAATTTGTTTAAACAAAACATTCTGTAAAGTTGAGATTTTATATGAATTTGTACGAGCATTGACATATCTAACGACATTCTTTTGTTTTCTCTAACCTACGAATCGATGAAACAGTATCAACACTATATTGATACTATATTGAAACAGTATTAATGCTATATTAATACTGTATTAATACTATATTGATACTATATTAATACTTTATTGATCCTGTATTGTTACTATATCAATACTATATTAAAACAATATGGATAAATTATTGGTTCTGTATTGATAATATATTAATACTGTATTAGTACTGTATTGATACTTTATCAATACTATATCAATACAGTATTGATAATGTATTGATACTATATTAATACTGTATGGATACTATATTGATACTGTATGGATACTATATTGATATATTTTATAACTGCTTGATTCTTTGTTGATTGACTGATGAGCTCTCTTAAGTGTCTTTTAGGACTCTCCTCACCTCAGCTGTAGCGACTTCTTTCATCTCAGATTGACGCAGGGGAGGGGAGACTGAGCTGAAGCGAGCTACAAACATAGAGTTTTAAGGGGAGTTATCAAAGTTAATCGCATGCTTTGAACGCAGTCTCTTATAATACTACACATTCAAGCACCTAAAGCTTTTTATATTTTATATCTTTAGATGGTATTTGTGATATATATTTTTCATAGTACTCTTTTCATACCATTTTTTAATTCTTCAATTTTTTATTAGGTGGAAGAAGAAGAGTGTACTTTAAAGAATTTTTAGTGTTGCAACTCATTGTCTGTCCCATGATGAAACGAATGTGAATCACGATGCGTTTGCTTTTTATGGGAAGTGATGATAGCCTTAACCTTCGCCCCCATCTGTGAGGTAAAACCAAGAATAGCCACTTGTAAACCTCTTACTTCGAGAAGTAGGAAGTGCACCCGTGACTCGTATACCTCTCCGTTAACTTCCAAGCGATTAAGTCAAGGAGAACTCGAGACCTTTTCCGTTGTCATCATCTAAATACTTCACAAACAACTTGTTATTTTGAATGACCTCTCTCAACTTAAAGTAGAACTCTTTATCTTTCTCCAAGACTTTAGAAGCGCGAGATGGGATAAAAACGCGATAATCACCATCTGAATCAGCTATAAATCGATTCCTATTTTTTCTTTCAATAGGTCTGAGATCAGTCACCAAATAAGTCTGATTTTTCTTTAACTCTTGTAGATACTTAGTAGGCAAGTCGCGTCCACGAGCTGTTTCGTTGAATTTATCAAGATCCATATTTCTTTAATAAAGTTTACTCAGCAGAGTATGATAGAGGAATGACTCGAGCTGTTTCGCGAGTTCTCTTAAGTGGCGATTAAGCCGTGGCTACTGCGCAGATCTACCCCTCCATAAGATAAAATAAAACAAAAACTTCGTTTTTAAGAAGTGGTGAGAACCTCAACCATCGCCTCCCATCTGTGAAATACATCCATTAATCATTATCTCTCCTTTTTTACTTCCTATGGTAGCATAAATCAACTTATTTATTTTTAGTAAAGTATTTTTCCATAAGTTGGACATTGTGCAGAGCACAACGAGCCTTGTACGTATCATTGTGATTTGGACAAACAGTCACAAGCTTTATTTTATCAGTTGGTGGAAAACCCATTTCTGTGATGTCACATACTTCAAACTTAAAGCATTCTAGCCATTTGTTTCTTATACTACCCACGACAAAAATCTTGGTCACATCATGTAAGGTTTCTCTAAGAATATTGCCTACGTCAGTATAGGGAATGGTACAAGAGTTCCATGACAAATTATGGTAGTAATACTTCAACCACGTATTTTGTTCTTTGTACTCATCCGAAAGTCTACGCCAGAAATATGGCTTGTTGAAAAGGAGTACCAGAGGCTCTGTCTCATCATTGAGCGGAAATATAGCCAATTTTCCAAAAATATAGTCATCACCAGACTGTTTGAAACCTTGCATATCCACCAAGTACTCCATGCTGATTAATAACTTTTTCACAGTACTAATTCACTGTCTTTATTTACACAAGTGTCTTCCCAATCTATAACCCAAAGATGAGTCTAAAAAACTCGAAGACAATGAATCTACCATGAATGTTGAACACGTAATGAACAAATACTTATCATTCTTTTCTTTATATATCAAGAGTGTTGCTCAAAAATCTTAGACAAAGATGACCGCAGTTAAAAGTATTAAAGTCTTGATATCTCTCAGGATTCTACTTGATGTTGTCTACTCTCAGATATGTCATTAAATCCAAAGGAGGTTGAAAATCACCGAAGCTATCGTAATACACAACATCGTTTCCTCATTTGCAAAATGCTAACCAGTGCGTTTCTAGCCGATCCGCATCATTGAGATTAACAATAGCTGATTTTGTATAGCGTGGTCCGCTAATAGGCATGGCATTCCTTATGAATACTCCTCGAAAATTTGAGATTTTTAGGATTTTTACATATTTGATGAGATCACATCGGTAAGTGCTCTTTGAGGTAATTTTACTTTAAGGACCTTTTTTTTTTTTAAGAGTTCTTTGGTTTCATACGAAGACCAAGATCAGTTTTATATGGTTTCAAGTAAAGACCTTTACCAAGAGCTATTTCTTCCATATTTATATTATGTCTCTTATTTTCTTCTAATTGTTGTTTAGCAGCTTTGGAATCGTTTACCGCTTTAACGATTCCAGCGGCACCTCCAGCTATACTACCAATAGCACTCGAACCTGCAAAGATTGGTATAAGGAATAGTAAGAAACCTCCTACTTTCTTTGGAACTATTAAAGTACGTAGAATTTTTACATTTTTTTTACCACCTGCTTTTTTAACAGCATTACGTGCACCTTTTAGAGCCGACAAAATGGCTTTTCGAGCAAATTTTGTAGGAACGATTGCTTTTGATGCAGCCTTTACTATTGTATTAAAAGTAGTAAAAGGCTTCTTTATTCCTATTCCGAATTTAGACTTTACTTTCATGATGTTTTTGATTGCACATGCAGCTGCTTTTTCTTCAAAGGTAGCGTCTTTTGATGAATTTCTTTAATTAGCTTTTTCTACTGAAATTCTATCAGAAGCATTTCTGGCTTCTACGTTTTCACGATTCTGTGAGTAAGCAATGTCGTGCTCTTTGCAAGCTCTATTAAGAGGATTAATTCCTGGATCACCTCTAGCTAAACGTTTAGCTAATCTTGTACCGGGTCCACAGTATTGATAGCCGGGTATATGAAGTTCGATTGGAAAACTATTAAGAAGCTTGTTGACAAAACCGCGACCACGTTGTTGTCTATACGATCATCACACTTCGAAGACTGAATGAAGACTGAGGTGTTAAGTATATAAGCCCTGTATTTATAGCTAATTACGCAGTCATACGTAGGACGTGCTATGATGATGAATTTGAAAGAACAATCCGTTAAGCTACCGATAGAAAATTTTGACACTATCGTGGAGCATGGGAAGAAATGAAACAGGCATGGAAACTTACTTCCAGACACTATTTGAGCTGTATTTTGCGGTCCATCAAATTGTGGTATAAACAATAGTCTGCTAGCACTGATAACGTATCCCAACGGTCTCAGGTTCGAAAACGTTTACGTATACTCCAAGTCTTTGAATCGACCAAAGTACAAGTTTTTGAAGGACCTTTTAAAGCCTTTAGAAAGTGTACAATACTTTCCCTTTAGCGAGCACGAATCTGTTGTAGCCCCTGAAAAACAAGATAATATCAGAGCTTACTTCTGTATAGGTAGACACAAAGATGTTGATTGTTTCTATCTCTGTCAATCTTATACTCACATTCCAAAAAATCTAGTCAGAGACAATATCAATTCATCGGTGATTTTTCGACAATACGACGTCAGTTTGAGACACCTATACGACGATCACGTCAATTCTGACATGACTTACGCCCAATTCAAAGAATTGTGCTCCAAGTGCTGGACTGATGATAAATGCGGATTTTTAATGATCAACAAAGATAGTTTGATCAATTCTGGTAGATATAGGAAAGCTTTGATTGTTTTGCTATAAATATAGCGTGCACATGGTCTTGAGAAAACAAATTATCATTGTACGCTGAAGCGTCAACATGGCTGACATTTGACGAAATAAAGATGTTCTACATCAACTTGTGCAAGCACGCAATGCAGTTAAACGAAAATATAACTTGCTGAAGTTTGGAAAACAGAATATTGAAAAAGCATTCGGCGAGACTTTCAACCCTATCGTTGATCCTCTTCAGAAACTCGTTGCTACTACTGAGAAAAATAATGATTTCATACATGAAGTAGCAAATAAAAATAAAAAAGTCATCAAAAACTATGATACTTATTCCTTCTCCTTGCAGTCTTCTTCTCCTTTTTCTTCATCCATTAAGAATGATGATGATACTATAGACGCGTCATCAAACGATACTATTCAATAAGTTGATACGTAATTGGAATCAGCTACAAGCGAGCAGGAATTAGAAAAAGAAGACGATGATGTATTGCTTGATAATAATAAGTACATTTATATGCTCAATGAGAAATAATTCATACAATTGGATAAAGTTTATGGAGTGCGCAAGGAAGGTAATAGTTACTCAATTGGTGACTCGTTTCTATTGTACGAAGATAAAAACATTCGTAAAAAAGATAAAAAATATCCAAAAACTATAGAATTGTTGGAATTGTTAATTACGAAAAATCCCGATGAGGGTCACATAAACAATAATGATATGCAAAATTACAAGATTTTTGAAACTACTAATGCTCACAAACGACGATACAAGAGTGATGAGTCTATTCGTACACACAAAAGTAATAAATTCGACAGTATCATTAGTCCTTTGTTTTCATTGAAATAAAGAGGAGAATCGTTACCTTGATATAAAATTGCAAGAAGAGATACGAGAATGGATTACATATACTGGGATGATCCGAACGAACTCGTTGATAGACTTCGATTACTCATTGCTGGAAGAGACGCTGGAAACCTTAGCCATACAAATTAGATACATTTAATTTTAGAAGAATTACGTTAAAGTGGTTATATATATTGAGATGTAGATCCCTACACTATACATTATCAAAATGAGCATTGATGTATTTGGACGTAATCTTCAACGAAGCAAGGTTAGTCGAGGACCTTCAGATGTTGGATATAAAATCACATCTGATGGTCAGTATGATTTGGAAAATAAGCGACTTTGTAATCTCGCATCACATTATCAACTCAATGAAGCTGTAAATTTAGATACTTTAGAGCGTATCGTACGTCTAGAAGTTCAAAGATTATTAGATTCAATATCTAGTTTAAGAAGTGGTCTCAATAACCTAGATAAAATTGTAGAGGTGCATAGAGATGGGCTGGATAAGAAATTCGTACAAAGCCAGATAGAAATTGAGACTATAAAAAAGGCATTATCACTGTCAGTGCAAAACAGTCAATTGATAATCATCGATGGAACAACGTCAAAGAGTAGAAGAGAGCTTCACAAGCCAGCACGTCGTAATTATTCTCGTCGAAAGTTTGAACGAGACACGGCAAGCTGATCTAGTAGAGATGCAACTTTATTCTCGAGAGAACAAAGGATACAAATACATGCTTAGAGTTATAAACGTTTTTTCCAATCATGCATGGGCTGTATCTGTGAAACAAGAAACTGGCGTAAATGTTTCTGCTGCTATCAAGTCTGTATTGCGTCAAGGTTGAATACCAAGAAATTTACAAACAGACAAGAAAGAGGAGTTTTATAATACCAATTTCCAGGATCTCATGCAACAATATAAAATCAATCTCTACTCGATGTATAGTAATCTCAAGACGTCTATTTGCGTACGTTTTAATCGCAAACTCAAAAAAAAAATGTGGAAACAGTTTAGTTTACGTGGTAACTACAAGTGGATTGATATTATCTCCAATTTGATTGGCAAGTACAATGATAAGAAGCATCGGACTATTGATATGAAACTGATAGATGTTACAGCTGAAAACGGAGCGAAAGTTCTAGAAGATTCAAGCGTAATGTTAAATTAATAGAAAAGAAACCAAAGTTCAAAGTTGGTGATAAAGTACGAGTAAGCAAGTTGAAACAAGTATTCGAAAAAGGATACACACTCAACTGGTCTATTGAAATATTTAGTGTACACCAAGTTCAAAAAACAAAACCAGTTACTTTTCTCTTGCAGGATTACAAAGATCAACTAATAGCTGGAGGTTTTTATGAACAAGAATTAGAAAGCGTCGAATATCCGGATTATTATCTCGTGGAGAAGATTCTTAGAAGACGTGGAAATGAAGTATTGGTGAAGTGGCTTGGTTTCGACAATACTAACAATAGTTGGATTAATAAAGCATATACCCAATAAACATTTTGTCGAAATACGATAATTAATTTACAAAGAATAAAAACTTACAAATAATTCAACGTGATTATGTATAGAATACAGCAAAACCGCCTTGAAAGTTTAAAAATTGGCCTTTGAGTTTTTTAAAACCAGAAGATTTAGCTACAGCAGGATTTTACTACGCTAATGAAATAGATAAAGTCCATTGCTTTGAATGTTCTACAGAAATATGTAGATGGGATATCGATGACAATCCATTATTAGAGCACAAAAAGTGGAATGGCCGTTGTCGCTTCATCCGAGATATACCTTGTTAGAATGATTCTGCTGAAGAAAATATCAATAGATGTAAAATTTGTCTTGATAATGAAGTAGAAGTTGCATTTATACCTTGCGGACACTGTTGTAGTTTCCGTCATTGCGCATCCATTGTTCAAAAATGTGTAATTTGTAGAAAAATTATTAATCAAAGAAAACGAATTCATGTATCATAATTTTCTTTTTAATTTGAATTAAAGGAAAATTTATTTAATAACATATATTAATAATTTGCAGTAAAATAAACACTTTTTTAAAGTTACGAATTAAATTTATTATAATACTGTATTTACCTTATTATACCAATATGGCGGCTCAAACCTAGAGATTTCATAAAAAATTTTCGAAAATTGATTCTAATTCATTCAAATGTGATTATACATATTTTTTTATATCAGAAATCAATTCAGCGTTTAATTTTACGTAGGAATATAGTATTGCACTTGAGGTAAAAAAAATTTACAATGTCATCGGAAGGTCATATCGGGAAATAATAGTTATTTCTCGAATTACTGATTGATTAATGTTGATTAGTGAAGAAATGAAGATACTGATAGATAACTCGAGTCACTGAATCCAAATCTGATGTCCGCTTAACCCTACAAGATCTCCATCAAGGTCATTTGAAGGTCAAATCGCAAATATCTTTTATTATTTGATAAGATTAGGACACCTTCAAGTTCTACGTGTCGCTGAATCCGAATCCGGGGTCTGTTGGGGTGTCAAACGATGTAATTACGTAAAAATTAACTAAATATTGACTAACAGAAAATTTTTGTTCTCTAAGAAACTACAGTTCAAAACGAATTTTTCTGTAATTACGTCGTTTGACACTCCAATGGGCCAGCATTTGGATCCAGCATCACGTAAGACTTAAAGGTGTCTTAATCTTATCAAATAATAGAAGATATTTGCGATTTGACCTTCAAATGACCTTGATGGAGACCAGGTATGGTTAAGCGGATATCAGATTTGGATTCAGTGACTCGAGTTACCTATCAGTATCTTCATTTCCTTACTAATCAACGTTTATCAATGATTAATTTGAGAAATAACTATTGTCTCCTGATATGACCTTCAGATAATATTTTTAAATTTTCTTACCTTGACTGCAATACTATATTCCCATGTAAAATTGAACGCTGAATTGATTTCTGGTATAAAAAAATATGTAGAATCAGATTGAAATGAATTAAAATCAATTTTCGAAAATTTTTTATGAAATTTCTAGGTTTGAGTCGCCATATTAGGGCCGCCATTTTGGATTTTTCTAAATCGCCACATTGTGTTGTTACTTAAAACTAATAAAACTTTCAATTCAAGTACTATTGATACTGTGTTGATACTATATCGATGCTGTAATGATACTATATTGGTACTGTATTGATACTGCATTAATACTATATTGATAATGTATTAATACTATTTTAATACTGCTATGATACTATATTGATTCTGTATTGATACTGTATTGATACTGTATTGATACTATATTAATACTGTATTAATACTACATTGATACTGTATTAATACTATATTAAAACAGTATTAATACTTTGTTAAAACAGTATTGATACTGAATTGACACAGTATTGATACCGTATTCATACTATATCGAAACAGTATTAATACTATATTGGTACTGTATTGATCCTATATTGATACTGTATCGACACTATATTGATACTGTATCGATACTATATTGATACTGTATCGATACTATATTAATATTGTATTGATACTGTGTTAATACTATATTGGTACTATATTAATACTGTATTGATAATCTATTAATACTGTATTGATACTGTATTGATACGATGTTAATACTTTATTTTAATACTACTAAATCACTTTGAAAAAAAAGAATCATTTAACTAAATTATTTAAAAATTAATTTAAACCTTGGATCTTTTGCAAGTGCTTGCTTCTTTGTTGGTTGACTGATGAGCTCTCTTAAGTATTTCTTTTCTTGAGAAAGCGAACTGAATAGCGCTTAGCCGTTCTGGCAGTTGCTCATATAGGACTTTCCCCACCTTAGCAGTAGCGACTTTACCAACCTCAGGTCTTGGTGTTTCGGTCACGACTACTTCACTACAAGTCTCGGCGACTCAGCAGCAGCTATCTCCAGATCCAAATCTTGTGGCTCGATAGCAGCTTCTCACTCTTCGATTTCTGACTGTGCAACTCCAGGATTTAGTGGTCTTGCAAGGTAGTAACCCCATAAAAGCTGTCGTTTCTTCCTGAAGATACCTCTTATTGTCATGCGCACTGAGAGCAATTTTATTCTCTTTCTCAGTGCACATTTGATGATTATGAGACCTGATGTTTCGTTGCTCTTTACTCCTTTCGCTTTCGTTATTGCCTTTTTATTCAGGACTCTAATGCTGTACATCTTACTCCTTAGTCTAACGAATTTCAATATGATGTTTCCGTTGCATTTGTCCTTCACCGAGCCAACAATTTATTTGTTAGTTAGTTGAACGGCTGCGGATAGTCAGAGGTATCGAATTCATGGATGTCTCGTTCCGTGATCTTGTACATATGGATATTACTGACCTCGTATACCAAGCTATCCGTATAAAATAGCTTACAACTGTCTCTGTCGTATGCTATATTATCTAGCATGTAGTTGTGATAGAAGAGATATACATGGACAAAGAATCGAATAAAATGGTTGGAGTATGCGCGCGCGAAGAGGGGATATAGCCGCTGAGGTTTTACCTCCACCTTCAACCCAATCTCTTCCGCATGTACAAAAGAAGGGGTGCTCGATTACGAAATTCATTTTTCTCTGGTTTGCTTCAGCCAGCAAGGTTTGTCGCGAAGATGAAATGTATACGCGATGGATTCCCAAGCTTTGAAGTTTCTTCAAACGAATTTGTATTTAAAGAAGTTGCATTCGTTCCTCTTGAAGAAGACGCTATACTATCGGTATATCTTCTCAAACCACCGTATTCATAGAAGAATCTTTTAGAATATAAATTTTCATGGATTACTATGGAGTTCAGGCAATATCCCTTATGTAGAGCTAAGCAACACTACATTCTATTCGTTTTAATACTAACATTTACATAAAAGAAGCTGGAAAAAACAAAATGCCTACAAAGATTCCTATTCGATAAGAAAGTATTTATAAATATATAATGAGATAAGCTCGTATGTTAATCTTCAATTATTAGCAGGTTAATTCATAATGTAGAATAATTAGGATGTTCTTCTTTCAATAACCTTTCACCGTCTGAAGATTTTGTTTATTGTTCCCATCATTTTGCTATTTCAAGAAATGTGTGTGCATATAATAATGTTCTGAAGCTAAGAGGCTGGCTCTTGCTAAATCACAGATTTGGAAAGATTTTTGATACAACGACTGATTTTCTATCAATAAATTTGTTAAATATACATATTGAGAAGGTAAAAAGTCATGTGAATCACCGATTGTGGCTTGCAGAGCGTTTGTTGAAGATATCATCATCTATATACAATGAAATAATTATAGTAATTTATATTATTTCTATTCAAATAGATTGAACTTAGTATTAACAAACATAATTTAAATATCACCTTTCCTTTTTTCCCATTCAATATTTATATTTTACTAGTTTGAATGAAGAATTTTAGAGCTTTAATAATTTGAGACTAAAAGACAAGGACAGTTTTTTTGTTCAAGATAAATTTCAAGAATTCAGAATCCTTATTGAGACCAAACAATAATTTTCGATTATTTCAATAAATATACTAAAAAATAGAATTGTTAAATGCAATATGATTAAAGTTTTTATTCTTAAATACACTATAAAAACCATATAAATTAAATTTTTAACTTTTTATATTAATTATCAAACATTGATATATAACTTTGTTATATATCAAAAATCTTTGTTATATATCAATTTTTAGATCTCTATCTCTTTTAGTTTTTGAGATATAAAAAATGGGTAATAGTAATTTTTATTGATTGATTTAAAAATTCTTAAACAGACATTAATACGCTCAAAATGTTGTTTTGATGATTTCAATCAATATTTTTGATTATAAAATACTCAATCTTATAAACCATTAATTAGAGTATTTATAAAATATACAAGTATGAGTGTATGTATCTTTATAAGAGCACGAAGTATGTAGAATAGAAGTAAAGTACTTAGAGTTTCGGAATACCTTTCTTTTTCACCAATTAAACTCAACAAACCATCATGCCAATTTCTAAATCCCTATCTCTTTTGATTCCAGAGATAAGACATGTGGCTGATAGCTCTCTGCGTAGCTACATTTTCTAATATATTTTTTTTTTAGATATTGTTTTATTTTGTATTATAATTACAAAAAGAGCGTGTAAAATTACAAATTAAGTTATAATACATAAAATACTTGAAATAACCTTGTAAATATAATATTAAAATAGTACAGTATGATATCACAGTCATAAAACATAATATAGATAATAATGCTGTAATAGTAAGTCTATAAATTAAATAAAAGTGATATCACAGATAATACAAATAAATACACGCAAAGAGTATAAATAATATAATTAAAAATCAGTCTCAAATATCTATCAGTCAAAAGAATTACATAAAAACAAGCGTGTAAAGAGTGCAGTCAAAATATCAGCAGTATACAGTTAATATACAAGTCAAGTTGATAAAAATATAATCATTCACTCTATCTATGCACACACGTTCTACAATCACGCCAATAAATACAATCATGCCTTAAATCTATAAAAGGTACATCAAATAATGAATTAACACATATGATATAGTCCGAAAATAATACTGTTTAATCGAGATCGAGTAAATACCTCCTCAGAGCAGCTTTAAACCTGCTGATTGATGGAAGATTTTTAATATCAGCAGGTAGGTAGTTCCAAAAATGCGCACCTTGGACTTGAAAGGAATTTCTTCCAGTCTCAGTGCGCATGAAGGGCACCGCAGGATCTTTAATCTCACCTCCATTGGTCGCTCTGGGTATATATCTAGTGAAGAGACCCACTAGATATTCAGGAGTATTTATACGTACGATTTTGTACATAAGTACAGCCATAAAATACTGTTTCCTCGAATCAGTACGTAGCTAACCCAAAGCTTGTCTATGGGGAGAGATGTGATCACCCATTCTCACGCCTAATACATATCTTACACACGAACTTTGCATTGTCTGTAGTCGTCTTCGTAATTCCTGTGAAGCATTGAGCAAAACCACTGAGCAGTAATCAAGATGTGGGAACAGCAGGGTGGCTGCGAGCTGCTTACGCAGAGCCTCAGTGGTGTACCGACGGAAAAACCGCAGGCTATAAATCACTCTATTGAATTTTTTAGTCAACATATTAATGTGTGGTTCCCAAGACAGTTTAGAGTCGAGTACAACACCAAGGCTCGTAACAGTGCCAGAGAAAGGAATACCGATACCGCTCCCCAGGTCAATCGTCCTTGGCTCACCCAAATAAAAATTTTTAATAAAACGATTACTTCCAAAGACGATTGCCTTTGTTTTACTAGCATTTAAAGTCAGAGAAACACCAGCAGCCCACCCCGACACCGCCCTGGCCGCCCTCTGTAAAATACGAATCCCCTCATCCACATCATTATAAGGGACCTGTGTGTAAATTTGAAGATCATCCGCATACAGCAGATGCCCGACGCAACCAGAGTCCAGTGCGTCACGTACGTCATTTATGTAAAGGCAAAACAACAGAGGCCCCAGCACCGAACCCTGAGGTACTCCTAGATTGGTTGTTAGCCAATTCGATTCCTCCTTTCAATGCGTGGAAACCATTTGTTTCCTTCCTGATAAATAGCAGTTAATCCATTTGAGTGCAGCCCTGGAGAACCCCATTGATCTAAGCCTCGCAAGAAGTTTGGAGGGAGAGATCGTGTCGAATGCCTTACTTAAGTCAAAAAGTAGAAGTAACGTGACAAGTTTTCTGTCTAGACCTGACCTTATATCGTCTGTAAGCTTAAGTACAGCAGTCTGCGTAGAATGGTTTTTCCTGAAGCTTGTCTGCATAGGATCGAGCAATTTTTTGGATGTAATGTACTCCTGCAGTTGGTCATGGGCGACCTTCTCAAGAACCTTTGAAAGAAAACATAAAATGGCTGTAGGCCTAAAATCTTTTGGCTGCCTAGGTGCAGCACACTTTTTCAATGGTATAATACGAGCTTGCTTCCAGCGGCAAGGGAAGACCCCTCGTGCAAAAGAGGAGTTGAACAGAGTCACAAGATGTTCACCAATAAATGGTAAAGCTTTAACTATCACGCTTTGCGGAATGCCATCCTCACCACAAGCCTGCGAGGAAAAATGTGAAATTGTAAGAACAACATCATTAAAATTAATTGGTTCAAAGGTAAACCCACTTTCATTGCATTGAGAAAGAATTCTCAATCGCTCTTCACTATCCTCCTGCGGCGAGACTGACACCCCAGCAAAGTGCGCATTGAGCTCATCCGGAGTGAATCAATTCAAATCCCCTTGAGGTCCGGATAGCAGTTCCAGGTCTCTCAACTCCTTCCAGACATTACCACCCGCAAGAGCATCAAACAGTCTATTGTGAATATAAGTAGTCTTAGCATGGTCCGTGCGTTCGTCTACCACCCTACGCAGCTGCAGAAATTCAAGAAGATACTGCTCGTCGTTTGTCCGTTTGTATCTACGATATGTAGCATCTCTCTTACGCCACATCCATGACAATTCTTCATCTATCCATGGAAACTTATTCTTATTAGGCTTGAGCGCTTTCAACGGCGCCAAATTCTCGATTGCAGTAGTGAGATTGTCAACTGTGTCAGTCATAAGCGGCGACCAATCACAGCCGGCAAGTTTTTCTCCCAATGCAATTGGGCAAATATTTTTATAGTTTCTATACATGATAGGTTTTTGATCTAAAGTTATAGTATTGCAAGGCAAACAGACGTCAATCAAATTATGCTGACTGTGAAAGCTCGCCGGTAGGTTCCGTGCATCAAGCACCACGTCGTTGTCATCAACAAAGATCAAGTCAATCTACGTGTGAGACGTCGGAGTATGGCGCGTAGCACCGTGCTGGACCAACTGTAACGAAAGCTCAGCCGATAGCTTACTAAGAAGCCTGGCATCACTGGATCAGGAGATCGGCATTCAAGTCCCCCATTATAATTTTATGAGAATAGTCTGAACAAAAATTTCTTAAATTATTCAATAAGTTTGAGTTTCTAATAAACGAAACAGCAGGAGGTCATAGTCAGTGATAAATTGAAATTAATTTTTTTTTTTCATCACTTCAAAACATATTTTTCTTATTCTTATGAATATATTTAAAAAATAGAATAATTAAATGTATTAGAATTCAACTTTTTATGCTTATTTCAATGTTATATAAATTAGTTTGATAAATGAATTTTATAAGAAATTGGGTCTTTCGATTATTCTAATTTATTGTTTTACATCAAGTAAATAAAAAGCAAATAACTTAACGTTTCGGGATAGCTTTATATATTATTTATTAAACATAACAAAGATATATATCAATTTTCAGATCTCTATCTCTTTTAGTTTCTGAGATATGAAAAAGTGGAGAATAGTGATTTTCATCGATTGAGTTAGAGATTCCAAAACAGACATTAATGCACTTAAAATGATGTTTGAATTGTTTCTATCAATATATTTGATTATAAAATAGTTTTGAGCAGTAACATTTGATTATTCTTTGATTTTTAAGAATATATTACAACTACTCAATCTTATAAACCATTGATTATAATAGTTATGATATATATAAGTATAAGTGTGTCTTTACAAGACAGTCATTAAAAATTTAAAGTGTCATTATGAAGTATTCAAAATAGAAATATATGATGAATAATTAATTAAATACTTTCTTATTAATTAAATAAATGCAACAAACCATCGTGCTAATTTCTGGATCTCTATCTCTTTTGGTTTCAGAAATCATACATATGACTGATAGCTTTCCGCATAGCTTCATTTTTAAATATTTACATTAATAAATTAGAACTAATTTTTTTATACTTTAAAACATATTATTACTGGTCTTATGAATATATTCAAATATAAAATTACTAAAAGCAACCAAATTGAACTATTTCAAATTATAAAAAAACTAGACATAGTTTTTTGTTGTATGTGACTCTTTCATGTGAACTTATATGCAAGCATTAGAATGGTGTAAATCAAGTAGATTACTATTATTTTTTTCAAGTTATTTCAACTTTTACAACTATATTATGCACTTAGATAATGCTAATAAATCGTAGTTAATATTTGTTGTAATCGTCATTATATTTAATCTCTAAGTATATATGTGTTTACATATATATACATATATATTGTATATATATATTTACAATTAATAATTATTAATGTCCAAATAATTTATGAAAATTGTGATACATTCTATACACTCCTATTATACGAGTTTTAAAATTTCTTGAGTAAGGTGGCTCGGTTGCGTAGTGATATACGTGCTTGCCTCGCGTCCAAAGGGTCGTGGGTTCGATACTGACTGAAGTCGAAAATTTTTTTGAATGCTTAAATAATTTTTATTCGATTTATAATAATTAAATAAATATAAAAAAGTATTAAAAAATAAGAGTTAAATAAATATAAAAAAATATTAAAAAATAAAAATTATGAAACTTTCGCAGCAGCTTCATCACAACCCACAGCCGGACACCGGCAGCTCGCCTTCTCGCTATGGAGTTCTTGGCCCATCGCATTACTGGCTCACGACATTTCTGGCTCACTACATTTCTAACCCACCTGACTCTCAAAGTCACTGAGTTTCTAACCCACCTGACTCTCAAAGTCACTGAGCTAGAAATGTAGTGAGCCAGAAATGCCTTCAGCCAGAAACCTAATAGCTTATCTACTAAAGAAAGTTTTCCCTTTTTTTAATTTAATTTTTTTTCATGCGACAAATGTGAAACCGATTTTTTATTCTTATGATTAGTTTTTGCATTTTATATTTTATCAATAAACTTTAAATTTATTAACGGCTTACATTAATTTTATTTATAAACTTTGAATTTATTAATGGCTTACATGACTTCAAGAGAAAAATTTTTGTTTTGATGTGCGTGTGCCAAAAGAAATCGTAGTGTCAAATGTCGATTGCCATGCGAGCGTTTAATTAGTGTGAATGTGTTTGTTAAAAAGTTTTGACAAAACTGGTTGAAATATACTCATGGTTGATTTAATTTAATTCTTATAAGTCTTATTTTATTTAACGCCTAGTTCTTAGCCCCCCGAAACCCGAACGAAGAGTATAGTTTCTCAACGAATCTTCTCTAGAGATCTTTGTTGTTAAGTTCAATAAAATAATTTATATGTAAATAAATTCTCAACAAGCATACGGTGTAAAAGTGAGAATTAAAAAAGAATTCTTTTCGTATACTTTCGTAATCGAAAGTATCGATAAAGAGTTCCTAATGATTGCTTTATTTATTAACAAATATCTGACGACTTTATTATTTAAAGTATTCACAAAGTATTCACAAAGAATTTTTTCGATTTAATTTATTTCTCAAAATACTTTCTTTAATCATCAAATTATAAATAACCCTTTCATTTTACATGATTATAAAAAACAAAAAATGTTATAATTAATTAAAAATAAGCTATAAAATTAAAAAAAAAAAATTATTCGTATGTTATTCGAACCCTGATCTCCTAGGATGTCAAACAAATAAAAAAAACTATCACCCATGACTTAGCCCACTCGGCTACGAACTCTCTTATTTAAATTGTTGATCAACAAAATATTACGATGCATTGAGTTGTATGCGCAGATACATATTTTTCTTATAACAAACAACCAGAAAAAGATACAAAATTGAGTTACAATATAGTGTATATCAATCGTATTGCTAAGGTAGCTAGGACTCGTAGATTAACAATGACTCTTGTTATTATTTTTATAATTTGTTAATAGGACGCCTTGTCTGTAATAAGACTAGTATAACGTTGATTTGTGTATAGGTGTGTTTGGAAAATTATAATAATTGAAAAACCAAATCTTCTGTGACTTAAGAAAAAAAAAATAAGAATAAATAAAAAGGAATAGCGCCGAAGCACTTTCCGCCGCTATTTACAATATTTACACAAGTTTTATACTTATTAAAATATTTACACAGGATTTATACTTAATATAATATATTATTCGACGTTAGCCTACCAAACTAATATTTTACAGTATGTTATGAATAAAAAAGATAATCTAAAATTGTTACAGCTGAACTCTGTTTATGCGTGTTTAAAGTAGTTAACATTAACAATTTATTTAGGTTTACTTCTATTGTAAATTTAGTTTGTCGAATACAATTTTTAACTTATGGTTTTGTTCAGTGGTTTGGTTTTGTAAGTTAGCGTTATGTGTGTTCATCTTATTCAAAAGTTCTCTTTCAAAGTTTTTGAAAAGGCTTTCGACGCTTTTGATTACATATGTCTGTGTCGTGGCGACATCTTCGGTAGAGTTGTGAGCTACGGTGTTATGTTGCGGCTTCTGCGAGCTGGTCTGTGTATTGTTACTTGATGTGACGTCAGCATATGTTATAGATGGAGTGGTGGTTCTAAGATTCTATGCAGAACTGTTTTTGGTGCGGATTTCTTTTATTTTTTGTACTTTTGAGTAAGCAAATTTTATATAAGCGCAGCTACGGTAATTGGCTGTGTGACCTACTTGACAGCAATTGACACAGTATGGTGGTGATGATTTTTCTTTATTTGTTCTTCTGCACTGGCCAGGCTCATGATCTTCCTTGCATTTGACACAGCGATACTTCAAATTACAGTTAATACTTGCATGTCCTACTCGCTGGCATCTATAGCAATGATAGGCATTTTTTTCCTAAAGGTTTCCCATCGTACTTTAAGATTAAGGATGTTTTTGATAGTGGTGATATTTTTTTGAATGCTATAGTTGAGCTGAACTAATAAATGTGTTTTTTGTGGGCAGTTCGTAATAACTCTAAGTTTTTCAATTTTTTGTATTTCAACATTCAATATGTTCATGTTAAAAAGTTCTGATTTTACTTCTTTAGCCGTATATATATATCGTTTATTCCTTTCAAGACAAGAAGCTTGCTCTTTTCGTTTTGTGCTGTGTATGTAAAAAATTGTACATCCATTTTTTTTAGATGTTCCTTGAGTTTAGTGTAGGTTTCCATATCAGCTGTTATGATTGTCAGATTTGTCAGACTATCCTCTACGAAGTCCTTCAAATAAAACTTTTTTTTATCTATTACTTGGGCAATGGCATTGATCAGTGATCCAGCTGACCTGTGCTTGCAATATTTAGGCGGTGGCTTGATCCTTTAATTATTAGATTTATTAGTATAAGAATTGGCTGTTTGATCGTCTACTCCTGAATGAGTGCTAACCTTATCTAGTACATTAAACATGTTAGATTTCAGAGTATCGAATTGTGATTGTTGTTGAGTACCTTTAATTATGGCAGCCGTTTTAACAAATTTTTTTGGAAAAGTCCAATTATTGTTTTCTTTGAGTACATCTGTGCAGTCTGTGGGACTATTATCTATGTCTCCGGTTAATGAGCCCGAGCTAGAGGCGAGAGATATCGTACTACCGTTGGGTTCTCTGTCTTTGTCATTTTGATATTCAAAATTTATATCTGATCAGTGGAATGATTTTTTGCTAATGAATTGGGCTGAACTGTACTTTGTTTTTTTAATCCAAGTCCTTTAAGAGCTTTCTTAAGTTGTCTATCTACGATATTTGTTGTGTGCGTAGATTTTTTAAATAATTTGGCTGTGGGTAGCTCGACCTATTCTGCCATGATGTTTTGCGTTGGCTGCTTTCACTTAGAGGTTAAGGCAGTGGGTTCTTGGCTTTCTGACGCCATTTTTGAAGTTATAGAATTCACTACTTTTTTTAATTATTCACTAATGTTTCTGTTACGACCCAGAAAACTTGCAAATTACAATAAACATGACGCTGAAGCACACAGCAACAGACATGGATGCACTCTCAAATGAAATTCGATGGATTTTATCAATCTTTGGGCGAAAATCGCAAAGGTATTGGACGAGCACACTGACAGCGATGTATAGAGAGCGCTCTTATAAGAGTACCGCAACAATATCAAAAAAATTAAAATGCACAAAAAATTTTGAGAAAATTTAAGGTTATTCTACATACAAAAATACACTTTTTTTCATTTGGCATTTTCCTATATCTCCTCTCATTAAGCAGATATCGGAAAAATAAAAAAAAACCTTTTTTTCAACAAAAATCGCTAAATCTTGGTCAATTTTGAAGCAAGAAAAAAAACTAAAATATAAATTTCAAGTTAAGCAAAATACCTTTAAAACTAGCCGTGTAAAATTTTTCTACCATCATTTTCCGAAAAATAATTCAAATTTAAACACAGGCGATTAAAAAAATTTTTTTTTTCTTTTTTCAAGTCGTAATATTTCCCAGACAAGTACTCAGAATTCGATTGCCAATACACCATTAATAAGTCCTTACAAATACGTTTAAAATGAGTGATCGTAGAGTTCTGTTCGATCCTTATTTGTTGAGATACAAAATTTTTTAATTAGTACTTTTTTTCTCAAGGATGACTCTTTTTTATTGGACCCCACTGTATATACTAGGGGGGTACCCCCCTTCTCGCACAGCTCGCTAACCTCCTGTCATTATATTTCACATATATCTTACTAATCATGGGTCGCATTATATTTTTTTCTATATGTAACAAAAAAAATTAATAATTCCTTTTTCTAATTTTTAAAAATATTTTATTATAAATATTTTTTTACATATATATGTTATATATTGCTTATATGTTATACATTAACTAAAAATATTGTGTTATATAATACAATTTTTTCTAACATTTTATACTTAATTTTATTTTAAAAAAATTTAATTTTACATTTGATTGTTTATCCATACAAAAGACAAGACATATAGTCTTGAGTAACGACTTTCCACACCACCTTACGTTTCTAACTGTAATTAATATTATGATGGATTGCAATCATGTATTCAATTTTATTTTATTTTACTCAATTTTCAAATATAATTTTTAATTTAACTAATGCATTTTAACGGTGTGAAATATAGAGGTACCGTTACGGCACGTTAGATTCATTGATTAGTGGAAACCCTCGCCAGGAGCCCTAAAAATAACTTTGTTTTATAGATCATATAATATCATGTTATACATTTATAATATAATTCATTTTATGTATTGTATATGAATAAAAATATTAATATTGTACAAAACATAAATAAAAAAATAACTTATTATTAATTAAATGATATTAAAGATCAAAGTTATAATAAATTTAAAATCATAAAAAATGTTTAAATAATTACTTTTGATAAGAATTTTGTTAATATTAATTAGATATATCAAATGTTTATTTATGTCCTAAGATTTATAGGATTATTTTGGTATAATTCCTTTTGATATCTTTTTGACTTATTTTTACATTTTGTAAGATATATCTAAAATATTTCACTAAAATTTAGAAATCTTTTTACTTCAATATTCAAAAATAAGTGACGTAATCATTATTAATGTTTATAAGTTCATTAAATTATTACATTGTTCTAAATTATTAATTATTATTTTAATTTGTATATGTATAAAATAAAATAATTGTGAAATATTAGACTTGCTTTGTACAATACTTACTTTTATAATTTTTCAATCTTTTTTATTTTCTTAAGGGGGATCCTCATACCGGCATAAAGTTCTACCTTATCTACATTTGAACTATAGATTTTAATAATAATTTAACCGTTAACGGCATGTCGGAGCTGCAGCAATCGAGTTTTGCTTTTTTTATTTTATCGATATCTTTTTAAATTCTTAAATTAAACAAATATAATGACTTGTCCGCACTAAAGTTATATTAGTACAATAATTTTTGTTAAAATAAAAAATCATTTGGACTTGTTATCTTTTTATGAGCTTGGATTGGAAATTAGATATCAAACTCGACAAACCTAACCTAAAAATATGATATATTGAAAGTTTTTATTATAACTTTGTATGTATAATATTTTGGTGGTTTTCTTGAGTTGTCCGCACTAGAGTTTAATCTTACAAATTTTTTCTTTATAGCAAAAAAACTCAATTAAACGCATCGTTTATTCATAAGTTAAGATTGGAAATATTATTAGAAGGCGGACAGCTTCGTCATGCTCTTAAAGGCTAAAATTCATAATAGAGGCACATTCTTAACATTCTAAAGAATTTAATGCAGTGATGAAAGATAATGTAAGGGTGAAAATAAAGACGAAAAGTGCTTATGATTAGCCATCCAATGTAGTCATAGATAATCGTATTATGCAGTTTTCGTCTTTATTTTTATCCTCATATTGTCTTTCATCACTGCGATAAATTATTTAGAATGTTAAGAATGTGCCTCTACTATAAATTTTAGCCATGAATAGTTAAATTTTAATTACAATACATAATTCAGAAGTAGATAAGGTAAAACTCTATGCTGGTATGAGGATACGCCTTAAGAATATTAGCTAATCTTAATAAATATCCAGAATAAATTTGATGATTCTGATTGATAAAATATTCTGCTATCGGTTCACATATTTGGATTTTATATTCTATAATTTAATAAACGTAACATTTATAATATTCCGGTACTTCATTCCAATTATTATATTTAAGTTTTTTGTTATTCTTGACAGTGTATGAATTGATATTATTTAATCGAAAAATTTCTGTATCGATAGCGGCACCGCTACATTATACGCCTTTTTCTATTATTTAATATATATATATATATATATACTGAAAAAAAAATTTGATAGAATGAGAGAAAATTTCTTTGTTTCAATAGTGCCAAACATACGATTTCTTTAAAAATAAGAAGTGAATTTTTTAAAATTAAAAACATATTTCTTAAATGTGAAAAACGAAATATTTAATTTAAAAAATCTGAATTTTTAATTAGATAAAACATTTCTTCAAATCTAAAATAATTTGTTTATAATTCTGTCGGATACAAACAAATTGATGTTGTTTTTAATAAATATGTGTTTGTTTGTAAAAAATATTTATTTCTTTAAAAAAAACATTAATTTAAGAACAAAAATATTTTTTCGAATCTAAGACTCATTTTTTTTTAAATCTGTCGGAAAGAAACAAATAGTTGTTTCTTTTTAATAAATACTTGTTTGTTTGTAACAAATATTTGTTTACTAAAAAAAAACATTTACTTAAAATAAATATATATTCTTTTTAAAATAAGACTCATTTTTTCAAAAATCTGTCGGAAAGAAACAAATAGATGTTTCTTTTTAATAAATACTTGTTTGTTTGTAAGGAATATTTTTTTACTTTAGAAAATTATTTACTTAAAAGAAATATATGTTTTTTTAAAAAAGACTCATTTATTAAAAAATCTGTCGGAAAGAAACAAATAGATAATTATTTTTAATAAATATGTGTTTATTTGTAAGAAATATTTTTTTCTTTGAAAAACCCATTTACTTAAAAAAAATAAATATTTCTTTGAAATTCACAAATTTTTTTTTCAACTGTTTATAAGAAACACACAAATGTTTGTTTTTAATAAATATATTTTTTTTTCAAAAAAATATTTCTTTGAAACTATAATAAATTTTTCAAAAATTTGTTTGTTTTAAATAATTAATGATTGTGGATTTGTCGTGTTTATTAACCTATATTATTTATAATTAGAGCTTCACGATACTCGATAAAAATATCGATATCGTATTGATATCGTATTGAAAAGCAATACGATATCGATACAATATAAATTCTGACAATGTCAATATCAATACAATAATTACCTATGGGTTATTGGAAAATATTATTGTATATTGTCAATAAATTTATCCCAATATATTGAGAATATTGATCTTGACAAAAGAAATCCAAAAACTGGTATAGCAGTCACGAAACTGATTGACAGAAATTAATATTTCTTTTTGCGTTTCTAATAATATATATGTAGTTAACATGAATGTAATCCACGCGTACGCACACAAACAACATTTGAGAAAAAACAATAAGCATAAACTATTAAAGATATGTACCCCATATTGTCTCTCATGGCGAAAGATATTTTATGTATTTAAGCAACTTCTGTGTCCGTAAAAAGACTATTTTCTGAAGCCGCATTAATATTAACAAATAAGAGAGGTTCTTTAAAAAATGAAAGCATGAAAAACTTATTTTTATTAACAGATGGATGAAGGGTTCTTTAAAAGAGACAATTTGTGAAGTCCCTCTGTAATTTTCCAATTATATTGTAATAGTTTTTTTTACATAATTTAAAATTTAAAATATTGAGAAAAAAATTCCATAACTTATTAAATAAAATGTTTTAAACAAAATGAAAAACAATATTGAATTATTTATTTTCTAATGACAATAATTTATTGATTATCGTATTAATATCGTGTCAAAATCAATATCGATACTCTAATTTTTTTTTTTAAATTATTGTTGAGATCGATATCAATACAATAAATAAATTTCTGAATTAATACGATAATCGATAGTAAAAAAATATTGATATTGTATCGTATCATGAAGCTCTATTTAAAATACTAATTATTTTCAGAGTATGAATACATAGATATATATATATATATATATTCACACGAAACTTTATAATTTCATATATATTCGCTTATTCTTATATATGATATATTTTTTATTTTAAATACAAATAAAACATATAATTATAGTTATCGCTTGCAAATCTTAACTTATCAATGTTTCCCGATCGACGTTTCAAGTATCGCAATTGCTCGCATTGCGTTACGTTAATAGGTTTGACTTTACAATTTTCTTATATATGAACTGAGGAGGCTTCCCTGCACTTGCGAGTTTAGAAAAAAGGGTTTCCACCAAGCGGACGAAATTTAAAGCTTTATACCTAAATAATTTTTTTTGAATCAAACAAATAATTTCTTCAACAGACGGGTACGATTGTATAAAACGAAGAATCATTTATTTGAAACCAAGATTTATTTAATTAATTCAAAATATTAGTATCTTTACTATTTTACTAGTATTTAAGTAATTGAATGCTTGATTATATTACCATATTCTTTAAAACTGAAAAAAAACATTTTTTTGTATCTCTCAATGCTTTGTTTTGAAACAATACTGTTTTAAAATTTTTCTTACAAATTTCTTTGTATCAAACAAATAATTACACAGGCCCACAAAATGAAAAAAAATGTCTGAACTTTTGACCGGACATACATATTCCCATGTATTTTTCGACGCTGAATCCGAATCTGTAATAAAAATATAGGGTTTTCCTACCTTTTCTCAGAGTTTTATTGAAAAAACCTCATTTTTTACGGTTTTTTGCGGTTTTTCGAGTCTAGAAAAAACAAATCATGAGATACGGTTAATTGGACTTCAAAATCGAATTCTACGGGAAAAAATACACAGGAAACCATACCTTCAAATTTTTTTAACGCGATTCTAGTCCTCTGTATGGGGCTGAAAAGATGAGGAAATCGGTAAAAGTCGAAATTTTGCCTAAAATAGATTTAAACAATATTAAAATTTAATCATGCGTCTTTTGAAGAGTCGATAAACATTGGAAATACTATCCTGGGGTTTTTCAGATTGCTGATCATGAATTTGAAGTCAGATTGTGTAAAAACTACTTCTAGAGGGCGGTGACAAGAACTGTATATGGTAAATTTATCGATTTTTTAAAAATTTTACGTCTGAAATACTAATTTTAGAGTCTTTCACAGCATTGACTGTAAATTCAAGATATTAACTTAGCCTATTGTGTACGTTAAACTTAACATTTTGTCTATGTTTGTCTCTCTCTCTCTCTCCGATGATGTTTTTTTAAATTGGCTTACGCTTACGTACACGTTTCTCTTCGAATGACCGATGTAGTGGATTTCTGACACGTTTTTGTCCTTTTTCGCAGCTGTTTCTCTTTTTATCATCCAGCAGTAATCTGCTAACATGTTGATACCCCAGTTTCCTTGAAATCTACGTTCGTAATGCCAAAGACACGAATTATAAAGCTATTGTGAAAAGAATGGTACGTAATTTTGAAAAATTGGGTTGTCTAATGAACTTAAAACTTCATTTTCTTGATTCACACGTTGATCAGTTTCCTGAAAATAACGGAGACTTTAGTGAAGAGCATGGTGAACGATTTCACCAAGATTTAAAGGAGTTTGAACGTAGATTTCAAGGAAACTGGGGTATCAACATGTTAGCAGATTACTGCTGGATGATAAAAAGAGAAACAGCTGCGAAAAAGGACAAAAACGTGTCAGAAATCCACTACATCGGTCATTCGAAGAGAAACGTGTACGTAAGCGTAAGCCAATTTAAAAAAAACATCGGGAGAGAGAGAGAGAGAGAGAGAGAGAGAGAGAGAGAGACAAACATAGACAAAATGTTAAGTTTAACGTACACAATAGGCTAAGTTAATATCTTGAATTTACAGTCAATGCTGTGAAAGACTCTAAAATTAGTATTTCAGACGTAAAGTAGTTTTTACACAATCTGACTTCAAATTCATGATCAGCAATCTGAAAAACCCCCAGGATAGTATTTCCAATGTTTATTGACTCTTCAAAAGACGCATGATTAAATTTTAATATTGTTTAAATCCATTTTAGGCAAAATTTCGACTTTTACCAAGATTTATTTAATTAATTCAAAATATTAGTATCTTTACTATTTTACTAGTATTTAAGTAATTGAATGCTTGATTATATTACCAAATTCTTTAAAACAAAAAAACCATTTTTTTATATCTGTAAATCAATGTTTTGTTTTGAAAAAATACTGTTTTCATATTCTCCTTAATTATTTCTTGGAATCAAACAAATGATTTCTTTTACAGTCAAGTATGATTGCATAAAACAAATAATTATTTATTTAAAACAAAGATTCATTTGATTAATTCAATGAATTCGCATGTTTATCTCTTACTCCTAAATCAAAGAATCGAATGCTTGATTATAATACCAAATTCTTTAAAACAAAAATACCATTTTTTTAAATCTGTAAATCCTATAAGTTGCACCCTATGTCATTTAAGATGCTCGAAGTAGCTCAAGCAGAAGTAGAGAGATCATATAAAGAGGATATTATAGGGACTTTCCAGCGACTCGAGTAGCGCCCCAGTATTAGTGAAAAAGCCAGATGGAACTTATAGATTTTGCATCGATTATCATGACTTAAATAAAGTGACTAAGAAAGACGAATATCCATTACCTAACATGAACTCAATTTCAAATAAATGACGCAATGCAAAGTATTTATCTAAAGCTAATTTAAAACAAGCTTATTTTCAGAACTGATAGAGCGAGTGAGTAGAAAATTCACAGCATTTGTAGTGCCTGGTTCAGGAATATGTCAGTCCGAAAAAATGAGTTTTGGTCTAACTAATGCGCTTCGAAGGCAGCAGTGATTAATAGATCTTCTATTTGGTCCTCCGTTCAAACCTTACGTCTTTAGCTATCTTAATGACATAATTATAATCACGGAGACATTTGACGAACACTTGCATTGGTTGCAAGTGGTGCTTAAAAAGTTAGTTGACGCTCGTTTAGTAATAAATAAAAATAAGTGCAGGTTTTACTGCTCTCAGGTCTCATATCTTGATTTCTTACTAGATAAAGATGGCTTGAAAACCGATCCTGAAAGAGCCATGCCAGTGTTTAATTATCCAGCGCCACGGACAGTCAAAAAGTTATGAGGTTTCCTTGGAATGATAGACTGGAATGCTTTATAGAAAATGGTGTTGAGTTAAAATGGCCGTTAGTGAAATTATTAAGATAGAGTTGAAAATGAAAGTGGACAGAAGAGCAGTAAGAAGCGTCTAAAGCATTGAAGAAAGCCTTAACAGTTGCGCCGGTATTGGCGAGATCTGACTTTAACAAACCGTTTACAGAGCAGTGCGATGTAAGTGGGTATGATATTGGCGCCGTGATAATTCAAGAAGGAGAGGATGAAGAGCATCCAATTGTTTATATAAGCAAAGTATTAACGCAAGCTAAAAAAAATTATTTCACAACAGAGAAAATGTGTTTAGCCGTGAAATGGGCCATTAAAAAGTTAAGACTTTATTCAGATGACTATAAATTTGAAGTGATCACAGATCATAGCACCTTAAAATGGTTACGTAATCTGAAAGAACCAACAAGAAGGCTTTCACAATGGGCTTTAGGAATCCAAGATTGGGATTTTGAAATAATACGTAAAAAAGGGCGTTAAATAAAGTACTAAATGCTCTATATCGTATATGTGAAATTGAAGAAGCAGCAATATCAGCTTTCGACGAGATTAGAGATGCCACTTATTTGTACCTCATGGACGAAGTAGCTAATAGTCCAATAAAATACAAAGATTAAAAAGTTGAAGATGTTCGCTTATATAAACTTAGCGATGACACACTGCTAGACTCAATGACTTAGAAGAAAATTGGAAATCACTAGTGTCTATAGAATATTGGGAAAAAGTATTAAAAGGAGCCCATTGCACACTGACAACAGGTCATCTAGGAGTTGAAAAGACGTATGAAAGAGTCGCTCAAGAGTATTATTGGAAAGAAGTTTATCATGATGTGTATAATTTCGTTAGAGAATGTGAGCAATGCCAACCATTTAAAGTTTCACAAACAGAAGCACAAAGTTTAATGAGCAGTAGGATCTAAGAGAGACCATGGGCTGCAGTAGCGACCGATTTAATGGAGTTTCCGCCAAGCAAACTGCGACATAAATATTTAATAGTGTTCCAAGACTTATTTACACGTAGGGTAGAGTTGAAGCCACCAAGAAAAGCCAATGGAAAATCTGTTAGAAAGCCTTAGAGGAGTTAATAATTTTTAGATAATAAGTGCCTGAATATTTTATAACTGATAATGGACGAGAATTTAATAATCAACAGCTCGAGAAAGTCTTAAAAGAGTATAGAATAAAACACGTGACGACACCGCCATATCATCCACAGGCAAACCCAATTGAGCATGTTAATCGTACCTTGCAAACAATGATAGCCACGTTCGTTGGAGAGAATCACAGAAATTGGGACGTGCAAGCGTCAAAGAAGGTCTCTTTCCAAATAGCGAGTTTGTGCCAAGGAGTAGAGGTTGTACGTCTGGTTGAGAAACTAGGGCCGCAGATATGGGTAGGTCACTTAAAAAGATTAGACGTGTTAAGGGATCTGATTGCTAAACACATAAACAAGTCACAAGCGAAGCGAGAAAAATTCCATAATAAGGGTCGTAAAGACGTAGATTTCTTTGTAGGTGATAAGATAGTGAGAAAAACTCACGTGTTATCAGATGCATTTAAAAAGTTTTCTTCTAAATGAGCGCCAAAGTACGAAGGACCGCATAAAATAGTAGAAGTAAAATCATCGGTCATTTATATGATAGGCTAGGGGAAAGGGTCGAACCAAAAAATAAATAAACCACACATGTCTAACTTAAAAAGATACATTCCTCTCAGAAATTCTTTAGGCAGTAAACAGTAGTGTCACAAAAACTAATTTTTTTATGATTCAGCAGGTGAAAGAGACTTAAAATGCCAAGCGCTTGGCAAAAACGAGGTGACCGCTTCACGGGTCGTCATACTCCATTCCCGGAGTTCAAACGACCTGTCGCTGCGGTCATACCGTCGAGAGTCGCCGTAATGAGCCACATTGAGTAACAACACCTTAAGTCGTCACCTCCAGAGCATGAACCAACTAACAACAAGCAACCTATTCAGAGAAAACAAATTGTATCAGCTGCGCCGTTGACTGCTATGGAAGCAGACTAAGAAACTGAGATAGAAGTCGCTATGGGAATCGCAAAAGACACGCCAACCACCAACTAGTATGATACCAACATAAAAGAAGAGGAAGAGAAAAACAGGGAAAGAGTTATTGCTACAACACAGGTTACGGTCACAAAAATTCTGAGCCTACCTCCCAACTCAAACCAGGCTTGGTAAGTGTGCCTGAAACTGAGCGAGCATAAGAAAATAAGAGAATTTTAAAAAAACGTGAATTCCGTGAATGCGACTGAAAATCTTGTAGAGTCGGACAAGTTCGGAGAAGAGAACCGCTGTTACGAGAAAAGAAGTGAAGGTATACGGTCGGTAATACAGTGTGATCGTCGCACAATGCTAGCTAGGCTACAGTAGAAATTTTGTGCTCGTGCGAGGCTGTATATCTCGTAGTAATGATTAACTAAACGAGAGAGAGAGAGAGCGTGTGTGAAAAAGAGAGAGTTTTTTCTTTTTAATTTAATTTTTTTCATGCGACAAATGTAAAACTGATTATTTATCATTACAATTAGTTTTTGCGTTTTATATATATATATTTTTTTTGTTTTTGACGAGGTAAGACCCTTAAATACCTGAATTGTCACACATATACATATAAGACAATACAACTGATATATTGTTTAACGTGGTGTCAACTCATGGTAGAGTTAGTGAAAAAGCGACCAGGCAGGGAATCAATCTCGCGCTAACGAGGATACGAGTCCCGCACCTTAGCAACGACGACACCGAGCTCTATATTCAATGGATAAACTTTGAATTTATCAACATATTACATTACTTCAAAAGAAATAACTCTGTTTCAATGTGTGTGTGTGTGCATTGTGGGGAATCGTAGTATCAAATGTCGATTGCCATTCGAGCGTTTAATTAGCGTAAATGTGTTTGTTAAAACGTTTTGACAGAACTGGTTAAAATATACACATGGTTGATTCAATTTAATTCTTCTAAGTCTTATTTTATTTAACGCCTAGTTCTTAGACCCTCACAACCCGAACGAAGAGTATAGTTTCTCAGCAAATCCCCTCTAAAGATCTTAGTTGCTAAGTTCGATAGAATAGTTTATAAATAAATGAATTTGGACAATCTTTTTCGGGGGCAATCAGATGTCTGATCGTTTACGTCACAATATATAGATATAGTTTTTGTCTGTTCTTTTCATAACTCTTATATTTTTTAATATTAGTTGATATTATATTTATCATTCCAAGTACTTAAATAATAAACATTGAGGGCGCGCAACACGCGTCAAAGATGTCTAAATAATTATAATTATACAGTGCGTCTCATAACTATAGAAATACCGAATCGTCATATGTCATAAGTACTTTATGTGTTACAAAAAGGTGCATATCTCAGTAAAACTTGTTTTTACATCTGATAAATGAATAAGTCTGGTGAACTTTATTTGTGTACAGCTATATAAGGCATAAAAATAATGTATTTATTAACTTTATTTAAAAAAATATAAAATAATTATTAATTTTGCCGTCCCATAACCATAGGAACACTTTCGAAAATTCCAATCATTCCCAATTACTTCAAAACACAAAAATTTATTTACTTTAATGAATTTAACAATTCATTGTTAATTATGCATTTAGGTTATTTTACTTTAATAATCACAAAATTTTTTTGTACAGTTATATTTGAAAAAATCAGTATGTATTTTAGCATGCAATATTTTTATGCAAAAAATTGTTAACCAGTAAAATATTTTCATTAAATTTAAAATTTTCATGCGTGCTTATACTTTACATTTTCCGCCCTCTATGCCCAATTTATACTAGTAACTGATCTTGAGCTTGCGATAGAGTCCGATAGAGCGCCCTAGAGTAGCAAAATGTAACGAGAGTTTATTCGAATGACTGATTAGTTCTTTATTAATTGAATTTTTTTTCGACAGACGATAGTTTATTTATTAAAATAAACAAATACAAAATATCCAGAGGCAAGTATTTAACTGATAATGAAAAAAGACAAATTCAAGCATTTCGTGAGTCTGGATTAAGTCTTAGAAAGATATCGCAAAAACTCAAAAGATCTGTAAAAGTTATATACAGTTTTTTAAAAAATCCTGATATTTGAGGGATCGCGTGGAAGAAAGGTCTAACTCTAAAAGTATAATTTTTAGCAGTTAAAAAAAAATTGTTTAACTTGATATCAGCTTTATAAAATATTGTGATATTTTACAATGTTATAGTAAATACTTTAATACAAAAGATCCAAGTGGTATTTTCGAGTTAAATATTGTTAATAAAAAAATTTTGAAGATTCAAAAATTCGAGCTAGGCCCTTTTTGCCAATTTTGTATGAATAATTAAGACTTTGTAATGAATAAATCATAAGTGTTAGGCAGAGTAGGAATTATTGTTTAAATAAACTCGATGTAATGGATATATATTGATAACTTTATTTATGTATATCTAAGAGTACAACGATATGAAACGCCACACGTGGCAACCTGTATGCTCACATAAGAACGAACGAACTAGTGCGCAGCACTATAGCACGTATATAACGCAATGCATTGGAACAAACTATAGTATATATGCGCAGCATACTTACATGTATATATGTATATATAATATTCAACATTCCCCCTCAATGCATAATTATTTTTTTTATTTATTTATTTAATGGATATAATAAATGTGTCTATTTGATATTATACAACTGGTTTCATTTCGATATTATTCATACAGAACATGTGTTTTTTATAATTTAAAGACTTTGTCAAAATATCTGCTATCATTTTATCAGTTTCCAAATAATGTAATTCAAAGATCTCTTTCTTTAAAGTTTCTCTGATAAAATGATATCTGATATCAATGTGTTTCGAACGAGCATGAAAAATATTGTTTTCTGCTAATAAGTGAGCACTTTTATTGTCATTGTACAAAAATATTTTTGGAATTATATCAAGTTCCTCAAATATATTTCTAAGATAAATTAGTTCTTTTACTGCTTCACAAATAGCCATATATTCAGCTTCAGCTGATGAAAGCGCTACAGTCTTTTGTTTTTGGCTTTTCCCTGAGATAGCAGAACCTGCGAATTTGAACAAGTATCCTGTAAAGGATTTTCTATCGATTTTATTCGATGCCCAATCCGCATCTACATAGCCATTTAAAATAAAATCACATTTTTTATAAACTAACCCATAATCAATAGTTTTCTTTAGGTATTTTATAATTCTTTTAGCTGCATTCCAATGCTCTTTTGAGTAGCAAGTATTGAACTGTGATAGGAATACTACAGAATGCATGATATCTGGTTTTGTACAGACTGCTATATTATATTATATAGCATTACTAACTTATATCCGATTAGTTCTCTGAATGGTAATATAGTTTGTTCATCACTTTTCTTTAACTCATAAAGAACATTGGGATCTGCAGGAGTATTAAGCATGTTTGCATCTATCATTTTGAATTTTTCAATAATTTTTTTAATATGTTTTCTTTGCAATATTTTTAATTCATTTTTTGATATTAATATTTCTATACCTATACAATTCTGAATTAAACCCAATTCCTTAATTCAAATTCTGAGCTTAATTTCTCTTTAATCTCGTTGGCTTTAGTTTTACAATTATAAGCTAATAGAATGTCATCAACATATACAATTATGATTATTATATATTTTTCATTTGAATCAAAATACATGCAAGGTTCACTTTTACAAGATTTCAAATTTAATTTTTTAAGATAATTATCGATTTTTAAATACCAAGCTCTACCTGCTTGTTTCAAACCATACAAAGATTTTTTTAGTTAGCAAACTTTATTTTCACCTTGCATTTTTCTTAGCATTATTTTAGCTTTATTGCAACAATTAATATCTTTTTCATTTGTAGCCATTAAATTTAATATTTTATTAAATAAATTAGGTATTTTCATAAATACTTTTTCATTTAGATTACCGTTTAAAAACGCAGTCGTTACGTCTAATTGCATTATTTCTAAATTAAACTGCATAGATAAAGCCATTAGTAATCTAAAAGACTCGATTCTTACTACAGGAGAAAAAGTATTAAAATAATCTAATCCATATATTTGTGCAAAACCCCTTGCAACTAACCTCGCTTTTTTCTTTACAACGTTTCCATTCGAATCAGTCTTATTAGTTAGTACAAGCTTCGAATCAATTAAGTTTACCTTATTAGGTTTTTCAACAATGTCCCATATATTATTTTTTACTATTTGCTTGAATTCAGTGTAGATCGCATTATTCCACTCTTCTTTTTCATCTCCATTTAAGGGTATGGTTTCACGCTACTTTACCGATCGAAAATTATAATTTTATAAAATTACAATTTTTGAAAAAACTATACATCGGAATGAGTTTTCCTTTTATAGATCACTTCATTTAATTTCGATGAAGGGCGGAAACTCTAAAAATTAGCGGAAAAAAGCGTTAATCGAAGATAATTAGAAAAACAAATTTCTCAGTTCAAAAAAATCCAATTTCTCAAAAATCGTGTTTCGTAGGGAAATTTCCTATTCAGGATCATTTTATTTTTGAAAAATGAAGGGCGGAAACTTGGTTTGATAAATCATATCGCAAAAAAGCAAAATTACATTTTTCTAAAAAGATGCGATCAGTTGTAAGAATACAATGGCCGTGCAAGAAACCATGTTTCATAGTTGGCATCAATGTTAATGTATAGTTTGGTACGCGCCAACTTCAAATTCGAATTTTAAATGTAAATTGAATTTGTTTTATATGTAAAATTTCTACAAATAAACACTTTTTCAACATAAAACTGTTTTATTTTATTTAAAACATAAATATGTAAATAATTTAATATTATAAGAGAGAACAATATAGTTTACATCATTTGCGAACTCATTATTTTTTTTTAAATTTTCATCATAGCAAAATAAGTAATCTATTCGTTTCTTTGTTTGAAACAAAATATTTTTTGAATGACTTTATTGAATTAGCGAAACTTTGGCATATCCTAACCTTTTTAGAATAAAAATATGTTTTGAAAAGCGAATAATAAGGATTACTTAATTTTATTGATAATTATGGTTTTTGAAAAATAAACAGTCATAAGTAATTTTATTAAGATAAGAAAAAACGTGAGAAAAATGACTTAATTTTTTTAATCTTAGTGTAATGAGTATAAAATAAAATTCATAATATTTTTTTTGAAAAATTTTTAGAAATCTATTTTTTAAATTCATTATTTTCCTAATATTTATCTTTTTATTCGGAATTTAAATTTTACATTCATGTTATATATAGATTTATCAATCAAACTTAAATATAAAAAGAATAAAAATGATTTTGAAATATATTTTTTTTGACAAAATTTTTTTAAAGATAAATGAACAAGACTCTCCGTAAACACAAACTGCAAAAAAACTTTCTTTTATTTGACAAAGAATTCAATTTGGTAGAAATGAATGATTAGTTTTTGAATTTTGTAAATAAATTAAATCATAAATAAATGTACATGTTGAATCTTAAGACTTCAATTTTATTTATGCATTATAATACTTATCATTTTAACTAAATGTTATTTTTTCAAAAAACTAAAAAACTATGAAAAAATATAAATAATCGTAAATAAATGTGAATAATTGTAAAAAAAATAAATAAATGTAAATAACTGTAAATAAATATAAACAACTGTATATTTATAGTTATTTACAATTATTTACAGTTAGTAACACTTATTTACAATTATTTCCAGAAATTTTTTGCATATGGGCTTATCTTAATAAAATTATTTACAACTGTTTATTTTTAAAGAACGATAATATAAAATAATATTTGATGAGATTATATTATATAATAAAATTATATTAGCAATAAAATTAAGTAATCCTTATCATTCGCTTTTCAAAACATATTTTCATTCTAAAAAGGTTAGGATATGCCAAAGTTTCGCTAATTCAATAAAGTCATTCAAAAAATATTTTGTTTCAAACAAAGAAACGAATAGATTACTTATTTTGCTATGATGAAAATTTAAAAAAAAATAATGAGTTCGCAAATGATGTAAACTATATTGTTCTCTCTTATAATATTAAATTATTTACATATTTATGTTTTAAATAAAATAAAACAGTTTTATGTTGAAAAAGTGTTTATTTGTAGAAATTTTACATATAAAACAAATTCAATTTACATTTAAAATTCGAATTTGAAGTTGGCGCGTACCAAACTATACATTAACATTGATGCCAACTATGAAACATGGTTTCTTGCACGGCCATTGTATTCTTACAGCTGATCGCATCTTTTTAGAAAAATGTAATTTTGCTTTTTTGCGATATGATTTATCAAACCAAGTTTCCGCCCTTCATTTTTCAAAAATAAAATGATCCTGAATAGGAAATTTCCCTACGAAACACGATTTTTGAGAAATTGGATTTTTTTGAACTGAGAAATTTGTTTTTCTAATTATCTTCGATTAACGCTTTTTTCCGCTAATTTTTAGAGTTTCCGCCCTTCATCGAAATTAAATGAAGTGATCTATAAAAGGAAAACTCATTCCGATGTATAGTTTTTTCAAAAATTGTAATTTTATAAAATTATAATTTTCGATCGGTAAAGTAGCGTGAAACCATACCCTTAAAGCATGAAAACAATCAATATCTCCAAAATTTGTTTCATAGAAAACATCATCATTGTCTTCCTCAGTTTCTTTATTATTATCAGAAGTTTCATCATTTTCTTCTTCACTTTTTAAACTTTTTTTATTTTTGTCCACTTCATCTGAGATGATTGTTACTTGACGTTGCTGCTTTTTGGGCCTCCCAGGTTTACCTGTTCTAATTATAGATGGTCTTCCTGGTAAACTTTTGCTGCGTATCCTTTTTTCAACATCTTTTTCTTTTTGTGTGATTTCTTTCATTTTTTAAAAATCAGTTTCTTCTGATATTTGTGAAATTGATATGTCAATTTCACCTCTTGAACCTCTTCTCTGAATTCATTACAAATATCATTTTTTAATTCATTTTCAATTTGAGTATTGTGTTGTTCTTCATTTATAAATTTTACGTCTCGTGAAACTGCTATTCTTCGCAACTCAGGTACCCAGATTCTATATGCTTTTGATACCTCTGAATAGCCCATCATATAACCTTTCATGGATTTTCCTTGTAGTTTTGATTTTTGATTTTTATCTAAAACATAAGCTACACTTCCAAAGGTTCTAAGATATTTTAAATTCGGTATCTTACCATGCCAATAGTAGTATGGAGTTTTAAAATTTAACAAAGCAGTTGGGCTGCTATTTCGTAAATAATTCGCTGTTGTCAAAGCTTCACCCTAAAAATGTTTTCCTAAGTTGGCTTGGATCAATAAGCATCTAACTGCTTCAATTAAGGTCCGATTCTTTCGCTCAGCCAGTCCATTTTGTTGTTGAGTGTAAGGTACAGATAGTCTTCTACTTATTCCGTTTTCCTTGAGAAATTTGTCAAACTTATCGTTGCAATACTCCTTACCATTGTCAGACTGTAGCTGCTTGAACCTTCTACCTGTAAAATTTTCAACTACATTTTTGTATTCAATAAATCTTTCAAATACTTCTGATTTATTGTTGATGAGATAAACTTCACACCATCTTGAATAGTCATCGATAAATGTGACAAAGAATTTTGCTCCACCTATTGTACTTGTATTAAATGGTCCACAAACATCAGAATGTATTCTATCTAATAAGTTAGAGCATCTCTCACCTGTATGGTTGAATGGTTTTACTGTTTGTTTTCCAATGGCACATGTTTCACAATTGGATAGTCCTTCACTCATGCTGAAATTTAAATTATTTGTTTCTTTCAAAAGTTTTCTAAGACTTTTTTTATTAAGATGTCCTAATCTGTGATGCCACATCATTAATGAACTCAATTTAGTATCTGGTACATAATTTGTTTCTTCTGTTGACGTTTCTCTCAAATAAAATAAATCTCCTACTCTATCAGTAATCATTTTTACCTTATTTTTATTTTTAATTAGGGCAGTGTTTTTTTTAAGGATTACAACATTTCCTTTATCTACTATCTTTGCAACAGATAGTAAATTCGCTCTTAAATCCGGCACTAACAATGCGTTTTCAAGTCTTATGTTTTTTTCATCATTTGAATCAATACTTATTTTTAATCCTAAAGTTCCTTTGCCTTCAATTTTTGTAGATGCATTATTTGCCAAATTTAAGTTTTGATTAACATCTTGAAGATCTATGAAGTCATCTCTACACTTTGATAAGTGTGCTGTGTATCCACTATCTAAGATCCAATTTTTACTTTTGACTTGCCTGTCATCAATCATATGTAATTCATTACATTCTATGTTCTCAATTACTGCAATATATGCATCATCCTGCTCTACTGCTATACTACTATTTTCAGACTTTTCTAAAGGGAACTTATGTTTACAATGTCTCGCTATATGCCCTTTCTTTCGACATCTATAGCAGGTCTTAAATAGAAACTTATTCATTTTGCTTTCTTGATAATGATTTACATCTACTTTTTCATTTTTCTGATTTGAATAATCATATCTTTGAAACTTCTTATTATTTTTAACTGATTCTTCCAATATTTTTACTTTTAAATTTTCTGGATTTGGAAGTTCGTCCCTTGACTCTATAGCACATCTAAAGTTTTCAAAGGAATCTGGGAGACTGTATAGAAGTAAAATTGACAGTTAGTCTTTATGTATGACGATTTCCATCTATTCAAGTTTATCTACTGTCTCAAAAAATTTATTTAAGTACGCTCTGCAATCTTTCGATTCACTCATTTTATTTAGAGCCAATTGCTTCAATAACGTACCTTTCCTGGCTGGACCTTTAGATGCATAGATATTTTGTAATTTTATCCAGACTTCTCTTAAAGTTTCACAGTTTTTTAATTGCGACAATTCACTAGCACTAATGCACAAGATTAATTCGGCTTTTGCCTATCTATCACTTTCAGTCCACGTCTTTTCCGCATCTGGGTGCGCTGTAGAATTTTTTGGCTTTTGCAAGTCACATACTGCCAAAAGTCGTTCTTTATTAAAATCGCCTCCATATGAAGCTTCCACGTTTCATAGTTATCCTTCTGAAGAGGTTCTATTTTTATGACATTATTACTCATTTTTAGTTCACTACTTTTATTTGTTTAACTCGAGAAAAAAAACGTGGTCATATAACCTCACTTTTCCACTTAGGAAAACAAACTCTTTTTCTTTATGCATACGTAAAAAAAATACATGCAAATATATATCCATTCACACTTCTGGGCTCAT